>JAPWDM010000001.1:57405535-58005535 GCA_035578155.1 Brachynemurus nebulosus
AAAGCCGCTCTTTAATTTTAAATAGTATTTTGAAATGTCGTTTTTCGACCACTTCGTCTACTATCTAATTCAGATACATATCGACAATTTCTTAAGCATTAGAGAGATATTTAAAAGCCGTTCTTTAATTTTAAATAGTATTATTGTATCCTGGAAAATTTGGTCGTGTAATATGGAATGTCGTTTTGCAACCACTTCGTCTACATATTCAAATACATATCGACATTTTCTTATTCATTTGCTGGTTGTTTAAAAGCAATTCTTCAACTTGAGACCGAATTCTTGTAGTTTAAAATTATTCTCACTATTAGTTGGTATAACATTAAGTCGTCTTATATGATCGTCTTTCCGAGCATTTGGTTACCAGAAAGAAGTTAGCGCCGAAAGTTGAAAAATCGTTTTGTTTTTCATATGGTTAAATTGCTCCCAAATTGCTCCTTTGAAATCAGTAATTGCTCCACCTGAAACTTAAATATTTAATTAGTTATTTATAAAGAAAAAAATTTTTTTTCCGTTATTTAAGTTATCAAAATCTCCCAAAATAATACCTTTTTATATAATTTCTTTACGTCAATAAATTGCTCCCAGTTTGCTCTATTTAATTTAAAAGCTAAATCTTAATTTTTTTGAATAATTATTAAAATATTTTGTTTTTTATAATGCTATTTAACTTGTCAAAATTCAATTATCCTTAAATATATGCAAACGACTTAAAGGCATAATGGATTGCCTATACGTTTTAATAATACATAACCTAATTCATAATATTTTTTATTTTAATATATTTTAATTATTATTTAGAGAAATTAATAACTAACTTTTAAATTAGATGGAGCAAATTGGGAGCAATTTTTTGATATAAAGTAATTGTATAAAAATGCATTATTTGACAAGATTTTGATAATAGAAATAGTCAAACAAAAAAGTTTTTTTGTTTGTGAATAACTAATTAAGTAATTAAGTTCCAGGTGGAGCAATTACTGATTCCAAAGGAGCAATTTGGGAGCAATTTAACCATATAAAAAACAGAAAGATTTTCCAACTTTCGGCGCCAACTTCTTTCCGGTCATTTGGTTGACACTTGACCATATGACGTCGCCAAGCTAGCTCCGCTATTTTTTTTTTTTAAACAAATAAGTTGTGTCGTATTGTGGTCCGGCCTCGGGACTTTTACTTTAGTGTCTTTTATTTTGTTGCTCATCAATTAATAAAATTGTTTATTTTGCAAAAATGTAATTATTTTATTTTTGCTCATCATTTGTCTTTTAGAAAAGAAATTTTTTTAGAATTTCTCAAAATAAATATCACATAAATAAAAAAGGTAAACACATACATACCTACCTCTCTCTCTCTCTCTCTCTCTCTCTCTCTCTATATATATATATATATATATATATATATATATATATATATATATATATATATATATATATATATATATACCTATTGAAAAACAAAAGTTTGTGGTACCTAACATTTTATGGTTATGGATTATGAAAAATATGATTACGATAAATTATGATCTATTAGAAAATTTTAATTAGAGCATTACCCAAAAAATGTTTTTAACAAGGTCAACTTTAAAAGAAAATCGCCAAGTGCGTGCTGGGTACCTTTCTAACAAGGAATGTTACGGAGGTGTAACCCTGCGATTTTGTTCATTTTAAGATATATTGTAGTACTTGATAAAGTAACGAATATATTTTAATTATACGTGCCCAATCCCATATTTAGGGCGTAAAACACTCCTTCAAAAATTTCCTGAAAAATCATATTTTGGTATTTTTCCCATACTAGCCCTTAAGCAATTTTGATGAAAAGTGGTCAAAAGACTTAGACTGAGTTTACATTACTATAGAATTTTTTTCATTGGGGTCACTTAATTTTTAAGGGGTAAAACAACCCTAAGAGTTGGTTTTTAAAAAAAATTTTAGGGAAATCATAGCTCAAATTCTTTAAAAATCTGTAAAAAGACTACAAGTTATTAGTTAATAAATAATACGTGTTACCCACTGTAGTGACGCGGCGTAACTGGGCGGCTATGGGGGGCTCTATATGAGAATGAAATTTTTAATAAAAATTAAATATTTTGGGTTTTACTCGCTATAAAACTTATAAAATAGCAAAAATAAGGTTAACTGGCAAACTCCTTGACTTGAAATAAATAGTTCTGAAACACTGAAATAGCATTATGAAAAAAAATTTTCGATTGTAGCTTGTAATTAAATGTGATAGATTATGAAATAGTGGAAGAATATACATATACAAGTAAAAATATAAATTAAGTTTTATTTAGTATCATGAGTAGATGTTGAATAGTGGTACAATGAACAGACGTTAAAGTGCTTCAGTATGCCTGTATTTTACAATGTATTTATAAAATATTATAGAAGTATTAAAATGTTATTTAAAATTATGGGTAATAATTTTCGCAGTAGTGATATTCTTCAAAGAAGTGTTTTAAGCAGAGCGAATTCTTGCACCAACATCTTATAATAGATAATTCTTCACAACCTTCAATTTCGCATTTGGGGGACAAATTTTCTTGAATGCAACTGGATTCTCAAATTTTTCTGGTTTCTTACTTATGTATCCGCTTTTGTACTATGAATAACGGAATAAGTTTTGATATCGAGGAGAAGAAAATTGGTTATGAATCAGTGATTGCAGATTTATTATGTTGTTACGAGAATGAAGATTGATATCGTAATTGAGTAGCATTATACTATCCGAAAACCGCTTGATAAAATTCTTCCATATTCAGAATCCGTATACATCTAGTGGTTGTATCTTCCCTGTAGTCCCTTTAGGTATTATCATATGACTGTTATTTCTTTGTCGGTAGATGTTAATTCGTTAATGGTACTCGGACTATGTCCACTCCACGAATCGACTAAAAGGACACTTTTTTACCGGTATTTGGCAAAAAAACCTCTTTTATCTACATTTTGAAAAGATCTGCAAGCCATAAAATAAAGTAAAGAATTAAATACTTTACTGATAATTAATCTTAAAAAATTTATAAATTTTAAAGTGAGGAAAACCCAAAATATTTAATTTTTGTTAAAAATTTCGCTCTCATTTAGAACCCCCCATAACCCCCCAGTTACTCCGCGCCACTACAGTGAGTAACACGTGTTACTTATTAACTAATAACTTGTAGCCTTTTTATAGAATTTTAAAGAATTTGAGCTATGATTTCGTTCAAAATTTTTTTAAAAACCCACTCTTAGGGGTGTTTCACCCCTTAAAAATTAAGTGACCCCAATGAAAAAAATTCTGTAGTAATGTAACCTTAGTCTAAATCTTTTCACCACTTTTCATCAAAATTGCTTAAAGGCTAGTATGGGAAAAATACCAAAATATGATTTTTCAGGAAATTTTTGAAGGGGTGTTTTACCCCCCAAATATGGCATTGGGCACGTATAATTAAAATATGTTTGTTACTTTGTCAAGTACTACAATATATCTTAAAATGAACAAAATCGCAGGGGTACACTTCCGTAACATTCCTTGTAAGTCAAGATTCGTCAGTGACTAGAATTTTTCGTAATACAATATTATGGATAAAACGTAGATAGTTTATTATAAAAATAGATAAATATACTTAACAATATTACTTGCATATGTTATACCTAAGGGTTAATTACGTGATAATTTAGGCCCGATTTACATTAATGCTCTGCTCTCACTCCGATATCACTCTGCTCCAGGTTCGATAAAATATTTTTACACAATAAACAATGAGTGTATTCACATCATCGCTCTGATATCGGTCCGATATCAGTCGCGGTTCTCTCCCGTTCCAATGCCACTCCTATATCAATACCGCTCAGGTAATATTTTATCGGAGCGATATCAAACTTGTCATGGCTTGTACCTATAGTGTAAACACTTTTTTGATTCCACTCCACTCCGCTTGCATTCAGTTGTTATGAAAAGATGTTTGTATCGAACTGAGACCGAACTGGTAGCATACCCAGAGTGGCATTATAATATGAATAGAGAACGAATAGGTACCAGCATGATATCAGCACTGTAATGTGAACACAACAAGATTATATCGAATCGGGAGCGTAATGATATCGGAGTGAGAGCGGAGCGTTAATGTAAATCGGGCCTTAATTCTCTATATTACCTCAAGAGACATATAAACTTTTAAATTCAATACTTCGCAAATGAAATTTTTAAATAAAGGGAACACGGTCACCTCAATCTTTCTAACGATATTTCTCAAGAAACGTACATGGAATTATTTTTCTAATTATTGTACTTACGAAAAACAAAAATTTTGTCGATTTTTTAAATATTTTCGTTAATAACTAAAGGATCTAAAGGATAAATGATTTAAATTACTAAAGGATCTTCCCTAATATCGAAACATACCTCGATGCAAAATTCCAATTGATAGGAAGCATTTTCTGCACTTAAAATTTTACTTTTTGAAATTTTGATGGTCCGTACTCCCGAAATTACAAATACAGTTAATAATTTAATTGGGTATTCTTAGCAAGTGCTAGTATCTGTATATTTTTTAAATTTGTTGAATCCATTATTGAAAAGTTACAGGAGAAGGCAAAAATAGTCTCGATTTTTGAGATTAATACTATGAGGTCCGAGCACTTTCACAGTAAACTTCCCCGGAAGCCGAGAATATTTTTAAACAAATTTTATGTAAACAAGTACATAAAATGATTCCACAGAACACTAAATGATTCAACATGTATGTGTTAGGCAGGTCAAAAAATGAGTACATTGTTAATTTTGATAAAATACACATATACACACAAACATACAATATACACATACATACATACGTGGATACAAATATTATTTGTAAATAAAAGATGCAGCCTAGATATTTTTATAAAGCCGCTGCTACACGATGCTGCGAACACCTTCCAACATTCGACGTTGGATGGTTCATAGCATCGTGTAGTCGTTGTTCGAACCTACGAGTGTCCAATGTCGAGCGTCAAACGTTCGCATTTGGTCGTGTTCCGTTTGATGTCGGTATTTTTGCACCGAGTCAAAGGGATGCTTCGAGAAGGTCAATGTTGGTTGCGTTGGTTGGTTCGACTCAGCAGCTGCACGACTCGTTCATGTGAAGAGAGACAACATCAGTGTATAACATTAGAGATCACATAAGACAGATGACATCTTCTTACACTGAATAAACGTTTGTCCCAACACATTATACAAGAGAGACAACATCAGTGTATAACATTAGAGATAACATCAGACAGATAACAGCGTCGTCCACTGAGTACCAACACATCATCATTCGTATTGGATCAAACATTCGATTCACCGTGTAGCAGATACATTCGTCGCACCAACTGTCGAACTTAATTGCTTCAAACGTTCGATCGAACGTTGGAAGGAACGTTCGTAGCATCGTGTAGAACCCGCTTAATATGTAAAACATAGTACGTATATTTATATGTACAAAAAATGAAAAGTGTCCGGTACATAGTAATTTTAATAAATTATTTTTATTAGAATAAAATAGAATCTTTTTTATAAATATTTTTAAGTGTGTTGTTTATTACTCTAAATATTGATTGCGTTCGGCGTCTCTGAGGATGTTTTGTTTGGTTTCAGATGCCGAAGCCATGGGACTGAAAGTGTTAATATTTCACAAATGAAACTTAAGAATGGAAATCGTGAAAAGGAGCATCAACTAAATTTTAAAAATCATTTCTTGCAATATCTCACACAATGTGTTACGTGAAACACTCGGCCCCCCATTTTCTATTGCAGGGAGAAAGTAATCTAAAAAAATTAAAGACGTTTCCTTTATTACATAGCAAACTCCCATATCGCACGCCCTCATTTAACAGTTTCGTCGCACACAAGATGTGTATAATGCCACTCCTCCGTGTTTTAAAGCAAATATGTTTGAATGTGTTAGTGTCTAAATAATAGTTTGTAACAGTAAATCGTACAAATATATAAACAAGAAACATTGACGCCCGTGATCGTTGACTTTCTCATTTAGCAATTTGGTCCCAGTGGATTGCGTAATGGGAGTTTCGAATCGAAAAATGTAGAAATTATGCAGGTGTTTACGGACGAACAGAAAAAACAAACAGACATTTTTGCTGGAACTATAAGAGTTTTCAGATTTTCTTCGGAATCGCAGCAATACTTAATGTTGTCAGCTAGACTCAGTATGGCTATAGTTACGTTCCAGGCGATACTGAATGAATTTCCTGCCTCACGATGTTGCAAAACATCTCAGAAATAAGAACTTAATCCATGTACTTACACTGGACAAGACTGCGCCATATTTTCGCTTTTTTTATTTCGAATCGCTTTCGCTTACAATGTAACTGGAGACTAACAAATAAAGATCTCGGTATTTATCGGGTTTGAGGAAATTTTGTAGAACAGGAAAAAGTAAAACTAGAAACACTTATTGTTTAAAGATTAGCTATGGCTAATGTGTTAACAATAACAATGGGTATATTCGTAACAGCACTGCTTGCAAGCGACTTACGAGCAGTGTTGTTAGAAATAGACCCACCGAGTATATGAAACTCTACCGAAACGAACTATAGTATGTAATTTAAGAGGATGACTGACCCTCGCCTCCAGAGTTACTCAAATTAAATTTTGAGTTCGAGAATTTAATTTCCACATTATCCTAATTGTCTTAAGCTATTTACCGTGAAGAAAAGGTTCAGAAAAGGTTCTAAACTAGTAAAACAATACGACTATGTGACCAAAATTAAAGTCACCCTTATCTAATTATCCCCAGACTTAATATTACGAAATTGCACAAAAAGAAATAAATTAGATTTTCTTACGTAGATTATGAAATCTGCAAACAAAATTCTAATATTTATTTTTCATCCCCTTTTCGCAAAAATAACCACCAAGAGGCAATCCCGCCAATTTAAACTTTTGTTATAGGGGAAGGTCGCCCAAAGCGGGTACCCCTCTTAAAGCAGGTAAGCGCTTGTATATCGTTGTATCGAATGTTTTTGTCAAGTCGTGTGTATACCGCGATTAACCGAATATCAACCAATATCAATCAGTTGCACTTGAACGCTTATGTCGCTTAATGCCCTAGTTAAGCTTCATCAAATTTTTTTGGTGGTTTTGTTAAAAATTTTGACGATAAATATTCTGTGACTAGTCACAAACCTTTTTATTTGTAATCTGATTGGTATTACCATATTATGTTATCATCATTTGACTTTTAATGTAGAAAAAAGTAGACATGTATCGGCTTTCATTTTGAAATTATTCTAAATTAACAAAATTAAGTCTTTTTGGGCAAAGCGGGTATGGGCAAAGCGGGTAGATAAAATAGAAGCATCTTAATGGAAAAAACTGTTGGAAGGGAAAAAAAATAAATAATCTTCTTTTTACGACGGAATGAGAGAAAAAGCTTAAAAAAAATATTTCTGCCTTGTTTGTGGTGATTTTGATGTGGAATTACCTGAAGTAATATATTCCAATATGGAGGTTGTAAAGAAAGTTACAGTTAATTGTTATAAATTTATTACTTTTGTCTTTTTTCAATTTTTTTTACTTAATTATTATTATTGTTAAGTTCTATATGATTAAGAAAGTTTATATTAAAAAATAATAACAGTATTTAAATACATAATGCACTTACCTGCTTTGCCCAAAGGGGGTTACCCTCTTTAGGATACCTATACGGACAAAGCGGGTTTTTGCAGAGGTTTTGTATTTTCTTTATTAAAAATAAATATCGTATAAACATTTCTTAAGCGAAGTTTCATTTTAAAGTTCGATAACTATTCTATCTGATAATATAAAAAAGATCTGCTTAGCGAGGTCAAAAGTCACTTTTTTGGGCGTCTAATTTTAGCTTACCCGCTTTGGGCGACCTTCCCCTATCTCTTATAGTTTTCGAAATATTTGAAAAATTCTATTTTTACAATATCTGAAGGGCGATTTTTCCCCTTTAAACCGTTTTTCCACCAATTAAAAAAAATTGTGTTGCTTATTTCTGCAGTTCTACTAAATATCCTAATTTCATCAAAATCGATAGATACGGCCTCTTACTTTTAAGTTAAAGACTCAAAATTTTTTTTTATTTGACTAGTCAGTTATCGATAAGGAAAACAAAGTTGGGTTCAAAATACATAAAGATAAATCTGATAAAAAATTGGGTATTATGTTCTCTTTAAATTTAGAATTTCGTTTTAAAAATAGACTTTAAAATAAATTCCACCTCAATATGTGGATATTTAAGGGTAAAAAAGACGACCTAGAACAAACCACTAAACCATTCAGGAATTTTATTAAAATTGAACCAACTGTTTTGAAAATATTGAAATTTTTATGAATCTAATATAAATGCTAACTGATATATAAATATATATGCATACATTTATTAGCTGTTATTCACTTATACATACATATATGTGCTATACGTATGTATGACCTGTGTATAAAAGCACTGAATTAGCAAAGAAACGCTCCTTTTTCTGTACAGAATTCATCAAATATAGCGTCGACTCAATCCAATAATATTACACACGTAACACACACACACACACACACACATATACCGAGCCAGAGTTGCCAACGTTATAAGTATCACATAAATAGAGCTTTAGACCACGTATGTATGTGTATGTATGCCGCACACATATGCACGCTACTACATAATATAACAATGTCCATAATTCTCAGTCGGTAAGTTGTTGTGTGCGACTGAATTGAAACAAAAGTTCCATCGTACGAAACAGTAGTTCACCATAATCCCGTTAGATGTCTCCAGTTAAGCTTAAGTATTTAAATACAATTGAAATAAATGAATGTGTTTTGGTACAATAAATGAATTTTGAATATATGTATGTGTGTCTGTATGAACGTACAATGTGTACCATTAAAATTATAAACATTATTATTTAATAATAGCAAATATACAACTGTTTGTTGCTTTTTAACTGTAGCTGTTGTTAGAAACAAAATTTTTGAGTAGATATATGAGTTATTATTATTACAGACTGTGTTGAATATCCATATTTTGGTAGCTAAAGAAAAAATTCGTCCTTCTTGTCAATAAAAATATGAGACAGATTCATATTTCTCAACAATAAAATGATATGATGGTGTCGGAGCCGGGGAATCCGTCGTTTTTGCTAAATCATTACCAAAAATTTTACTCAAATCGCATTATTGTACTGAGTTTTCTTAGCTAACGTGGTTAGGCAAATTGAGACTGTTTTAGAAAGTTACTAAATCAGTCAGAAATGAGGTAGAACTATAGAAATATTTAATTTTATTTCTTTGAAAATAATGTGCATTAACTTAGCAAAATAATTATATTATAAATTTTCGCTTTAAAACTATGCTATAATTTGCATATTTCCAGATACTTATTTTGATGTCAAACATTTTCCAACAAATAGCCATCTACTCCAGTTTGTTTTCTGAACAAGACGATTTTATTCTGCCAGAAAAAAAGTGTCTCATGGTGAAGGAGTAGGAAATTATTATGTACCCGTTAGTTATTTTGTTATTCTTATTATTGATTATTACTTAATGTCGCTTTTAAGGATTGAGATAATTGTTTATTAAGATTTTTTAAAATCTTAAGGTATCTTATTGAATAATTATTTCAATCCTTAGAAAAGTTATATCATCATTTTAGGTAGAAGGTTAAAAAATAAATTTAATAATTTCCATATTAATATTACTTTTATATATTATTTTCGTATTGATACAGTTTTTCTCTGGTAGTTTGACAATTTCAATTTTTAAGGACTTTATAAAAACAAAGCTTGTTTTAGCGAATTTTCGAATGGAAAATTCAGCTATTACCGCCACTCTCATCGTGCAACCTGAGTCCGAGACTGTTATAAAAATTTATTTTGAGATTCCTAGAAACTAACAATTGAAAACCGTCCGGCACAAAGACTGCAAGTACCAATTTTAATATTGTCTATAATTCAAAGGGTTTATTAGACTTAAAGTCTAAAAATTCAAATGTGGTGGAAGTGCAATCAGTATATATGCATGAAATTAGACTGTGTACTTACATGAAATGCAATTTTTATATGTTATAACTATTGAAGTAACAAACTTAGAACTTTCAGATTTTAACATGTTATTGGTAATGATACAATATTTTCCACTTATAAACGCAATTTTGTAAATGATGGCACTTACAGCCTTTATGTCGAACGGTCTTCAATTACATTCACTAATTGTAAAATTTATATATAGAGGAGAGGTGTGTTAGTAGTAACAGTGGGTCAAGTGTAACTTTGAAATTTGCAAGACATCTATCAATCCTGTTAAGGAGTGTTACGCATCGTAAGGTGTGTACTGAAGTTGTACTTTACTAACAAAACTTTCTGTTAATATCATGCGACGATTTTCTGCCAGCAACGTCAAATGTGTTTTTATAAGCTAATCGCATTTTTTGAGTATGTTAACAATTTTTCGATTTTGGCAGTAAATAGCCATCAATTGGAAGTAAAGTGATTTTATTAGAAACACAAGTGATTACATAATATTACCAGATAGGTGGTTTTGCTTTTTTAATCCTAGTTATTATCTTACGAATTTTTTGGTAAAATTAAACAGCAGTGGAACAATTTTAACAAATTCAGTATTACTGATTATAGCATGTTACAACTGACACTCCAACAGTTTTCTGTATCCATAATTTTTTTTTTAATATTTTATATTTATGGAATTGAGCACATAGATCTGGGGGTCAGTTATAGCGTTTTAAATAAAGTTTAAAACTCTTATGATTTTTCAGAATTCTGATTTTTAAGGATTAATTTTAAATTTTATAAATGATAAAATCCTCTTTAGTTTACATTATTAATTTTCTAAGTATTGCGTTGTATTGTTTTAAAAATTAATTGAAGTTTATATTTCAGGTATAAATCAGAATGATAAAAATAACAGTTTCATTTAATAGCATAAAATAATGCTTCCATTAATGGTTACACTTTAGCAAAATCAGGTGGTTTTATATAGGCTTAGATAGGATAGGGTAGGATTAGATTTTTGGTTACGGTTATTTTTCGATTTAAACCCCAGTCTTAAGTTTAAAATTTACATCCTCTCTATATAATTCAGGTTGGGCAAATATGCACTAAAAAACCATGCATATATGCACCTAATATGCTTTAAAAATATCTAAAATATGCTCAAATATGTCTTAAAAAACAAAATATGACATTTTTAACAGTTATGGGGTAAACAATAGAATCAAATTTTAATTTTATACCAATAACCCTAGGATAAAATTTATTTAACTCCAATTATGAAGTCAGCAGAAATCCGTGAGAAACAAGGAGTAAATTCAATACACAACAGGTTCAATACACAAGGTTTTATCCATTTTTCTATTAGTTCTCTTTTTGATGAACTGATTTTCGGCATTTCGTAATTAAAATATAAGTGAGATTTCCAATACTGTAAAATATCTTTGAATTCTTATGTTTAAACGTCGTTTAAAATTAGAGCACGTCCGACGATTTAAAACCAATTATTCTATTGTTAATGTTTAGACAATTTTGTAGATAGATAGACAGATATATACACAGGACTACAGGAGTTCTTGAAATTTTTTTGAAATTTGCTTTATTTACTATAAAATTAACTGTTAAATTTAAATATTTTAACAATCAAAATTAAATTTGAAAAGGTAGGTTAAAAACCCCTATACCCAAACGCGTTCAATACTCGAACGGTTTTTATATTTTATATATTAATGAAGTTATTTCTGAAAAAAAAAACCGATAAATATTAAAACTGTTCGGGTGTTGAACGCGTTCGAGTATAGGGGCTTTTACGTTAACTGATTTTAAAAGTTACTTGATTTTTTTCAAATTAATTGTTTAAGTTTAGTAAGTTTAGAAGGTATAAGAAGTTATTGTTAATTAAATTATTTTGGTCAAATTGTAAAAATATGCACTTAATATGCATTAAAATGGAAAATATGCAAAATTTACAAAAAAGTGTGAATATATGCAAAATATGCAAAATAAAAGTTAGCTCATTTGTTTTTAAATGGTCTATAATATCAAAAATCAAATTTTGGGGTAAATATGCTAATAAATAAAAATGTATGCAAATATGCACTTGTCCAACCTTATATATCAATGATCCAAACGACATACTATTTTTTTGTTCGTTACCTAAGTTATCAAATTAAAATATCAAAAGACAATCTGTGTAATTCAATAAAAATCTACATCCTGTAACATTTTCGTGGTGGCTATGATCGGATAACAGACTGATATTAATAAATATGTCGGTACATCACAAGTATCGGCCACCAGTTTGCTCTGCTTCACCAGTTCTCTTATTGATATCCCTCTACATTCATATTGGTGGCGTATTGGGCCGATATCGCGAGAGGTGACTTTCGTTGAATGAATTCATATAGTCAGTCACCATCAGTGTATGGACACACGGACCTCATGCTAACTGTTCACGTAACACAGCGAGTTGTGAGCCGTGCAGAGATGTGAGTCAAGCCGCTTTGAGCGTAATTCCAAACACGGTTGGTGCGAGTTACAGGATCAGTTGCACATATGATATATTACCTAAACCATCAATGTATTGGTGGTATTAGTTTTTTTGTTCTATTTTATCTGTTTTCATTTTTTCCACGTTGCTTTTTTGTATCTGTTTTAGTTTTTCTTATTTTTCGTTGTTTTTGTTTTTATCTATGTAAGTTTTTATAGATTTATAAAATTGAACACATATTATGAGTACGTGTGTTTTTATAAAGTTTATTTATGTTTTAACTTTTATTTCTATTTTTATTTCTTTATGAAAAAAATAGTGTTAGGTGAATTCAAGCTGAAATAAATTATGCTCTTTGTTAAAACCAGTGGAAAAGATTAGACGTCCCTACAGTTATTTATAATCTTTTGTAATTTGCCTTCGTGTCTTTCGCATCTATCAAAGTTATCAATTCAATATAATTCTCAGTATCCATATTAGCATTGTAAGCAAAAATTTGATCTTCCTATAAAGAATTAGAAACCAAATTATTATTATTATAAATAGTTCTCGAAGTTATTTCAGGAAACTTTTATCTTGCCTTAAATCTTGATTTCGATGATATCATGAAGCAAATTTTATTTGGTATACTTATTATAATTAATGGAATCGCTTGATTCATTTTAACTAAATTCATTTTAACTAAAAATTATTTTTTCAACAACTTAGATCGTAAGTTGGCCTTTACACAGCAGGTAACTTGAAGTGTTAGCTACAAACCTGGTTCCCTTGAGTAAGTAACCTGGCTTCCAAATATTTCAGGAGCACCCCGTTGACTTTCGTTATTGCAGTAAACTGGTTCCCAAAACGACCGGTAAGGCCCGATTCACACTATAGTGTCGATATTGGTACGCTTCCGCTCCGGTGTCACTCCGATGTAATCTTGTTGTGTTCACATTACAGTGCTGATACCATGCTGGCACCTATTTGTTCTCCATTCACATTATAATGCCGCTCTCAGTACGCTCCCAGTTCGGTCTCAGTTAGATACAAACATCTTTTCATAACAACTGAATGCAAGCGGAGCGTAGTCGAATCAAAAAAGTGTTCACACTATCGTTATTGTTCAAATAAAACTGAGTGGTATTGGTATTGGAGCGATATTAGAGCGAGAGCGTACCGCGAGTAATATCATAACGGTATCGGAGCGATGATATGAATACATTCACTTTTCTTGTGTAAGAATATTTTATCGGATTGAGAGCGTAGCGATATCATACCGAGAGCGGAGCGATAGTGTGGATCGGGCCTAAGAATGGGTTATCCCTACAGAAGGACGCAACATATGTTTCGATGAGTATTGACTGAAGTTCTAAAGTATTGGACCTCTCTATACATAATTTTTTATCAAATAATTTACATTGATATAATTCTGGAAATAAAT
The DNA here is from genome assembly GCA_035578155.1 of Brachynemurus nebulosus. NCBI lineage: Eukaryota > Metazoa > Arthropoda > Insecta > Neuroptera > Myrmeleontidae > Brachynemurus > Brachynemurus nebulosus. Next base: position 57,419,442 of record JAPWDM010000001.1, read on the forward strand.
ATGCTGGTTAACTAAAAAAATGATATTTCTATGACATTGTGTGACTAATCCTAAGAAGCCAGTAATAATTATTATAACTTTTGTCTGCAAATCTATAATTGAGGACGTCTTTTCCTACACTTCTGTAAGCGGAAGTGTTATGGAACCAAGTCTGGATTTCTAACATAAAAAATTAATCTAGAATCCCCATTTTCGTGTCCTCTTCTCTTGATCCTATTTCACTTTTCTCAAATCTCCATAAGTAAAAGCCATTCGGGCACCTCCATAGAAATAGGCCTCAGTATACGAGAAAAATTTTCGATCCCTTACCCTCTTCCCCTTATTCAGGTTCCATTATTCTAGTGTGATATGAAATCAGAAATTTTTATTCTTTGTTATTTGTTAAAATCAAAGATTAAAATTTGTTTTTTTATTGAAGTACTAGTTTTCCAGATATATGAAAAATACCAATATCTATAGATATTTTGATCACACTATTTATAAAATTTAAATACCTAATTATTATTTTATTTTTTTAAAAAAAACCAACTTACCTTCATCCGATTAAATAGTTTAATTACCTTCTTAGGCTTGCAAGTACTTGATGGTCATTAATAATTAATGAGAAAATTTCTCTACGGAAATAGTTACTTACAGACGCATATTATTCATTTTGATTAAAATTTTACTTTCAGTAAATTACATTATTTTTTATTCTTTCTATGTTTTAAAATTATTTTTTGATTTGCTTTGGTTAATGAAATAAATTGGTATATTCATTTTTGTGGCTTTGGATGCTTAAGAATCCTCGGCATGGAGAAATTTCTCCAGCAGCCAGTAAAATTCTTGGGAAAGCTGTCTTTACTTTAGTTTCGTGTTCTTCACCTCTTACATCTTATTCCATTCTTGAGTAATTCCAGCGATTAAAAAATAATTATTATTTGCTTTGTTTATTTTTTGATTTTCTTTTTTTATTATTTTTTTTTTATAATTAGTTTTAGCTGTTTGTCTTATGGCATTATTCAAGTGGGATTGTTTGCCTTATGACAATTTTTAGGATTAATTTCATTCGTATGCCATATGACTGAAAAATTCACGTTTCTTATATTCAAAGAGAGTATGTACAAGTATATCTTTAACACTTTAATGGTCATGGACGCTGTAGAGTACCGGGTGAAATCTAATTAACTGGCACACAACGCTAAAGTGCATTAGTTGTTAAAAATGTGCTACTAGTACACACTAGTTGGGCGCTTCGTCATTATAGAATCTATAATATATAGATTATGATCGTTAACGTGCTGATAATTTTTTCGAATCTGTAACTGGGATTTGTAGTTAGGTGAAAACTTTCATTTAGATCATTCACACTGTTGTGATAGAAAACTGACACGTGTAACAAGTGCACACACTTTATATACAAATATATTTAGAAAATTATCACTTGAAAATACCATTATTCGAATGGAGCTATTCAAAATGTCGCTCAAAACAAAACGGTTTGGCGTGGGTGGTAAGATTTCGTACAGTCGAACGGTACCGTCGCATTGAGAGCTTGTACTGTATTTGTAAAATTTATATTTCTGCCATCCTCTCTCTCACTTTGTTCCCGTCTAGCTTCCTGGCTGGGATCTTTGATTGAAAATATTCCTTTGGCAATTCTTCAGCAATTTTTATAAAAGAAAAATACTAAAATTGAAAAACAGGAGAATATTTAAAATTACAATAAAAAGTTGGGAGACCTGAAAAGAGCTATAGGAAGTGTAAGCCTCATTATGGCCTTAATTCTTTTTTTTCGATAAAACTAAATATAAATTCCTAAAAGAGGGGGAATTTTTCTCTATTAAATTTAAAGATATTATTTGGACCAAAAGTTATTTAGCATTTTATTGAGCAGATATGTATTCACCGAAAATGTTTTTATCTAAGTATGTGTAAAATTTAACAACCATCAGTCAGAAGTGTGTAGGGACCAGCTTAAACAATCACGTCTGATTTTCAAGTATTTCTGATTGTTAATCATTAAATCATAAAAAATGACGTGGGCGAGTCCACGGGATATAGCTAATAATTTATAAATTTTCATTAGTAATATAATAAAACGATTTAAAATGAAAACTTAGTGGTGTGTACAATCACGGCATATTCTAGTTCTAAAATATATCCATCACAAACATTTATTGTTTTGAACAGTTCTGTATCTCCTTGGCAACCAACAAGCAGCAAGTACATGCATGCAAGTGTACTGACAGCAACAAGAACTCTGTATATGCTGTATATGTAGGAACATTTATTTCCTCGATGTTGGTAGAGAAATAAAACCACCACACACATGTACACGGCAATATTCCTATATCTATCTACATTACACTTGAGATATTCTCTGTTTCTTTCTGCCAACCAGCACCACCACCACCACCACTATCAACATCAAGTGGAGAACAAATATGTCGTTTTGTTTTTAACCCTACCACTCGCCCACCACAATTCTTTTTTCTTGCTGAGCTATTTTCATAAAAATAATTACATTAAGTGGGAGCATTTCCCCTGACTTTTTTTTTCCGTGCTAAGCAACAACGAATCACCGGAGGGGATAGCACCACGTTCCCCTTAATCACTCCTCCATGTTCCGAGAAATCTTCATCTCTTATTTGTGTTTTTATAAAAGTTATATTCATATTGATCATACCTCCTACGGAGAAGTTGTTTATTGGTGGGATAACATCTTTTTAATATGTACAATTTCTCCTACTTACTTTTTAAAAACTTCTTAACTTCTTTTCTTTTCAGACGCTGGGAGTGAGTGACGGTGGGAAGATACAGTAGGGGATGGGTTGGGCTTAAGATACGATGTGGGGTGATAATCTATGGTGTGAGGCGGGAGTTTTGTTGTGCTGGGTGAGGGATGCGACCAATGTGAGGGTTTGAGGTTGAGTATAATATGTAGATTATATTATATGGATATGAATATATGTGTTTCAACCCTTTTATAATAAATTCACTTTATACGTAATAACGTAGAACATAGATAAGTATATTATATGCTTATGAAAAAGGATCTAATAACCAAGTAAGTGATAAGAGATTTTTTCAGTTTTAGGCTTTTGGACTTTTAATGAAAAAGCTATAGTAGATATTTATATGGACTAAAGTTGTATTTTGAACTTTAAAATAAATGACATTTAGAAAAGGAATTCTTGATATTTGGTGGAGAATTTTTCTTTTTAGGGTTTCGTATCAAAACTAGTGAACCGAAACACTTATGCAATCACTTCGGTATCCGTCCGTCTATCACAGACGATTGTTTCTAAACCATTCGACGTGAAAAATTGAAATTTAGCACATAGAGTGTGATAGTTCGATTATATATGTGAAGTTAAATTTCAATTCTAGTGGTTAATATCAGGAGATAATCTGAAAAGTTGGAAAAAATTTTCCCCTAAAAGTATTGAATAGGATGTCCAAAGGGAACTATTAAAAGACAAATTCAGTGATAAGTAGGTATACCTATATATTTTTATTTATTTATTTATTTATTTATTTATTTATTTATTTATTTATTTATTTATTTATTTATTTATTAATTTTTTTATTTATTTTAGAAAATATATTTGAAAATTGCTGTCCCTGGCCCTTATTACCAGAAAGGTTGCTCAGAAAAATCTGAAAAAATTCATGAACACTAAGAAAGAGATGTCGAATGAATGAAAATTATTAGGTCTGGAGTTTACTTACGTAATTTTCTTGGTACATAAAAAAATATTTGGTGACAGGTTTTGCTATGATCAAGATGTTGTCAGTCAGTAATCATGTGTATGTTTTGTTGAGCGGCTATTTTAGTAAAGTTACAAAATGAGTTCTAGAAATTAGAGAAGAAGGAATAATTGATAAATCTACATACGAAAAATGGGTATATTACAATTTTTGCACCTGAATACTATTTAATATTTGTAAATTATTGTAAGGGTATTTTTGGAAATAATAAATTCAAAATATTCAAAGACAATAATATATATTATACTTGCATAACTTGCACTTCAGGACTTCTTTTATATGAGCTGTTTTACTATGTGCTATCATAAAAATTTCAGCTTACAAAGAAATTTAATCTAAACTTTACCGTTTCCTGTAAAAACTTTTTCTTAGTATTCCGTATCGTAAAATTAACAAATCGGAATACTTATAGAACCACTTGGGTATCCGGTCGTCCGCTTGCCTGACACAGGCGATATTTTCTGAAATTACTCGACGTAAAAATTTGAGTGATAGAGTGTGGTGGTCCATTTGTGTAAGTAAAGAAAGTTCAAGCTGAGCTTTTATCCTGAGTTTTTAATTCAAGGGATAAATTAGAAAATCGAAGGATATATTTCATGGGCACTGTGAGAAATGTCAAAGAAAAGCTTATTGAAGACGAATTCAACAACATACTACGTAGATCCTTATTTCTTTATGTATTTTGTGAAAACATTTTTCGGAAATCGTACTTAAAAATTGTTATTTCCTCACCTGCATCAACAAAAAATTTGTTTAGTTCAGTTTGTAAAATAAGACAAAATTATCGCGATTAAAAATTCCAGTCTCAGAAACATCAAATTCATGTTAAAGTACTTATTGTACGCAAAACTCTTCGCGTAAGTACGACTTGCATTTACCAATTTCTTCGCACAATCAGCTTATATACCTACCTAAGTACATACCGTTTTTAAGAAAAAAATGTTTTAGTTGGTCGCTTGGTAAAACAGATGTCGGACAATTTTAGACTTTTAAATTTCAATATGCATCAGCTTCAACATCATAGTTTCATAGTTGCTTTGTAATTAGTTTTAAATTTCATTGGATTTCTAACGAAACTTATTTTGGTATGTGTTTGATTCTAATAAGATTTTATTTTTAATAAAAACACAACTATACAAATTTTTCAGCACAAATAATGTCAACATACCAAAATAAGTTTCGTTAGAAAACCAATGAAATTTAAAACTAATTACAAAGCAACTATGAAACTATGATGTTGAAGCTGATGCATATTGAAATTTAAAAGTCTTGTTAAAGTCGATAAGAAAATTTTGGATCCACAGGGCTAAACAACTATGCTGGTGTTAAGTAGGTCCGACGAGGGAAACCCGAGCACAATAAAAAATTTTCAAACATTTTTTCCCAAAAATACAATTGACGAGTAAGAAAAAAAGGTCGTGTCACTTTCTTCGGGCTTTTAATCGAGGCTGTGGGTACTCTTTTAGACCCGGGCCCCCGAGCAATTGCCCCAACTGCCCCACACTCTCGCCAGCCCTGGTGTTAAGTTAAAAATTTAAGTATAGGTATATATACCTATATAGGAATTGTACTGGTTGTGAAGGTGGCTTTTGGCTGATGGCACTTTTTTCCCACTACTTAACGTAAAAGCCCCTATACCGGAACACTATTTTTAGTTGTTTAATTAAACTGGCTTGTAAAAGTTGGTAAATAAATTAAACGCCCATTTTTTTTCTTAATAATCATGAAAGAAAGTTTTTTTGATCCAATGAATATGTTTCTAAAAAAATACAACCCAAAATTTTTATTTATTAATGTTTTTCTTTTACAAACTGTTGACATCTATAAAAAAAAAAAAAAAAACAAAGAAATATTAATGACCCTAGCAGTTGGGAACCGATATACAAACAGACGTGTAATATGAGTAATATGACACATAGAGTGACATCTAGACGTCAATGTAGGAAACATACAATGGTTTAAGTATCAGACTAAATAATAATGGTTTAAGTAATAGTTTAAATAAAGGATGAAAATACTGTAGAGGCGAGGCGAATTTAAATTGAAAAATACTCATTCTATTAACAATAATTTTTGTTATCAGAGGTTTCTTTCAGAAATAACTTCATTAATATATAAATATCAAAACTGTTCCGGTATTGGATCGCGTTCCGGTATAGGTGCTTTTACCCCAGACACACGTCTTAATTAGAGTTACCTGTAAGGTATAATGTGACATGAAATACGTTTGAATAAAGGAAATGTCCTAGATAAATATTCTTTATTATTTAGAATCGTTTTCTACACAGTAGTAAATTAGAGTAATAAGAATCTAAGGAACTACAAAGAAGCTTATTAGCTAAGAAGTAAATTCTTATACAAATTATTTGGTTGCTAATTATTTTATATAAATGTTATCAGCAGTCTAAACAGGAAAATCGTCTTAGAATGATGGTCGTAGTTTCGCTTTTTGAAAAATTTATTCAAGTTTTATTAACACAAAAAAAGACTATTAATTATTAAGGAATGATTAAGATAAAATGAGAGAGAAAGCAATGAATAAAGTTAAAAATTCTAGATTTTTTTGTATATTCTAAATACGAATGGTACAAAATACTAAACTAGGAATAAAAAGGAATAAAACAAATGAAAGTCAGCATTTTAAATAGAAACAAATGTAAATTCCATTAGGAATAATTTTTAACAATTAAAAAATTATTACAAAATTTTATAATTCAACAATAAAAACAAAAAAGACATAAAATGTTCAGCTATATTTATAAATACTTGATAATATTCGTTTAGTGTAATACAGACTGTAGAATTATAATTCACACAATTACATACATATATGCATATGTGTACACAGACACACACATGGGTACGGTTCAATTTTATACTGCTAAGATGTTGTAGAATGCTTTAGAGTTTTTTCTGCGCATGCTTTTACCATATATAAAATTTGTTTAACGATCGGCGCATACTAAAATATTAGGAATGCGCAACGAGAAATAACAAATAACTTGACGTGGCCCGACGGCATGGCACGGCTCTCTCCAAAAACACACATAACGATGCATACGAGCGAGTGCGAAGTGAGTCTGCTGCGTTCGAGAGACGCTGCTTTTTGATGCTTGTTGAGAATAGAAAAATACTGTTGAATAATATAACACATACATACGTACGTATCTACCGTACAATATTCTAACTCAAACTGTATGTTTGTGTAACTACTACTCGACTCGACTCGAATCGACTCGAAACTAAAATTCTCACTCGTAAAACACATCTCCGCGTTCCCTCCGCCACATTCCTAACCGCACCAATCTCTTGAATAGAAAGAGTGATATACAGATTGTTGGTTGATGGTTCAACTATTCGGAAGGGCAAGAGGAGCCTGCACGATATGATGATATGAATACGGAGAGAGTGGAATCGGTATTAGTATATGTAGAATTTGTAGTGTGCTCTACGGCAGTGGTTCCGAAACTTTTATGAGTCGTGACTATTCCGTTAATTTTTCGCAACCGGTTTGACAATAAAAGGTAGAAAAAATTTCAATATCTTTGTTACAAAACTATAGTTTTTGATATGTTCAATAAAAAAAGGTTCGAATAAGAGAGCACGGTTCCTTCATCAGTCCATTAGCTTCTTTATCCCTGATGCAGTAATCACATCCAATCCAACTGTGCAACCAATCAATTTACTTAAATAAACTTTAATAACTTTTTCTTGGCATGTTTTATTGCCCTTTCATCCACTCTCAACATGATTTCTTTGATTTTTTTTTCTTCGAATCAAAAAAAAAAATAGTTTTTTGGGGTTAAAAAAAAATTTCTTTGACTACCTACTGAAAAAAATTTTAGAAACTATTTTTTTGTATCAAAAAAATATTTTTTCTACTCCTGCTATTAAAAGTAACATTTTGCACATGGGTAACTAGGGTTGACAAGCACCAAATCAGAGAAATTTACTACTTTAGTTTTGTAAACTACTTTAGTTAGAACTATAGAAGTATTATAGTTACTACTGTAGTATTTTACTACATTAGTTTTGCTCGGAGAGCTCATTCTACTTTAGTTTTCTGCAAATACTTACTTTTAGTTATTAGAAATGTGTGATGTAACATAAAAATTTTATCAGAAAAAGATAAAAATAATGTTTAGCGTAGCGTCCACTATAAAAAAAATCTTCAGAGAACAAATTTTTAGCTTCTTAGTTTCTTTTTCTTTCTGAAAATTTTCAAAATTAATAAGAAAATTTTATTTCTTTTATTTTTCCCATACGTCGCGTATCCCCCCTCCAAATAAAAATCTTGATTGTATGCACGCCTGTCTTTTCTATTTTGAGCAGTTTGTACTATAGACTCAGACGTATTATCTTCATTAAAAACACCATGCATATTGTCAAAATACAGTCAATACCGATTACTCGGTGCAGTAAGCCAGTAATGGGGAGAACAAGGATGGACAAATCAAAATCATGGTTAATCCAAAATCAAATTGAGAAAAAAATTTAGTTAATATAAGCAAACTAAAACGGTGGAAACAAGATGAAATAGAAACAAAGATAATAAAAAAATAAAACAGTCGGAAACATACATGTTGTACCAAGTTAAACAGAAATGTTTGATGTCTCTGACTGTTTTACTTTTTATTATTTTTCTATTATTTTTCCTTTTCTTTATTTCACTTTGTTTACGCCGTTTTAGTTTGTTTTTTACGCAGAAGGGCTTTTTGGTTTTTTAATTAACTTTTTTTTATTTAGGTCTTTTTAGTGTTGTTTAATTATTTAGAAGAAAAAATATATAAATACGCATTCAGCGGCTGCGTTTTCACATTCAGCCTGGTTAGTTTTACCCCCAAATACTCGGAAACTGACTGTAATATTTAAAATACGATTTTATTTCCATATTATATCTAATTAAAAACCCCAAAAAAAAAAAAAAAAATGTTCAATTACGGAAATAAACCGAAAAGAAGTTATAAAAATGCAGATTAACAATGCTTTTTAAAGATACTCTTTTACATACTACTGCTAGTGGGCAGAAGTATATTTTGGCTTTGTTTACTCTCTTACTTACTACTTTAGTATAATACTCTAGTGTGGTGCACACCAGCAATTGTTTACTCCCAAGAGAATATTTTCAATACTTTTTTAGTAAAATACTCCATAACTGAAAATACTACATTAGTACAGAAAGTAATTGAAATCGTCAATTTTTCAGTCTTAGTAAAATACTAAGTTAGCCGTGAGAAATAATATCTCACGGGTTACCATAATAAAACAGTAGGCTGTTTTGTCAATTTAATAACAATAATATACTATTTTGTACTTAAAATCTAAATACAGAATTCTGAAAATATCCATATGTATGTATGTTGATTATTGAATATTGTTTCCATAGTTTCAAAGTATGCATTGGTTAAAATTTACACATCTTACAACTGTCATTAACTGACATAATAAATTTTTTATTAGGTATTCATGCGGGAGAAGTACTAAATTGGCGCACACATTTCTGTACGCAAAATAGTTGTTTGCCCACTGTACTCTTCCCACATACTTTTTTGCGTGTGGAAAGTAACTTTCCACACGCAAATTGACAATAAAACACGCAAAATTTAATTAAAACACGCAAAGCCGCCTCTTAATTTTTCATTTAATAAATATTTCATAATTATTTCTATAGAAACCACCAACAAAGTAATTTAAACGATAATTAATTCAGAAAAAAAAAGACGAACACTTAAAAATATTATTTTAAAAAGTAATAAAAATGTCAAAAATAGTGATAATAATAGAAAAAAGTATGTGAAATTCGTAATAAAAAATAGTATGTACAACTTGTCCGGGATTGTCGATTGCCCCACTCAAGCGAATGGGCGCACTCACTATGTTCGTGCGCTCAATTTCGCTTTCGTGGGCAATCGACAATTTCCCGAACTTATTGCACAATATACTATTAAAAAAATTTTGCTACTTATCTAAACAAATATTATTGTAAATTTTACGAAAAAATATGGTCGTAGAAAAAGTATAGTGTAAAATACGTGAGAAAAGCTTATTTCTCACTCATATGAATTGTTCCTTTCACTCTGCGGGTTCGTGCAACAAACTTATATTCGTGAGAAATAAGCCACATTTTCCACTTATTGCGCTATACCTATACTATTCTTTGATTCAAAGAAAAAAGGCTAAATTTGAAATTTACAAAGATTCTTATCGTATTACTTCTTTTATATCAATAAACAGAGAATAATTATGCTATATTGTACAACTAATGAAAAATACATATCTATCTAGCTACAAAAAATTATTTTATACAAATAGTGTCTAAATGAAATGAAATTTTATTTATTGGTACACCATTTAGTACATTAGTATTTCATGCGATACGATTATAATAAAAAAATAAATTGTACCTACCTAATTATTTAGGTTTACAATCTTTGTATAACCAATCTTGATTAATTAGATATTAAAATTTTTGGTGACCCACACTTTGGGAACTACTGCTCTACAGTTTTGTACTTAGTTCGTACTTTTCGACGTGAAACAGTAATTTATGACCGTTACGAAATATTTACAGATAGAACAAACAAATCTTTGTGACAACGTTATAAAAAATATAGACAAAAGTTTTTTTTCTCTTTTATAAACCTTATTAAACAAGTGTTATTACAGCTTAAAAATGCTGAAAAGGTATTTAATTTACAGCAAATTATAAAACAGCAAATTGTGTAAAAAAACACAACTCACTACACTTTTAATAATAAAATCGATTTAATATTTTTAAATAACTGAAAGTTGACAGTATATACATTTATAATGTCCGTCGTAGATAAAAAATAGGTAGCTCATGACTTGGTTATTGACGCAATGGTCTTGTACCTATAACATTTTCGTTCATGTGTAATATAGTTATATAGAACTTACAATCTCAATCACGTAATCTACTATTACTACCTTATGCGATACTATAAGGTCTCTCAAAAAGTGTTTGAGAGTGGTTAAACTACGACTACCATGACATTGCTTATTTATCGTATAGAATACGGTCTAGGTGAGCTATGTTTTCCAAACAGCTGTACAAAAATTTGTACTTTACACACGTTTATGTGTAACGGACCGCAACTTACTAAACTTTTATTAATTCTTATAATGTACAGTCATTATATTAGAACCTATACATTTTTGTTTACTTAGCAATTGCATGTTGGCATTTTTTTAAATAAATTTCAAATCCCATATAATTTCAATGTAGGTATTTATTGTATTCGTAATAAATTTATTGTGAATTTCATATTAATCGTAGCTAAAGTACAGTAGGTATTTTTTGTAACAAATTTTGTTCTTTTCTGAGTACACTGGGAAACAATTTTTGAAAATAATGATAAATATTAACAAAAATGTTCCGTAGATTGCAGTGTTGGCAAACGAAATTACAACGTAAAGAAGAAGTTGACAGCTTTATATATGTTTCGGAAAAGTATTGGGCACGAATTTCTTGAAAGTGTGACTGTAGGATCTGTTTAATAAGTTCATCAAAATTATAGGAGGGGGTTCATTTAGTACCCTATACTTTACTAATCGTATTTCGAGTAAAAATGAGAGAATTAAATAATTTTGACTAAATAATATGCTTGTTTGGTTTCGAGCAAACACAAAATGATTTGATTCACAATTTTGTAAATTATAATATATACCATAACTTTATTTGAAAAACGGCAGCATGAGAGACTATTCTATATTTCTATATATTTCTCTATACGTATTCAAAGTACATATATAGTTGGAGGTTGTAACTAACGAACTCTCAATGGGCCTACGTGCTTAATATCTTCCAGTTTTACCAACATTGCAAAATCAAATAATATTATCACCGTAGGTATGTATACATACACATATATATATATATATATATATATATATATATATATATATATATATATATATATATATATATATATATATATATATATATATATATATAGTACCAACATTATAAAATAACTACGTATCCAAAACAACATTTGGTTACGTTGGCTATTACTGCCTTTTTCAGTTATTATTTTTATCATTAAAAATACAAAAATTTGTTGTCATTGTTTTATTTTAGGAATAACAAATAACGCCAGTATTGAGCATTTAGTGAGTTAATTTTATAATTTATAAATATTATATACCTATATATATATATATATATATATATATATATATATATATATATATATATATATATATAAGAAAGGTGTGACTTTTAATAACGAGTGTGAAGTTTGTTGCCAGAGGGCCTGTTAAAGCCCAAGGACAACAATTCACACGAGGGATAAAAAAACAGCACTTTAGTCACGTGGGATATATATTAATTAATTTCTGCAATTCTGGATTATTTAAAGTTATAAAGATTTAAAAAAAAATTATTTTAATGTCATTCATTGTATGAAATAATATTATATTAAGTACACTGTGAATAAAACAATCAAATTTGACAGTATAATATACTTAACTGTTTGTTTTTGTCTACAAGTTTCAATTTGGTCATTATTTAAATCACCTAGCAATACTACTTAAATTAAATTTCGTTGCCGATTGGTGATACTCTGTAAATTTTGCTTTTTGATTGCCTTAAAAGCGGGTGCAAAATAATTTTAGTCCTTTGGGATTAAAGGTGATAGTTTACTCACAATTTTGAGGGACTAAATCATGTATTTTAGTCGTGGAATTGCAAAAAGGATTTTGACCAGAGGGTGTAATAATAAACTAAACTGGATTCCTACAATGAAATCTTTTGACTACTGTGCAGAAGGTATGTTTAATGGGCTGAAAAGCTGTTTAAAATATAAGAAACAAATACGGAAATTTTTTTTCGATCTCATAAATCATTACTTTTACTTGAAAGGCGGCGAAAATATAATTATAAATATTTTAATAATAATTTTTATATAAGGGAAGAATGCCTACTGAATGTACAAATCATGAATCATACAGTGTGTTCTCTGGTTGTATTGCCAGATGGGAGCTTTTCTGTTTTTTAATTTATAACATTTTTTTATTAATCTGTATATTGTAAAACTAAAAATACTGGTGTTTTTGGAGAAGGTAAATTCAATATTCTGTGATATTTACGAGATAGCCAGTTTCAAATTGCAAACAATCGAAGATTATTCTAAATTTAAAAAAAAATTATTTTAGAAGATAAAAATTGTTGGAAAAGGGTCCCAAAGCTCTTAGTAAAGGGACCGGACAAAAATGACTTTGCCACATTCGCATGTAGTAGTTTTTTTTGTCAAATATATTTTGGGGAAAAAATTATTTAATTTCTTTTTTGTCCCTGGAGCCCTTCATTTCTTTTCACGGCCCTGGGTTTACCCGCACTTGACGGATATCATATCTACGCCCACAGTGCCGTTTCTTAAAAATTTTTGTTGAAATTTGGACATATCTCCACGTTTCAAGGTCACTGGAATCCGAATCTATCGTTTTTAGCGTGATGTCTCTGTGTGTGTTCGTTAGTTCGCTCGTTCGTGAATTTTTTTTCGTCTGGCATATCTCGAAAACAAATGATGATATCAACTCCGGACTAATTTCATTAGATGCGTAATTAAAAAATGAAGACCGGACAAGGTTTTCAGCAAATTCGGATTAGCGGTTTGTTTTTTATAATAGAAAAACAAAATTAAAAACTTTTTGTGAAATATTTTCGTCTCGCATATCTCGAGAATAAATAATGATGACATTTGCTTAATGAGGGATAGAGTCCGCCACGAGATACAGGGCGCGGAGTCCCCCAGTGGGGCGCAAGGGGCAAACCCGCTGTCGGGGGTTCGGAGGGAGGAGCCCCCTAAAATGAAAAAAAAATTATTCATGTATAGTAGTCTCTAGTCTTTAAGGACACCCAATGGAAAGTTGAGAGTGTGGGTAGACCTGTCCCCGCAAATTTTTTGGAATAAAAATTACGCTAGTTTTATTATAAAATTATTATGAAGCTGGATCCAACTTATTAAAAGTGACGATATATTTTCCATACGACCATACAATTAGTTACTTATTTTCAGTGTTAAACTTTAAAACGGAATTACATATTTAACAGTACAAAATCTACAACACAAAATTCAGTTGAACACTATAATTCCAGGTAAAAAGTATATCAATTCTTTTTAGTGGTCAATTAGTTTCTTTCCTTTATCTGATTCACGTATTATTTGAATTTATAAAGGACGAAAAACTGGAATCTTAAGATGAATCTCAAAATAAGGGATGAAATATATATTTTGATTAATAAATTAAATATTTCAAGGCTACTCACGTATGAAAACCAGAAACCTGTTCCTAATTCAACCTGCATTTCGTAAGATGTAACGAATAAATTAAATAAAAGTGGAACACAAAAGAAATCTGGTTTTCTTTTCTTTAAAATAAAATCATAACAATGGTATAAAATGTTTTTTAGATGAAAAAAGGGTAAATTATAAACGAATTGAACAGTATGTGAATAAGATGAAACAAGTTCTTTTCTGAAGAATATTTCTGCAACTGTTAATTTAATTCAATTTCATCTTTTTATTTCTAGCCAAATATCAAGATACGTTAAAAAATATTAGGCCATTCTTGACATCTCAGCTGTGTTTAACTATTTCTTATGTGAATCTTAACAAAACCGACTTTTTTAAAGACTTTCATTTACTCTTATGGGGTTCGCATGCGTTTATGAAAAAGTAAACCAATAAGAACTATTAAGGGAATGTTACACTTGCGTTTTTACGAAAAACGTAAGTGTAACATAATAATTACCCTTATGCGAATTCAGTTTCATGCGAATTTAATTGGAAGAGTATAATTTTTTCTACTTTTTGTGTTGAGAGTAACTCCCACCACTTTTCAAAATGGCGCTAAATGATCAAACATCAAGAGAACTGCATCTGGCGTGGCTTGGTTTCCACGGTTTCCACATTTATTTTATTTGATAATACCGTCTAACACATAGATTCCCGTCTAACACATAGATAATACCGTCTAACACACTGGGGGTGATATCGCCCCCAGTGGGCGCTGGAGTCTTCCAGGGGGAGCGGTAGCGGATAAGGTTGTCAAGAGGTATAGATAATATTATGCAACAATATTTTAATATTTTATATAAAATTCACTATTTTGGGGTAGAGTTAGGGACAAGGGGCAGAGCCCGCAAAAATTTGATGACGCTTAATTAGGACATTAAACGACACAAGCGTTCAAGTGCATCTGACTGACATTGGTTGATATTCGGTTAATCTCGGTATACATACGACCTGACAAAAACATTGGATACAACGATATGCAAGCGCTTACCCGCTTTAAGAGGGATACCTGCTTTGGGCGACCTTCCCCTACAAACGCTATTGCAACTAAGGCAGCATGGGAGTAAAAACGAAAGTGTAATATTCGCTTTACATAGGTAGAGAAAAAATATTTTGTAAATGTTATTTACTTAGGTACAATCATCAATTTGATGGATCCCATTTTTTTAATATCTCATAAATACGTTATACCTTGAAAATAGCTTTTAAGAAATTGTTAGAGTGTAAAATTCTCTACAATTTTTATCTGAACATTTTAACGTAAGACTAAAGTCCAGATATTACAGACCTCACCTCGCCAATATCATATCCAATTGTCAGTAAGAGTCTGTATTTTTAACACACATATGAGATGTGCAGCACTAATAATTTGGTTTGCAAAATTTATTCCGAAATTTTTTTTCGGAAGACGTTTAGGAGTATCCCGTGGGTCTAAATCAAAATTGGCGGGAAGGTGGGGGTTGTGCTTTAGCCGCCATTTTCGATCTTAGTTTTTATGGTTTTTACCAAATATTTATACAACCAATTTTTCTCCCATTATCTCGTTAACGATAACTGCCACCACCCCGCCAATTTATATTTCGAATTGTGGAATACCCCTTAGCATTTTCCAATAAAAAAATTTCAGATGCAAATTTTGCAGACCAAGTGTTTGGTACTATCTCATTTAGGTGTTACAACAGCGATTAAACTGACAATTTTAATTTTTCGAGATTTATAACTTTCGAGCTATAGCAGGTACGTCAAAAAGGTTCCAGTAAAACTATAGAAATATATCGGTTTCGCCGAAAAAAATTTTTTAACGAAAATTGTGCCAAATTTATTTTTCTATGAAATTAGTTCTTACCAGTTTGTTTGTTAGATACCGTTTTCGAAATATTGTGTAAAAACTTGAACCCAAGATGGCAGCTGAAGCACAGCTTCCACCATCCCGTCAACTTGCATTTAAGCTCATGGGATACTCATAAAGCTTTTCCGAAAGAAAAATCTAGGGTCTAAATTTTGCAGCCCCAGTTTTTAGCAATATATATCTCATTAGTGTCAACAGAAGTGACTTATCGAAAATTTGATGATACAATTTTAACGTTTAAAGGTCTATAACTTCCAAGCTATTAAAAATATGTCAAAAAGTTTCGAATGAAAATTGTAGAGCTACTTTCAATGTTCGAAGTAATGTTAATGAGATACTGGGGAAAAATTAGATCCACGAAATTTTGGCAGGTTATACATCGGCAACTACGAATTCTATCGAAAAATGTTTCCAGCGAATGTAACGCAAAATTTAATTTTCTATAAAATTGATTCTGAGCATTTTCCCCATTAAATGCACCGCTGTCGAGAAAACTTAAATCCAAGATGGCGGCTGAAGCACAATTTCCACCATCCCGCCAATCTTTATTCAGGCTCTTGGGATACTTCTAAATATTTCTCGGAAACAAAATCTAGGGTTCAAATTTTGCAGACCAATTTTTCACTATTACATAATTATCTTATTAATGTTAACAGTAGCAACTCTTATTGAAGATTGGATGACATAATTTTGACGTTTGAAGTTCTATAACTTCTAAGCTATTAGAAATACGTCAAAAAGTCCCGAATGAAACTTGTAGAGGATTTTACGTTCTAAAAATGCGATAATAGCTACTTTCAGTGTTCGAAGTATCGTTAATGAGATATTGGGGGAAAATTAGATCCACGAAATTTTGGCAGGTTATACATCGAAAAATACGAATTTCATCGAAAAATGTTTCAAACAAAAGTAACGAAAAATTTAATTTTCTATAAAATTGATTCTGAGCATTTTTCTCATTGGACGCACCGTTGTTGAGATATTTGGCAAAAACTAAAATTCAAGATGGCGGCTGAAGTACAATCTCCACCATCCTGCCAATTTGAGTTTGCACTCATAAGATATCTCTAAACATTCTCCAAAAAGAAAATCTTGTATGTTAATTTTTACGAGAAGAAATTGTAATTTTACTGGGGTAAAATAAATTATTCAATATCATTAAAAAATAAATATTCTATTAGAAAATTTATTTTGATTTTATCAAAATTTATAGATCACTCATTATTGGATTTATTATGTGTTATAAAAAAAAAGCATACTGTAAATATACCGACATACACACACAGTGACAACAAATTCATGTTTATATTATACATGTGTGTGTATTGGTATTGTACACACATGCATACGAGTGTGCAGTGGAACAAATAAAAATAAAAGAAAAATGATATGAAAGGGAAATTATGACGTATATGTTACCTTTTTTTGAAACCACCGTTATAGTATAGAACTAGATAACATGTCGTGACGTAATCAAAGTAAATAAAAATTACTTATGTAATTTGTATTGTTGAATTTTAGTTTCAATGAAATGTCTTTATCAAAAGCGGTGCAAGGCGCGTGGAGAGTGTGCAACCCCACACTATCCGGATCTCACACCACGAAGAGCTCGTAAGTTTTGGATTAATCTCACAAACTTTTATTTGTCTTTAGATCACTATCAAAAAAATCTCACAAATTTTTCCCTATCAGATTCTCTAAAATTTTATCAGTACAATTGAAGTTTGACCAAAACCCATCTTTTAATAAATTCAAAAAATAGATACATATTTGATTTCTGGAAATCCTTAAAATTTTGCCGTCGTCTTAATTATTAATTAATTTATCAACTTCTGTGCGAAAGTCCGTTTTGTATAAAAAGTCCTTTTGTTATATTTTATTTTTTGAATAAGTTTCTTATTTTAGAAACGTAAAAAAAAAAATAGTATAAGGAAAACTAAATACACATATAGGCTAATATTTGAGGAAATTTTTACTCAATTTTTTTTTTTTTTTTTTGTGAAATGGCTTTCAGTCAGTTTGAAAGAAAAAACAAGACTGGATGAGCTGAGTGAAGCAAGTTATGTGAACGTAGGCTTTATTGCATGAAAGAAAGATTTTTTTTTAAAATAGTTTTTTCTTGTATAACATAGCCTAGACATAAGGAAAGGGGACACCGCAAAACTTATCTTGCCTATTTCGAATTTTAGTTTTGCGTCACTACTGGTCTTCATTGGCTGTGAAAACTAAATTTAAAATTTTTAAAGTGTTTTAAAAACTGCAAGAACAACCACCCAGTTAATATTATTAATTTAATTTACACCAGTCAACAGGTATATTCTGATAAAAAAATAATATTTCTGCTATACTTACATATTTTGTTTATGGTATTATTTCTGATATTCTGACTGTCTTATGTCGTTTGCATTCGCTTTAGAAATTTTTAATTGTGAATAATATTCATGCTAAATTCTTACATATCTGGGTTGTGTGATGTGCTCTTGCTTACTGATTCAGCAACTTCCGTTCGTTTAGCTATCAAAGAAAGGGTTCACGAGGTAAAGCGGAAGTGCGGATAACACGGTTGTTTCATCTCATTTTGACCTGTATTTACAAATCAAATTTGTTAATACAGGTCAAAAAAATAAATAATAAAATTCATATTTCTATCCGTAATTTAAGTTTTTTTTTTTCATATTTCGTTACAAATATTTAGTTGCTACTAGGCAAAATCTTTATTTAATGCATATTTGATTAAAACCATTAAAGGGGTTACTCGGAGCTAACAAATTTTGATCACTTTCACGACGGTTTATTAATAAAAATTCTGTAAATGAGATTGGACTTTTTCAGGTCATTAACATCGAGTGTCATCTTTTCCAGTCATAAGCATAACATTTTGAAACTGCAAGGTTTCGTAATTATGACGTATTGACAGAGGAACGAACCATATTTATCTAACTGTCTAGCTATCTAACCACACCTTAGATTTCACATTTTTCTTTTGTGAAACAGATAAATTATGTTGCTATATGTTGCTATATAAATTGTTTAATAACCAGCGTTCCCTCCATAATTACTATCAAATTAAATTTTTTTGGTGGAAGGTACAGGTGGATATTACTTTTGTAGAAGACACTAATTTTATATATTGTTATGTTGAAATTAAGTTAATATACTACAGGTGTAATGAAAAAATTACCGTCTCCTTAAAATATTTTGAGCTCTACTATAAAGAAAACACCATACATAATTAAAAAAACAAATGATAAAAAGTAAAATAAAAGTAATTAATTTAAAGAATTAATATCTGATAATTTTTTAATTATTTGTAACAAAATATATAAGTAGGTACGTACAAGAGACGAGAACGCCGACATATAATTATATATTTGTATAAAGTAGATTTTCATTAAATAACATAGAATGATGAAATAAAATGATGATGGAAAATTTGGTTAATATCTAACAGAAAATCAATATGTAAAAGTAATTTGAACCAAGGCAAGCTAAGCCAAGGCACTAACCAACTAGTAAGCTTGACCCTTATTAATATAACACATACATACACCCGTACACCCGGCTGGACCACCATCGTCGCCACTACATAACCCCCGGGCCGGGAAATTTCCTATGGAATGAGGACAAATGGTCATTGAGGATAATACAAACTCCTTCAAACTGCAAACCTCTTCAACCATCCTCTCCCATCGCTTGACGAAAAACTTCATCCACAACCCACACCCCAAACATTTCAGCAAATATATTCCTTGAATTTCTCACCCGTCGCACTCATAAGGACCATTGTCGTATACAATTCATATTTAATTACCAAACAAGACAAATCCTTATTGGTCTTGGAAATATTTGCCATACCACTTTGTCGATGGCCACCCACTAACAAAAACCTTACCGTCTTCTCTATTCTGTATTCAAGCAACCAACCCTTGCTTGCTTACTTTGCATTTTACACCCTTCTCGAGATCATCATCACGTTCCCCTCTCACGCTACCACCAAAAAACCTCACTTCTCAGTAAATATTCTTTTTATCAAGTCTTTTGTTTAAGCTCATCTCGTTTTACCACCCTCAAGCCGTTAATTCTATCTCATATTTACACATTTGAATCGTATATTTACTATTTCATATAATTATAAAGGATATATTTTATCTCACTTAACGTCTATCAAGGATTATCGTTCTATCACACTTTATATTATATAAGTTAAGATCTGACGTACCTTCTTTAAATTTATTATCTCCTTTTACACATAGTATGTATATTTTGTTATTTAAGTATTTTGTATTGTACGTAAGTAACGTGTTCTTTGTTTGATACTTATATCTTGCGAATAGAACTGTCTCTGTCTAATGCCAACTTTCCTCTATCACGGTTCTTATGACACAATCTTATATTCAAATATCTTTGTTCAGATAATATGTAAATTATTTTCTATAGCTATCACTGTCTAACTCATTTGAATTTGCAATACGTTATTTTGTACCCTACGTACAATAGTTTATGTGGAAACAGGTTATTTGATATACGTCTAAAATACCCCTTAAAATACTATCCTATATTTTATTCCTTCTGCCAACTTTTACTATTGTATACCACTACGTATAGTGCCGTCCTTGTTAGATCCTTTATTCTTTTCGAAATATAAATATCAGAGTGAAATAGCATGATAATATGCATAGAGGTGTACACTCCCGAGTAAAAACTACACAATTTTTTTATTCAGAAATTGCAAATGGTTTTTATTTTACCTCGAAAGTTTACAATATTTTATTTAAAATTTTCAAATAGATTTCATAGAGAATTTAATCAAAAATCCGAATCCGTAATATTTCTAGTAAACTTCTGAGGCGGTAAATGTTAAATCGTTAAAAGGATCCCCGGGAAAATGATAAATAAAAATGCATTTTTTCGCAGAAAATTGTTATGTATATTTTTTTTCCGGTATTTTTAAAACTGTACTGTACAAAGTTTTTTTAAACAAAGAAAGAAAAAACAGTGAAAATAATAAATTAGTTTTCTTTTTAATGTGTGATAATAAAAAAAAATATTTAGCACAATTAAAGAAAACTTTTCGCATATCTTTTTTTTAAATAATATTCTCCTTCTGTTTTGTAGTTTTATTATTGAGTTTATTTCGATGGAATTTTTGATAGTATCATCTTTGAAGTTTAACGAGGCGATGCTGTAGTATTTCCAAATTTGTAATATAGTTATTTAATTTTATTTAAGTTTAATCTATTTTAAAAATTGGAGTTTTTAAATTCTTCGGTTAGAACTGGCTTGGTTTCAAAATTCTAACTAAAACCTTACCCTAGTATTTATAAACAGTTACCTATAGAAAGTTGTAATTACAATGTAAGTAGTGATGAGCAAATGCAAGACCAAGACCAAGACTTGGCAGTCTTGGTCTTGGTCTTGTTCTTGCATTAAAAATCTTGGTCTTGGTCTTGCTAGAGCAGTTTGAGTCTTGGTCTTGGTCTTGGTCTTGCAAAATGCAGTCTTGGTATTGGTCTTGGTCTTGGTATTGCTAAAAATCTTGCACACTCTTGCATTTTTTTATTAGCGAATTTTTTCCTTCTAAAATCAGAATTTTTTCTCTTTACGTTATTAATTAGACTTTTAAACTATTTAAATAATTTAGCAAGAGTCTTGCTTTTTTCTTGCTATAGTCTTGGTCTTGCTCACTTGAGTCTTGGTATTGGTCTTGCAGCCATACTTATAGTCTTGGTCTTGGTCTTGGTCTTGCAAAATGCAGTCTTGGTCTTGGTCTTGGTCTTGCAAAAAATGCAAGACCAAGACAAGACTGCAAGACCAAGACTAATTTTGCTCATCACTAAATGTAAGTAAAACAAAAAAATTAATAGTTGGGTGAGTTCGTTCTGACTTGAACTCTTGCACTGATTCTGTTAAAATTCGGTTGATTAAGGAATTTAAAATAGAGTCGACTATTTTCTTCTCTTCGAAAGCTATGCAGTCATAGACGTTTTTATGGACATATTCGAAATTCGTAAATGATTTCCGATCGTCTGAGTACCCGGAAGATTATACCTATTTCTAAAAAAATATTTTGAGACATTTAAGTTTTTGAACTATGACGCACCCGGAAAAAATTCTGAAAAAATTATGTTATGTCAATCATAGTAAGAAGCTGCAGAAAAATTTTGGTAATTGTACCATAGTTGCAAGTTGACAAAAAAAAAAAAAATTCAAAAATTAAACAATTTTTTGGGGGGCGGGGTAAATTCCCTTTTGAGATACACTATAGAGATATTTGAAACATAAAAATTTCAGCAAAATTCGTTAAGACATTCAAAAGTTATAAATTTCGATTTTCAAAAAATAAATTCTTATCCCCAAGGGGTAAGCTTTTAGGATCTGAAACTTAGTAAATTTCAATCTTATATTGATAATAATTGATAGCAGCCAGTAGAAAAAAAACCAACACAATTCGTGCGGGGGGCCTTTTACCCATGCTATGTATACATTCTAGGGTGATTCCACTTTCACCAAAAAAGTTTGGTCGCTTTTGCTTACCTAAGCATTTTTACAACCACCGAAAAAACAACTGCATGATAGGGTCGTTCATACCTAACCGTACCTAGAAAATTGCCGGAATCTGAAAAATATTAGACTAGCGAAAAGATTTAAGCTTAAGGGATCTCTTTCTTACAAGTGATCTCTTTCTTACAGCTAAAAACACTTTTTTGGGAATTTTTTTTTTTTTTTTTGGAGAAACTGTTTATTGTAATTAAATAAAAAAGTTTTGTACATCAAAGTAAATATAATTACCTAAGTGTAACTAGAATTTTTGTTTTTGTTTTTGTCTGGCCTTCCATCTGCTTTTACCTGTTGAATGTCGCATCTAAATTTTGTAATTTAAAACGGGGCCAACTATTCAAAAAAACTATAAGTTCGATTGAATTAAAATTAGATGCATTCTCTTTATTATGGTGTTTTCTGTAAGATTATCTTTAATCAACTCATCAGACCTCATGCTTTTTTTTGGCGTCATTTTGAATAAAAAAGTAAAAAAAATTGCTCTATTTTTGACCATTTAGGCGTTCTAAAAAATTGAATTTTTTATATTAACATTATGAAGCCCGAGCACTTTCACAGTAATCTTCCCCGGAAGCCGACAATATTTTTATAGAAACCT
This sequence comes from Brachynemurus nebulosus, assembly GCA_035578155.1. NCBI lineage: Eukaryota > Metazoa > Arthropoda > Insecta > Neuroptera > Myrmeleontidae > Brachynemurus > Brachynemurus nebulosus. The sequence goes on from JAPWDM010000001.1 coordinate 57,442,519, forward strand.
TATATAAAAAAATACATAAAATGATTCAACATGTACATATATGTGATACGTACATACATATATTTGACATTCAAACACATTCAAATCAATTAGATAATTACAGAAAGTTAACAAACTGGTAAAAATAAATTTACAAAAAAAAAAAAAAAAAAAAAACAGATAAATACTTTTATTATTTTGTATATTGTTTATTTTAAAATTTTTTATAGAAAACAAGAGAGTAGTGTGTGTTGGTATTTGTGTAAGTTGAGTATATACACATCAGTGTGGTGACATCGCACACATACATAATGTGTAATCAATTAATCATTGATCGCGATCGGCTTCTGCGGTTGTTTTGATTATTTTCGAATGTCGAAGCCGTGGGACTGAAAGTGTTCAAGGCTGATTCTAGATAGTCTTACAAAAAACACCATAATAAAGAGAATGCATCCAATTTTTGTCCAATCGGACTTATAATTTTTTTTTTTTTTGAATCATTGGCACAGTTTTTTTTTGGGCTTGTGACCTTCAGCAGACTAACAGGGGCAAATGGCTAATCAAAAATAAAAAAATTCAAGATACACTTAATTATATGTACTTTAAGGTACAATAGTTTTTTTCTTTTTCATTACAATAAATGGTTTCCCTAAAAAACTTCCAAAAAAGTTTTTTTTTTTTTATAGCACAACACTTTTAAAAGACTCCTTAAATATATATAACGAATACATTCAAAACGCGATGCACTGAATCTGATAGATAATAAAGGAAAGATTTTCTTACTTACGATCTCGTTAATAAATTTTGTGACAATTTGACGATAGTATAACACCTACTTTATCGTAGTTTTGAATATTATCTACCAGCATTTCTACTATCGTATGTCATGTTACAGAGGCGTAACTATAAATTTTGTGTTCTGCAGCGAATTTTAATTAAGCATCTCTCAAAAATTATCTTAAGCAGCTAGCAAAAAAAAATTCCCCCCTATGAAATCGTTAACGAGCAAATCGTCAACTGGAAACAAAAAAATATAATAAATAGTCTGGTCGAAACATCATGGTATATAACATAATTTTAATTTTTTAATTACTTTTCCATACTTACTGTTTCGATACTTACTGCTTCCTTTAAATTTCCTTATTCTCATTTATTACTCTATTGTAAAAGTTTTTGATCACATTGTAAACGACCGTAAATAAGACACGACCATCTGGTAATCCTGTAGAAAGGTATGTTTTAATACGTTCAGATTCCTAGTCGCAATTTAATCCGCTCTTTTACAAAATTCTGGCCAAATTGTATATCGAAAAAAATACGAAGAAAAGTATATTGAAAGACATATTTTAAATGCCAGTATTTTAAGTCAAAATATATTTAGGTAAGAATTAGTAATATTATAACAAAAATAAAAACATATTACTTGTTTTGAAAAACTAATTTACCTTATAAAAATATATTTAATGTTTATCTTTCACTTAATAACAATAAACTTTATGGAATAAAATAAAATTGAAATAAAAGAAAATAAAATATAATTTGTTTAAGTCATTTAAAAAGTTAGATATAAAATGATCTAAGGCTACACGAGAGAAAATTACTAACATTTTATGTTCCAATGTACGAACGAACGTATTAACACACGAACTGACGGACATTAATGAACGGACCGACGGACAGATCGAGCTAAACGGACACCATAAAACATATATATCGCGTTGTATGTAGGAAGGTACCTACATACAGGAACGTCTCTAGCAGTGTTTAACTGTTCCTAGTGTTCCTGCACATATACAACGACGAATACGTTCACGTATTATTTTATAGTATAAATGTTTTTATATAGTGAAACTGTACTATTTAATCTAATTATGGTTAATTTAAAATTTTGGCGAAATTTTGATTGTTTAAAAATGTTTAACTTTATAGATGCGAAAGTTTTAAATGGACTTTTCAGTTAGGTATATTTTTATTTTCATTTGTTTTGAGTAGGTACAAGGAAAAGAAAGCTACTGCCAGTGTCTTATTATGAGCACATTTTTATGGTTTTAACAAAAAACCAAATTTTATTTAAAAAAATTAAAGTACGACGAGGTCACGGCAAAATATTCTATTGGAAATTAATACATGAGCTGATTGTGTCCACCGCATTATTATTTTATCGTCTGTACAAATAGAAATTACCAAAGTGTTAAATTGCCAAACATTAGCATGCCAAATATATGCTACTAGCAGCCCATCTTGGCTTCGCTCAGATATCTATTTTGTTTTTCTTTTGATATTTTGTATAACTTCCTACATATACATTTTATATTTTATAACTGTTATTATACATATTTTATAACTGTTGCTCACGGTTTCATTTGCGGAAAAAATTTGATATGTTTTAAATCAGATATCTTAAATTCTGTACGAAATCCCTTTATTCCGAATGGGAGGGGTTGAGGTCAGTAGCTGATAAGAGGTTAAAATAGAAATATTTTTAAATAAGAGCCAAAAACAAAACGCAATGAAAAGGATCATTCCGCTCAAACATTACAAAGAATCAATTTTGCGATTTTAGTGATCCTTAATCCAGCTGTCACTATCGTGCTTTTAAAAGGGCACCGTACAATAATATGATGTAATTTTAATAACACAGTCTACCTACTTAGTAGTACAAATTACTAGCGTACTTTTAAAAGGACACCATTTTCCGAGTTTTCCACAACACATGGAATTTTTTTACTATTTTTTCACTGAACCTTACTGAATTTGGACCCAATATGTACATATCCCCTTAATGTGATAATAAAAGTTGTTTCAGTAACAACTGGGTTAATCATTATGTCTTGCTACCCGGTGATCCACAATTACTATGACCTTACTATTCAGTGGTCCATAATCACTATAATCTTGCCACCCAGTAATCTATAATCACTATGACCTTACTACCCAGTGGCCCATAATTGCTGTGATCTTCCTACTCAATGGTTCACAATCACTATGACCCTACTACTCAGTGGTCCATAATCACTGTGATCTTATTATCCAAGTATCATCTAGCTATTTATTTTAAACTATTTTTGGGTCTATAATACACTGGCGAGCAATTTCGACCTCACATTAACTTTTCTCATAATTCAGAAATATTAGCCTATTTCAGCCTTCAAAATTGGTTAAGTAGTTAATTTTGAAGCTTTTAGGGTTCCCAAGTCCCTGGCGGACTTTATGCAGCATAGCCAATGCCAATTTGGAACAGTTTAACCTTGTAACAGTGAAAACATTTTCAAGACCGATTGAGTAGTTCACTTTAGACCATGTTCACGTTTGGGTCCCTAAGATCCAAGAAACTTATAAACTCATATACTATAACCTATATCAATCTGTATAACTATATCTAACTTAACTATAACCTATATCAATAGTTTAACTTTCTAACAGTGAAAAAATTTTCAAAGTCCATTGATTATAATTTATCATATTTTGGCTGCTTTTTGGAACTCCAAGACTTCGCAGGACCTCATAATTTTATATAACATAGTCTGCATAAAATCTCGAATAGCTTAGCTATATAGCAGCGAAAAATTTTTTAAAACTGATTGAATAGTTCACTTTAAGGGCTTTCTAGACTCCTAGGGTTCAGGAAAAATTTTCAGTGAACAGTGAACAAATTTTCTCTTTTCAGCGAATTTCCAGAATGACTGTCATGACGCGACTTGAGCCCGAGCCCATGGCATATATATATATATATATATATATATATATATATATATATATATATATATATATATATATATATATATATATATGTATATATGTATATAATTTTTTTCACGAAAAATTCCCCAAAAAGCATGTTCCGGGCATCGGATGTGTCTGGCTAACGATCAACGGTTTGGGACTTCCAACATTTTCACCAAATATCAAAGTAGGACATTTCGTTCGAGAGTTATCGTGCGGACATATATATATATATATATATATATATATATATATATATATATATATATATATATATATATATATGTATATATACATAAATATATATGTCCGCCCGATAACTCTCGAAATGTCCTACTTTTACAAAATTTGGTGAAAATGTTGGAAGTCCCAAACCGTTGGAGACAAGATCGTTAGCCAGACACATCCGATGCCCGGAACATGCTTTTTGGGGAATTTTTCGTGAAAGAAATTAGTTTTTTGCCAAAATTTCCCCTTATTCAAAAATTGTTGTAAAATTTGTTGTTGTCAACTACTTTCCAAGAAAAACTAATTTTTATAAGCGGAAATTCGCTATTTTATGCAGGATGCTACGACAGGGGTATTATTATATTAGTATAGATGTTTACGTAATATTGTTACATATCCTATGTATATACTACCCTAAATATTACTACTCTAAAATAAATTTATTAATTTATCTACTGCATGTAAAATTAATACTTTTTTTTAGTTAATAATTTTTTTTAACATTTTAATATTTAAGGATATGTGTATGTTGATAAAATTTGTTGTATATAATTTTGATCTGATCTAAACACAGTAGTTTTTTTTTAAATTTTAGACCTTATAGTTTTATGCATCATTGAAAATTAACAATTCTTTACAGGGCTGTGGAGAGAAATGGCGGGCCCCAAGAAAAGGGGCACATTTCATAAAAATTTCTCCTCAAATAATAAATGATGAGTAAAAAAAAAGCTGATTTTACTTTTTCCCGGGCCCCAGGGCTGCTACCCCACCCTCTTGTCGGGCCTGATTCTTTATAGTAGATACATTTTTCGTGAATTGATTGATAAGAGATCTAACAGACCTTAATAAAGTTTCACTGTAAGTATGTGAAAATATATGTATATATACGTTGTATATACTTTCATATAAGCCATTTATGTACTAGAGTTAAAGGGAATCAGTCTTTATTCTCTTCTCTGTTAACTTTCGAGTTCAATCTAGTACGTAAATATCTACTCGTCATAGTAGTATATTAACTAGCGAGGACCGTAAGTATTATTTTTGTAGCCTCCAAGACAATTTGAAAATCCGAGACTGATAGTCTTGCAGTCTTGGGTATTTGTGACAACAAAAATAAACTTATTTTTTCAATCGTAAGTACGTATACGTTTTCATAACGTAAGTTAATTTTTCAACCGAATAAATTGAAAAAGTAAAAAGAAAAAACTAATATAATTTATGGAAAATGCAATTTTCATAAAACTATAAATGAATAGTACAGTGGCCATCCAATGGTACGTACTCCGATTTTACGTAGTTTGTCTGTGTTGGTGAAAATTTATGTACCAAGCCAGAGTCAGGGCCGTAGGTAATATTGTCTGAGGGTCCCGTAGCCTTTAAAAATTTTAAAATTTCACTGCAGATGTATATGCACATATTCTGCATACGTAATATGCAAAATGCAAATGCAAAATGAGTAACGTAAAATTCTAGAATATTCTAATCATCAACTAGCAGAGATATCAAAAAACAAACTTCACCGTTGAATTGGTCATTATAAATGAGATTAAACAGTGTAGTTTGACAAAAATTCTAGAATGTTCTATTTGTCAACTAGCAAAGATATTGAAAAATCGATTGTACCATTTAATTGTCCATTGAAAAAGAGGTCAAATTACACATTTTGACAAATGTTCTGGAATATTCTATTCGTCAACTAGCAAAGATATTCAAAAACAAACGTCGCCATTGAATTGGATACCAAAAAAGAGACCAAATAACATATTTTGAGAAATGTTCTAGAATATTCTATTTGTCAACTAACAAAGATATTGGAAAATCTACTTCACCACTTAATTGTCCAACCGAAAATAAACTAATGTAAACCAAATGTCCGATTTTGAAAAATAATTTTTGCTATTTGACGAATAGAATATTCTAGAACATTTATCAAAATGTGCTCTTCCGTTTTTTATTCGATGATCAATTAAATGGTGCAATCGATTTTTCGATATCTTTGTTAGTTGACGAATAGAAAATTCTAGAATTTTTGTCAAAATGCGCTGCTTAATCTAATTTTTAGTGCGCAATTCAATAGTGAAGTTTTTTTTTGGTATCTTTGCCAGTTCAAAAGTAGAATATTTTAGAATTTTTCTCAGCTTCCGCTATTTGGCGTCTTTTACGCTGATGAATGTGATAGTGAAGATGATTTTTCGACAGTTTTCTAAAAGTCGTCACTCATATTCATTAGTATAACATTCGATTTCCTTTGTCTACACAACCGAATTTTAGGTCTAAATTGTCTCTTAAGATAATATTGTTTTAAATAAATTCAGATAAATAATATTTACGAACCCCCAAAACAAAAGTTTACCGACGCCCCTGATCTTCCGATTTTACGTACTTCCCCTTAAATTTGCACCGACCACTACGTAAAATTGGATTTGTGGTGTATGTGTCTATAATAAACTATTTCCATAGAAAAATCTATTTGTTAATTTCAGGTAAAGGTAGACTTTATGTTCCTAGGAAGGTAGGTAAACTTTTATGACCTGTTATTTTTTATAATTACAGTAATCTGAAAATAAAAAGGTAAATGTTGTTTAGACGTCGATTTACTTGCTATGTAAAAATGAACTTGCGATTAAGAGATTGAAAAATTTTATCTATTTCTGAACGATATGCCGAAAGCAGTGTTTATCTTCTTTTTAAAAAAAATTTCGCTACGGGAAAACCAAAAATCAAATTTCCAACTATGTTCTACCAAGCTTTGTTTATATGTACGAAGAAAATTACCTAAGGAAATTCAATTTTGATAATTTTCGTTCAACCTACACCTCAGTTTTAATAAATTATAAATTTTTTTAGATTTTTCTGAGCGGTCCTTCTGGTGATAAGGATCAGAGGCAGCAATTTTTATGAGATTCCCCCCCCTCCCCAAAATAGAGAATTAGAAAACACAGTTATGTATGCTATTGAATTCATGCTTCAACAAGCTTTCCTTCGATATCCTTCTTGATACTCTTGCGAAAAATTGTTTCTCTTACTTTCCAGTTTACTTTATGAAATTATTATCCTTCAGAATTTTACATTTAAAATTATATTTCACATTTATAATTAGGCCAGCACAATCTATCTCTGTGGTGAATTTCAAATTTTCACGTCATTTGTTAGGTCATTTACCAATTTTGGTACGAAACACTAAAAATGAAAACAAAATTAAAATTGTGGATGCGCAGCTTTTCAACAATATCGGCTAAACACCAGTTGATTTCATGTTTAATATTTCTGTTTTGATATGTTAAAATACAATTCTGTAGCACTACTGAAAAAATTTCGTGCAAGACATACGCACCATTGCCATAGAATAAAATATTATCAAATTGTGAATGTTGTTAAAGTGCCTGCTAGGTGCTACGTCCAAACTAAAATGTAAATGACGTCTACACAGCTTCCAGATCCTGTAGATGTGCCCAGTATGTAGGTACGTGCACAAGTAAAACTCTAATAGTACTATCATACAATAGTTCTGTTGTATTTTCACAACACGAATAACTTCTGGCTTATTCTCATGAACACTCCTGCTTGCTGCTATATTCATGTGCTTATACTGTTATGGTCATTCGCTCTTGCTGTTCCTACATACGTAATGTTTTCACTTCGTAGCCCATACCGTCAAAATTCCGTTCCCGTATCGTTCGCAGAACAAATATCTTGAAATCGAATTATTACTGCAACAATGAATATTAAATTTCGGAGAATGGTTATGATGTTGATGGTTGTAACGTTTTAACGAATACTATATGTAGATACTAATGTTTTATATTGCCAAATAGGCAGAGAAAGTTCCAAAATGATGATGGACAGCATCAATTTAAAGTTGAATGTTATTGATGGGGCTGCAAATGTTGAGTATTAACTGAATCAAATACCTACCTAGGTTTGGTTTCAGCATTTCAGTTGGTGATTTATTTTTATCATATAAGAATATTTGTGTTAGGATCTTTATTGTAGGTACTATGATAAAAAAAACGCCGTGAGCAGCGGAGCCCCATCACGGAAGTCGAATTTTTCCTTTCATCTTCGGTATTGAGTGTCTACAAGCGAAATGTAATTGAAAGTCCACAAGCGATTTGTAATTTTGGTGGTTTCAAAACTGATGATGAGTGTCCGGTTGATCGGGGCTTTAAAAAAAGGTTTTAAGTTTTTAAGGGCTGAATCTCAGTAAATTTCAATTTTGTGCCGATAGCAGTTAACAGGGAAAAAGTCAACACAATTCGTAGGAGGGCATTTCTATCCATGCTTATCCGCCAATTGCCTTTGTGTTTTATTTTTAAATATTAAAAAAGGAACTTAAATAGTAAACTGGAAGGCTTTTATGAAGATATTTTTTCTTTCCAAATAAATCCAAAATTTCTATTTTATAAATAATAAAAATCCAAAATTCCTAATTTATAAATAAACAGTGACTTTAATAACATTTTTAAATTACTTAATATGTATGTATTTCATTTGTTAAAAAATTGTATTCACTTTTTTTTTAAATTTTTTAAAATTACTATTCGCCTACTTGTATTTAGAATAAAAGTAATGCATTTAAAACACATTTAACAATAGCATTCAATTCCGATGTAAAAATGGAAGAAGTGGGGGGAAAAGTAATGTGGACTCCCTAAAAGGTACTAGCTGGATACTAACTGGATACACGTACAAAATTTCAGCCCTCTAGGTTTCCTTAGAGAGTCTCTAGACGTGTTAGAAAACAAGCAAAAAAATTAAGGAAATATTGGCGTAAAAATCGTGGGGGTAAGGGTTAAAAGTTGAAACCCCCAAAAAACAGTGTCTGGATATTAGCTTAACCTGTACACAAAATTTCAGCCCTCTAGGTTTATTTGGGGAGATTTTGACCCGAAGGAAACTGTTAAAAAACAAGAAAAATCATGTTCTTTTGGCTATAAAAATGGTGGGGGTAGGAATTAAAAGTCGAGACCCCCAAAAGGCACAAGGCGAATACAAAATTTCAGCCCTCTAGGCTTATTTGGGTGACCTGTGCGAGTGGTAAAAACTTCGAAAACGTCGAAAATGCATGAAATTGTAGCTTAAAAATGAGGGGAGTGGGGGGTAAAATATTAAAACCTCCAAAAAGCACAACCTAGGTACGAACTTTATCAACACACCAAATTTTAAGCCACTACGTTAATTCTGAGGGGCTGGGGACGTGTTAGATCCAGCGAAAATCGTTTTTCCCCCCTCCACTCCCACCAAATCATCCTAGGAAGCTGAATTTTGGATATGTTGTAGATAATTGACCGAAACATTATTTCCAACCGGTTTGGAAAAGTTTTATTGCTTTTCCGCCCCCACCACCCCCTTAAAAGTTGGGTCGGATCAAAAATTTTCCCTAAATTTGACCCCACTTTGATAGTATGAGGTGCCTCGAAAATGAGCCTCATTTACCAAACTTCATCTCTTAACTTCCATAGGGGGGCCGTACACAAATTAAAAGGTGGCGGGAATATATATATATATATATATATATATATATATATATATATATATATATATATATATATATATAAATATATAAATATATATATATATATATATATATATATATATATATATAATTATATATATATATATGTATATATATATATATATATATATATATATATATATATATATATATATATATATATATATATATATATATATATATCAGACATTTTTTTTCTACATATTCGTATTCTACGGGTCCGAGAACGGATAGCGCCCCTACTCTCGCCTCTAACCGGTCTTGTCGTATAGACTGTATAAGTCTAATTTTTTCAAGAAAAAATTCGACTAAAAAGCGACCATAAGGAGAAGTTGCAGTCGAATAATGCCACTTCTTAAAAATTTTTCTTCCATTCCAAATCGCACCAAGTGGCATAACTTCTGATCTATTTGATTGTTTTTTATGAAATTTTCAGAAATTATGCAGTTCGCTTCCTAGATGGTTCCCTATGATCGCAATCGGAATAACAGTAGTTACGGCACTACCATGATATTCCATTAAGGGGGCATATCGCACTAAGTGGACTAACTTCTGAACTATTCAATTGTTTGTGTTGAAATTATGCGGTTTGGTTTCTGGATGTTCCCCTATTAATTTCATCACAATCGGAGTCAAGATTTGGTGTTACCGTGAAATTGCATTAAATGTCGATATCTTACTTGATGCTAGTCCCATTTCGCTCAAATTTTGAAAGTATTTGGGAGTTGGTCCATATATATAGTACCCTATAAATTTCAATATAACCAGAGGAATGATAACACTGCGTGACACGATTTCGGTACCCGGAAAACTTATTGCTGTTAAAGTTTTCTGTTAGCTAGAGTATATTGGCAGTGTTTGTCTTTTGTTTCTATCACGTCTTGTTTTTGAGGTACACGCAGATAATTTTTCTTGAATGATCCTTATTGCGTCCATACTAGTACACTACTGCTTCGATTGAGAGAAAGAAAAATGCGTATGTATTGGTCACACGGATAAGTAATCACAGAGCCGAAAACGCAGAACTCTTAGGCTGCCTGTACACGATCAGTAATACTGTCAGTATTTACTGACTAAAATAGTGAATCATTATTTTTATTGTATAAAATATATATACGAATACTTCAGAATTATCAATACACGATCAGTAATAATGTTAGTATTTCTAAACACTGACAGTATTACTGATCGTGTACAGGCAGCCTTAGGAACAATTTGTTAAATGCATACGGAAAGATGGGTTGCCAGATGTCATTGAAAATTCATTTTCTTAATTTCCATTTTTCTTTTTTTTTCTTCAAATCTCGGAGCTGTAAGTGATGAACAAGAGGGCGGTTTCATCAGGATGTAAAAAGACTTGAAGAACGGTTTCAAGGTCGTTGGAATGCAGCTATGTAAGGAGATTACTACTGGCGTTTAAAGCGATCAGATACTTCCAAACAGAAGAGGAAAAGATAAATATTTGTCAATTTTTTGTATACAATATGTACTTTTCACTATATATTAGCGAATTTCCAGAATGGAATTCAGCTATTACAGCCACTGTCATGACGCGACTTTAGCCCGGGACTATGGCAGAAATTTGTTTTGAGGACCCTATAGGAACCAAAAATAATATTCACTAAAAATTATATATATATATATATATATATATATATATATATATATATATATATATATATATATATATATATATATATATGTGTGTGTGTGTGTGTGTGTGTGTGTCCGCGCGATAACTCTCGAACGAAATGTCTTACGTTTATGAAATTTGATGAAAATACTGGATGTCCCAAACCGTTGGACGAGTTCGTTAACCAGACACGTCCGATTCTTGGAATATGGTTTTTTGGCAATTTTCGTGAAAAAACTTAGTTTTTCGCCAAAATTTCCCCTTATTCAAAAATTTTTATAAAATTTTTTTACACCATTATCGGGAAAAGAAGAAAAAATCACATAAAACAGATCTTTAAGCTGTTATTCTATGTCAAAAAACTAACTTTACAAACGGAAATTCGCTATGTTGTGCAGGATGCTGCGACAGGGGTATTTTATATATTAATATGTGCAAATATTTTAATGATAAGTTTTGTTGTGGGTTTTACTCGAATTATAGTTTAAATAAATTATAATAATTTTTCATTAATAAGTGAAATAATGTGTTTACTGAAACTTTTTAATTTTTTTTACTAATAGTTATATAAATGTTAATTATCGTACCTAAAAAACAGTACGTGGTAGAAAAAAGTACGCATATATTCTTATTGAGCGATGTTTATGAATGAATAAACAGGAAAAATTAAAGTGGGTAGGTACTTAATTTTTATTTTTTTTGTAACGCAGTGTAATTACTGTGCTTGCAATAACGTAAATAAACGGATTTGGGAACCCAAAAACGCTCAATGTTACCGGCTAGACGTATTTTAAACAAACTTTTCTTAAATATTATTGAGACCCAATACTTTTACGCATTTCACCGGATATATTTGACTGAGTGGGGGTAGAACGACGGCGAATAGTATGTCTATTATCATCACATTGAGAGTGTGTTATCGTTACAAAGCTATATAATATCTATGAATATGAAAACATCAATACACAATTATTCAAAGAAACAATAAGTACTACCTAAAATGCAGTAACTTTACAAATAAGTAACACCCATGAATGAGTTTAAACAAAGCGTATAAAAACTTGTTTCACAATACCTACCAATAAACTACTTTTTACTCAAAGTAATAAATTTAATTGCGAAAAGTAGAGAAAATTTTAGGATAAAGTATTCCAACTACTACGTGTACACTTGTATGTTGTAGGTATTTAAGTGGATAAAATAGTAAAATACATCTCGTCTTTACATACAAAACCCACCGTATATACATATATGTATACAAAGTGTCGGTACGTTGGTCAGTACAGTCGGTAAAGAAGGGTGTTTGTCAGAATGACCACAACGCTTGTGATAGTACGTACTATATATATTGTAGATATACAACAAATTTATAATATTTCATCTCACTTCAATTCAAACATTTAACCAGATATGTGTAAAATAATAAATTGTTTTCCTCTCACTCCAATCTTACAGTTAAGTACGTACATGTGCAAAAGATAGATTGGTCCACAAAAACCCTCATACAAAATAATCATAGTGTCGACTACTAGTAGAGAGGTACAAGTACTATTGTGCTGTGTTAGATCAATTCCGCAAAACTTGACAGACTGAGAAAGAAGAAGCTATTAGGAGAGAATAAAGTATTCCATTATACATATATATATATATATATATATATATATATATATATATATATATATATATATATATATATATATATATATATATATATATATATATATATATATATATATATATATATATAGCTGAGTTTGTCGGGGTTAAAGAAGAGAAATTCATCTCATCTGCCGGTTAAACCGCACGTTTTCTACGATGCTGTCGGCATCATTCTCTCATCCTGAAGATCAATACGAACTCCCCACCAACAACAAACAAGCAGCACAACAATAAGGTTCAAAAAGGGTGAGTCAAGTATGGTTAAGAAAAAGAACAAGAATAAGTTACTCCCATATCACATTAAATTTTAAAACTCAAAGTTTTTTTGGTTACACCGAATATATTTCCTCTACCTTCAACATTTTTCCTCTTAAAAGAAAAGTGATGAATACCTACAAGTTTTAAATTTTTCAAACTTACATTGCAAATGTGCTAAATTTTAAACTTTTTACTTCTACGCACACATATACAAATATTCATATCTAAATATTTTATAATGTTAAGTGCAACTTGCCTACACTACAGCTGAAGTTGCTAAAATACTGAGTCTTTAGGAAATGTTTGAAACGATAAACATGTTCATCCTTTCTTGGCCGGATTTTATTCTTTGTAGTGAAAATGTCCCTAAGGGTCTACTGATCGACGTGGGTAAGATCATCAAAAGGTTAGCCAAAAAATGGATGAACTTGCTTTAACGCACCTCTTTAGAATTACACTATATATACCATCACACCAGGCTGGAGCAAATCTTACGCCGTTGGCCGATTCTACAAACGTAAGCACTGTGGCACACGCATTTAGACAAGTCTATTGTAATGACCATATAGTAAGGGCACGGCATTGTGATGCTTGAAACGTGTAATGAATAGACGTATTGATTTCAATTTAACACAGGAATCTATGACTAAATAAGTGGGTTAGTGAAAGGAATAGTTGCCTGAGACGGCGGCGACAGATCAAGTCTCCGGACTCAATCTGTCGAGATTACGCAAGAGAAGCGTAACCTGTCCTTAATTGTCAACATGTTTGGACAAATACCGAAAGGTATAATTGTCCAGAAGATAATGAGGATCCATGGAATACGAGTACTACGCACAAGCGTGCGTACGAACACACTACTTTCCTAATTTACTAAGAAGGCCAGATCAAAGATAGGTATACTTTAGCACACACTTAAGGAAAGTGAGTAGCCACTTCCTGTTGAGTGAAAAGTACACTCAGTTTTGTGACGTTTTGTTCATCGGGCCAGATTCAACGTTGTCCCATTGAATGGTAGGTACGCAGGTGCCAGCAGTACAAAATTTCAATATAATTTTCTTAAAAATTATTTTATATCATTTAAAATACATACGCATTCTAACCCTGTTCTATTTTATGTTACCATAACACACACATACAGTTTAAAAATATATAGTAATTAATTCATGGTATGTATGTGCTATATAATGAGATTTTTGATGTTTGAATGTTATGCAATACGTAATTTAACATTAATTATAAAATATCCACATACAGCAAATAGTGGTCAGATTTATATATCAGGAGCGTCAAATAATTTTTGTTTTGGGGAAACTTCATATTTTTTATAATAACGCCATAAACCAACTTGCTCCAAGAACTCAAGTACTATTACTGAATAAATGAAACCACGCCTCGTCTGAAAAAAATGCCAAATTAAGATCTAGATTTCCCACATCTGTATTTTCTCGAAACCAGTTACAATAGTTCACACGTTTTTCGTACTTCACTGAAGCAATTATTGAAAACAGATCAATGAACACTATTATATTATACTACTAGGCAAAGGGTAAAGCCAGTTTCTAGAAATTTTTCTTGAAGCAGGTAACAAGGGTGAGACGGGTGCAATTCAATGAAATAATACAATGTCAATTTTTGAGCAAATTCGACTATAATTATTACAGGACATAATTTGTATACGTACGTGTTTTGAAAATAAAGCGAATACCACTTTTCTTCTTTCAAAATTTTGCAGTTTCTTCTCAAAAAGTAAAATTTTATTATCAATATTATCTTTGACAACAATTATTTGAAAGCGTAACCACGGATACAAATCAATTACTATATGACAGAATGCTATTAAGGTCGGAACTTAGTCGTATGTGACTGCTTCAATTACACATTTATAATTATATGTCTATATAATATAATATATGAATGTTTACTGGTCTGTGTTCTTGAACTACTGGTATTTTATAAGCTTTCATTTTTAATTCCTTTCGCAATGCTTTGCGGCAAGTGCTGGTGGATAATCCAGTCTGTGTTGATAACTGTCTTAACGGTTTTCGAGGACTTACTTACATTCCCCATCCGCTCCCGAATATCTTCTATAGTTTCTTCTGTTAACAGAGTAGGTCGTCCTAAAAAGAAAATTAAAAAAAAAATAGAGGCATAAAAATTAATAAATTATGTAACCTGTTGATTTTCCTTTTAAAACCGAACCTGTATTGTCAAATCTTTAAACGAGACGACCCACATGCTGAGATAAATTTTGGTAATTAAATTCCACGTCTGGGAATCGAGCTTAATATTTCTGTGCAGTAAGGAATAAGAAATATTTCCATTTTCATCTTCAACTGCAGTGTGCAGATAAGTTTTAAATATAAATTTATTCTGCTCATCGGTATACATGTCGAAAAACGAACTAAAACAATTAAATTCTGAACATTAATTAATAATATTAACATATTATTATAAGCAGACATTTAGTGAATTTTCAAAACTGGAAATTCAGCTATTACAGCAGGTGTGATGATGACACGACCTAAGCCCGGGACCATAACAGAAATATGTTTTGCGGTCCTTAGAATATGAACATAGTATTCACTAAAAGTTATATATATATATATATATATATATATATATATATATATATATATATATATATATATATATATATATATATATATATATATATGTGTGTGTGTGTGTGTGTGTGTGTGTCGCCACGATAACTTTCGAATGAAACGTTTAATGTTTATGAAATTTCGTATGGAGACTCAATTTTGATCTGACATGGCTAAGTTCTTTAGCCAGACACATCGGATGCCCGGAAGTAGGTTTTTCGAGCGTTTTTTGCCAAAAAACTAAGTTTTCTGTCAGAATGAAACAACTTTTTAATTTTTTTTATACCATTGAAAAAATGAGAAAAAATTATATAGGACATTTTTTTGAATTTTTACTTTACGTAAATTAATTCCGGAGAAAAATTAAGAAATTTGTTAGAAATGGATTAAAAAATTTCTAAAGGGATATTTGTTTTTTTATTATATGGACAAACTACCTCCATTTCAATTTTTAAAATGGTACATTTCCAAAAGGGAAGCTTTTTGAGTGATATGTAATGAAAATTTTTTAAGCGAGGCAATCGACGATATACATTTGTTCCATTCCCTCACCCAGGATCCATACGTGTTTCTATCTCATGTTATTTTTTTAAAAAAACTCCCAGTTTTGTGTTTATATGTGATGACAATTTGAAATTAATTATGTGGCCTTTTCCACAATATATATTGTTACAAAGCGTAAAGCGTAAGAAATATTCTAATCTAATCTAAATAAAAATAACATAAACTTTGGTTCGTTTTTTTAAAATTTAATTCATTTTATATAGATATTGTTAAATATTACGAAAATTTGCTGAAAATATCTCATTCGTTTAAATTTCTTTATTATTATTATGTTCGGGTCTCTAATTTATACTTTTTATCATTGTGTGGAGGAAGCATTATGTATTTTGACAAAAAATATTTTGACAGTATTTTGACAACAAAAAATTCAATTATTCTAAAAAAAATTTAAAATATTAAATTTTTCAATAAATAAGTAAAATTAAAATTTGCAAAGAAGGTAATTGCAATTAATTATGTATTAAATTAATAATAATTTTATTTTCTTTCTTACAATTTATAAATTAATATGTATTTGGTTTTAGGTTAACCTAAAAAAATTCTTTTTCTTTGGATTGGATCAGTTTAATGGTTTTATGCAAAATTTTTCAAATGTATAATATGATGGGATAAGTTATTAATGGTGATAATATAATTGTTTTTTCTAATTATTTGACAAATAAAATTAAAATGAATGCCTACATACACATTTATACATAAAAATTTTAACATATTCTTTTTTCATAGCTTTTAGTGAAAATTTTCTATAGTAAAATAAAGATAAAAAAAGGGAAAATTTTACATAAAAGTGAACGTCAAACACGAATCAACAAAAATCTAGTAAAAGAAATACATGCAGCAAAAACTTTCTTCGATTTAAATTCAGTTTTCTAACGTGTGTTGTCAATTATTATCTGAAGAAAGTCCGAAACTTTTATTTTCGTATACAGTTTCGGATATTTAATTATTTCGGATATCCGGTAGTTTTGGTTACGGTTCATCGAGAGAGCATTGTAATCACTTTTGAAAAATAAAAAGTTTTTTCCCTCCGAAATAAAATTTTTTACACAAATTTTACGCTTTAGAGCTTCCTGAACAATTTTGGTTTGGTTTCTGTCCGTCGGTCCGTCTGTGTATCGCCAGTTTGCACCAAGTGGTATAACTTCTGAACTATTCAATTGCTTTTAATGAAATTTTCAGAAATTATGCAGTTTGGTTCCTAGATGGTCCCCTATGAATTTAATCGAAATCGGATTAACGGTAGCTACGCCGCTATCATGTCATTCCGTTAATATGCTAAATTACACCAAGTGGCATAACTTCTGAACTATTCAATTATTTTTCATAAAATTGTCAGAAATTGTGCGGTCTGGTTCCTAGATGACCCCCTACAAATTTCATTGCATTCAGAGTAATAGTATCCACGGCGCTACCATGAAATCCCATTAAATGTCAATATCTTATTTACTGCTAGTCCCACTTCGCACAATCTTTTATGAATATTTTTGTTTATTTATTTTTATTAATTTATATACCTATATTAAATTACGCAATTATAACATTTATATATATATTTACTAAGTGTCCGCACGATAACTCAAGAACAAAACATCTTATTTTTAAGAAATTCCGTGAAAACGTTTACGGTGTTTTGGACATTTTTCGTGAAAAATTTTGGCGGAATGAGGCGGAAAAATCACATAAAGAAGGTTTTTTTATTTACAATTTCTCTATATCAACTAGTTTCCGAGAAAAACGTACTTTTGTAAATGGAAATTCGCTATGTTATGCGGGATGCTGCGACAGGGGTATTCAGTTTTTAATTTTAGATAGAAGGAAAAATAAACAGCCCATTATAGTTTTTTTTATGATACGTTCATGAATTTTGTTTATTGGAATCAAACATAACCACAAAAGTTGTAAAAGATTTCTATCAAATGTATATTCAATTTTCTATAAAAATTAATTTTATCTTTAAAAATTTAAAAAATTAATTACTTACTGAGTTTTTACGTTAAAAAATGACAGTAGCACTCCTGAAAACTAATCAAGAAACTGAATATTTCACAAAACACAAGTAAACAAACCACAGTGACCTCTGTTTGATGAAATATTTACTAAAAATCTACTATCTTTGCGACATTGTCTAATTGTTATCTGGCTAAATAAAACTAAGCGAGAAAGAAAATAAATATATATCAATATTATATTCCGTTTGATTATTTAGGACTTAAGGTTCGAACAGTGACTGATTACATAACATTCAAACAATAAAAAAATTAACTGATAATATAATAAGGTAATTGGTGGTGAGGGTACCTATAGCAGCTACCTTTGGCACCCGTGAGGGATATTTATCCCCCTTGGTCGGATCTAGAGGTGTAAACCTCGATAGTTCATTTTTTTAACCTGCCTTTTTATTTCGTTTCGTTTTTATTCTTTTTGTTTTTCGTTATTTTTATTTCTTTTTATATCAGGTTTTCTTTTATCTTTTGTTTATTTTTTGTTTTTGGTTTTGTTTTGTTTTCGTCCTTCTTTGTTGTCCCAACTTCAAGTCATCTTCGGGACCCACACTAGCTCGTGTGTGACTTAGCGGCGTTGTTTGGAAAAGGGGATCCTGGTGACTGAGGGAAGCCGTACTTGC
Organism: Brachynemurus nebulosus; assembly: GCA_035578155.1. Taxonomy (NCBI): domain Eukaryota; kingdom Metazoa; phylum Arthropoda; class Insecta; order Neuroptera; family Myrmeleontidae; genus Brachynemurus; species Brachynemurus nebulosus. Next base: position 57,461,307 of record JAPWDM010000001.1, read on the forward strand.
GAGTACGGTGGAACAACACTTCACTTTGACCCTGGCTTCAAGCATAGACCGTGGCTGCGGTTATGCACCGGCCGCAGTAAATTCGAGCGCCCCGGGGTCGTGCGCGTCACTGGGGCAATGGGCTTGTCCCTAGGGCCCCTCATTCCCGTATCCCTGGCGTGGGAGTCCCACGTCCCTTATGAGGCTCTGTCGAGGGTGGGGAGCGGGGTGGGGTTTTTTGTGTTAAAATTTATGGGTGATACGAACATTTTAAATACAGGCGAGTCCGGGCCTCAAAATACGGACGCGAACCTAGCTTCACCGTAGTCAACTGGTGCGAGCGCTGAGAGCGGGGCTACTTCCAATGCCCCAGCTACTCCATCGAATTCAGTAACACCACCGCAAGCCGGTAATGTTACTGCGATCGCAACAGGGGGTAACCGTCCTTCCAAGAAACCGATAGGTAAAAATCGTGGGCGTCTATTTCCTTTAGACACCCCAAGATCGGAAGGTATGAGTTATATGAAGTTTTTAGTTCTAAAGCCGACAGAAGCGGACTTTAGCAAGATAAGTCCCTACTTGTTAGCAAAGTTGGTACGAGAAAATATTGGGTAGGTAAAGGATGCCAAACTATCGGGCAAAGGGTTGCTCGTGGAGGCATACTTACCGGCACAATGAGGAAAGATCCAACAATTGAAGAATTTAGGGCAGTATGCTGTAGAGGTGGCACCACATGGGGTATTAAATTATTCCAGAGGCGTCATCATGCATCCATCATTGGCATACTGCACTCCTGTGTTGGAGATGTCTTCACAGGGGGTTATTGAGGCGAGGAGACTCAGATATAGTAGGGGTAAATATCCAAATTCACCCCTTATACTTTTAACATTTAATAAGACCGCTCTCCCAAAGGAGGTGGTCGTGGGCCTCTTCAACAAAATCGACGTACGTCCGTACATCCCGGCACCTATGAGGTGCTACAACTGTCAAAGGTACGGACATGTATCCCAGAAATGTAACGTCGAGCAACAGATATGCGTGTGCGGCAAGCCGATACACGAAGGACGACCGTACGGCGAGCCGATGAAATGTATCAACTGTGGTGGCAAACATTCTGCAAAATCTAGAAATTGCCCCATTTTCAAGCAAGAATCAGCCATCCAAGCGCTGAGAGCCCTGAAAAAGTTATCTTATCCAGAGGCCCGCCGGAAACTTCTGGGCAGTTTGTCCCGCCGTTCAGCCTTGGATGGTTACGCACGCACTGTTGCAGCTCCCGTCCCTGCAGCGGTTGAGAGAAATAAAGAAGTGAGTGAACTCCAAGAAAGGATGAAACGAATGCAAGCTACTATGGAAAGTATGCAGCAGAGCCTATTGCGCTCCTTAGGCGTAGCTAACCATGCTACACCAAGCACAACCGCTGTCGCGTCAGCCAAGGTCCCTGAGACGAAGAGAGTTATAAGACCAACCCCTCAGGGACCAATAGTCAAGAATGTGGTAACTTCCCCCAGGAAGAAGTCTTCACCAAAGAGAACCCCGCCTGGGCGAAGACGAAGTAGTGGGGGGGAAAAAGAGGTGACCAAACCAAGGTCCCTCAAAAAGGGACCTGTCACTTCCAAATCGGAGGCGGAATTCCTTCCGCCTCCGACACCCACGGCGACTCCGTAACCAACATCGACGGAGTCGTCTCAACCGGGCACGCCAACACGCCCCCTCCCGAGTCGCTCCATTATAACACCCATGAGCGACTCGGAAAGTGCCACAGCGTCGACACGTTCGGGTATTAAACGTCCGACGTCCGACGCGTACACCGACACCTCGGCCACGGAGTCGAACAACTACGACGCCGAGGTGCGCGTTACAAAAAAGAAAAAAGGCTAGCCTAAGGGGAAACCTAGGAAGTAGCCACACTTCCTAGGGAGCAACCCTAGTAGTAACAAAAATGGCTATCGTACAGTGGAACTGTAATGGTGTTAAGCACCATTACTGTGAATTGCAGATGCTTCTGCCTGAGCACACGCCTATGTGCGTGTGCCTCCATGAAACACATTTACGGCCGGCGGAACAATTTACTATCAAATACCATCAAATCCGCCGGCACGACGTAGAGCCAGACATCAGGGCGAGGGGGGTGTTGCCATCATCATCAAAGATGGCGTCCCTTTCCGGAGCCACCCATTAAACACTCCCCTACAAGCCATCGCAGTTCGTTTTATGAAACTGCCCCAGTTCACAAGTGCCCCAGACCGAGTTTACATTACAGTTACCACGTCCATTTTTGTTACTAGGAGATTTTAATGCTCACAGCCCCATGTGGGGCTGTAGCACAAGAGACGCTCGTGGAAGACTCATAGAATGGTTTCTAGATGAGTCCGAAGCGGTCTTGTTGAATACCGGTAAGATACTTTCATTAACGCAAGAACCGGTGAGCTGTCGGCTATCGACCTATCACTTGGCTCACCGGTCATGGCACACCGTTATGAATGGACGCTGGCGTCTGATTCATACGGTAGTGACCATATTCCAATCATACTGAACAGTACCACGCCAATGACCCCTCAATCGTCTTCGCCGAGAAGCGTCTCTGTCAAGCTGACTGGGAAATGTACGCTAATTCATTCCGTACACCCGAGCTGACTGGAGACGTAAAAGATGATGTGGAGCAAATGTCCTCATTGAAGCAGCACATAAGAGTATACCGAAGTCGTCCAGCATTCTATCCAAACGTCATGCACTATGGTGGAATGAAGTCGTGAGTGTAGCAGTTGCAGAGAAAAAGCGGGCGTACAACGAACTTAGACGTTGAAAATGTGAGAGGCTAGTTGTAGGCTATCACATTTTCTTGCCCCACGCAAGAAAATGTGATAGCCTACAAGCGTGTGGAAGCACGCTGTAAACGCACTATAAAAGAACAAAAGAGGCTATCATGGGAGCAATATGTTTCGGCCATTAATACCTCCACTACAACTTCGGTGGTATGGAGAAGAGTGAGGGCCATTACTGGGAAATCCTTCCGTTCACCTATGCCCTCTCTTCTCACCGTCGACGGTCGGAACATCACTGAACGCGCAGAAATAGCTAATTGCTTAGCTAAGCGCGTCAGTGGCTCCCAGAATTATAACCCGGACTTCCTGCAGATCAAGATCGAACACGAAAAAAATGATCTTGATTTTTTCTTCGATGAATCCCTGCGCACACCCGGATCCTGTACTCACATTAAAAGGATCCAACCTTCAGTGCGTCGATAGCGTCAGGTTACTAGGACTTATTTTTGACAAGCAACTTACGTGCCACCCACACCTCCAAGACTTAGCTGCGAGTTGTCGCAGGACAATAAACATGCTTAAGTGCTTGGCTGGTGCATTGTGGGGTGCGGGCCGGGAGTCGTTGCTTCGCCTGTATCAATCGCTGGTTCTAACCAGGATTGATTACGGCAGCATGCTTACTCCTCCGCCTGGGCGTCTACGCTCCTTCTCCTAGATCCTGTTCACTATGAAGGCATACGACTGGCTACGGAAGCATTTAGAACGAGTCCTTCTATGAGCCTCTGCGTAGAGTCGGGTCTTCTCCCGCTGCGACTGAGACGTGAGCGTCTCTTGCTCAATTATGCAGCGGGGGTATATGCAACACCTACGCATATCAATCACCCGACTCTATTCAGATACCGTTTACAGGGGCTCTACGGTCGACGTCCCACCATATGTCGACCAGTGGCCGTTCGAACGCAGGAGAGTATGCACTTACAGTTCGCCAAGGTACTTCCCAAACGTCCTATGGAAGTACCTCCTTGGCTGATCCCTAGAGTAAGGTGTCGTTTCGAAATGACTGATCTCAACAAGGAGGAGACGCAAGGAGGAGGAGAAGGATCCCGCTTTTATGAGATCATTAGCGAACTTGACTCTCTCTGCATATACACAGATGGTTCCAAAACAGCTACGGGTGTTGGAAGCGCCATCGCCATTCGTGACGATCCTCACGCTTGATCACTTCCCCCCCAGGCTACTGTGTATACTGCAGAATTATTTGCTATTTTGCAAGCCCTGCGATTCTGTCAAACATCGGAAGACAGCGCATTCCTCATTTGTTCCGACTCATTGAGCGCGTTGCATGCGATCTGCCTCTCTCATACCACCGATCCACTGGTGCAGAACATCCTGACGTATCTCTACATGCTCCGCCAGAAGTCTGTCACCTTCTTCTGGATACCCGGACATGTGGGGATACCTGGCAATGAACTCGCCAGCACGCAAGCACGTCATGCAGCCGAAGTCGGTGAGCCACAGGACATTGCCATACGCCCAGAGGATCTGAGAGTGTGCATACGATACGCGATTGATCATAAATGGCAACGTGAGTGGAATAACCTCACAGCAAAGCTCAAACAGGTGAAACCTGAGGTCCGAAGAACTCCGGCACCTGTAAATCTGAGCCGGCGAGAAAGTATAGCCCTGACACGTTTACGCTTGGGCCACACGGCGTTAACACATCGTTATCTTCTCGCCGGTGAGGATCAGCCAAGGTGCGCCGCCTGCGGGACGGTGCTGACCGTGAGGCATATAGTTGAGGAATGTGTAACATTTGAGCCATTGCGCCAGAGGTTGCAGCTCCCAGATAGTGTAGCCGAATCTCTTGCTTATGATGCTGCCTCTGAAAGAAAGATGCTTGAATTTCTCCGAAATTCGCATCTTCTTCAGAGGCTTTAGGGGCTTAACATCTCAGTTTTTATTCAAGTCGTCTCTTTTTTTTTGTCTTTTATTATTTACAAGATCAACTTAAAAGTTATACATTGTAGTGATGAATACAATAATAAATAATAACAAAGCGATTGTCATTAAGAGATCACCCAATGGAAGTCGTCTCTTGATTTTCCCCCGATAGTTTTAACTTTACAGCTTCGTTTTAATCTTTATGTGTCAAATTATATTGTGTTGTCCTATTTATTAACAATACCCTGTTCCAGCAGTCTGGCAGGGTACTTTTAGTCTTTTATTATGCCACTAAGGGCCTTTACACCCTTAGTGGTACTTTGTTATTCATACCTTGTTTTTTTTGTTTTCGTTATTGTCTTTTAATGATGTACCACCGAAGGCCTTTTACACCCTAGGTGGTACATCAATTGTTATTTTTATCTGTGATATTTTGTTATGCCTAGTGATGAGCAAAATTGGTCTTGCTCTTGCAGTCTTGTCTCGGTCTTGCATTTTTTGCAAGACCAAGACCAAGACCAAGACTATAAGTATGGCTGCAAGACCAATACCAAGACTCAAGTGAGCAAGACCAAGACTATAGCAAGAAAAAAGCAAGACTCTTGCTAAATTATTTAAATAGTTTAAAAGTATAATTAATACCGTAAAGAGAGAAAATTCTGATTTTAGAAGGAAAAAATTCGCTAATAAAAAAATGCAAGAAAGTGCAAGATTTTTAGCAATACCAAGACCAAGACCAATACCAAGACTGCATTTTGCAAGACCAAGACTCAAACTGCTCTAGCAAGATCAAGACCAAGATTCCTAATGCAAGAACAAGACCAAGACCAAGACTGCCAAGTCTTGGTCTTGGTCTTGTATTTGCTCATCACTAGTTATGCCGCTGTAGGCCTGTTGTTATGGCTCTACAGCGGTATTGTTCTAACCCCTTGTTGCTTCACTGGTCGGCCTGTGGCCTTCTATCATATTTTTTTTTATTAGTATTAGAGTTATTTAGTATCAAGTTAGTAGTATTTTCTCCCAGAATAATCTCTACGTACTTCCGTAGTTTCTCTACGTTTAATATGTGTAAATAGTTTGTATTCTATTGTTTATAAATTGGGTTACGCCTTCTTTTAACGACAGGTAATATTGTAGATATTTGAAATCATCTGATAAGGTAATGTCATTTTGTATTTTTATTATCAGTAAACAACCTTAGGTATTTTTGAAAGTTTATGTATTTATCGATTGAAAACATTGTTCAAATTACGAAATTTTGATTGACTAAATAATTCAATATTATTGAAATTTGTAAATAGTAAATTTATAAAAATATATGTATTTCTTTTGAAATTAATATTTTTCATTCATCCTGTTGACATAGTGGTCTTAGCAGGTTTATTTTCAATTTTTAATACAACAGTGGCGCATTCTGCCTGAAATTTTGTAAATTACAAATCTTTTGTTAATAAGTATTGTTAAAGTTGAAACAAATTTTTGTATTTTTCATCCCAAATTTCAGCTTCCAATAATCATTTTATCTTAGTTTCAGTTTTTCTAACATTTAATTTAAATTTTACCCTCACCATGTTGTAGGAGTATCCGATTTTAATTCCTTGAGTTAAATCTTTCCATTAAATTTTCAATAGCGCCTTCTAAAAATACAGAAACCTTATTCTTTTACAAAATTAATTTATCTAAAAAGCAGAAATTCATAAAATAAAATTTAATCTGTATCAATGCAAAAGAGAAAAAAATAACTAGTTTCTTTCTATACGACACAATATATTATTGTGAATAATACGTCTGGTATCGTAAGATAGCAATTTTATTTTGTATTAAAAATTAGTCTACTATTCTTATGTAAATTATTTGCAATATATTTCGCGTTCATTTATTAAAAAAAAACATCTAAAAGGAAATTCACTTAATACATAACTGATCGTATTCTATTTCTTACAAGTGAAATATAAAAAAAAAATTATGTGACAATAGAAAAACAAGTTACATGATATTCCTTAAAATGCACAAAAGATAACAAAAAAAAAACATCGATTGTGAAAAATCTCACGCCGTAATTGCCACGAGTGAATTCAGTTTCTAACATTCTTTATAGTTCGAAGGTCACTTTACTTATTGTAATCCAAGTAATCCAATTTTGTAACGCAAAATACCTATTGTCCCTGAATATGCAAAAGAGTGTCTGTCTCTTAAAATAATAAAAAAAAAGATATGTTTTTTTACTTAAGACCAAACTTAGGCCCCAAGCGTGATTGGACATTCGGAGACAACTCTGACCAAGTACGATTGTATGCCAAACTTTAAACGATGCAAGTTCTGAGTCTAGATCTTCAACTATTAAGTATATCTTGTACACTCAGTTTTATTACTTGAAATCCCGAGCAACTGAAGGTAATTTAATCCAGTTCTACTTTCTTAGTTTTATCCAATTTTCCGAAAACCTTTACGATAAACTTATAAAAAGAAGAAAAATAAGAACTGGATTTTCCAAAGAGTTAAACCCATATCAGTTCAGTGATGCTGTACCTCTTACATAGTATCTCTTTATAATTACCGATACCAAAGACAAAATAATTAACGGAACCAGAAATACTGTCAAGTTTCCAATTTTAACAGTTAAATACAATTTTAAAATTAATAAGGCTTAAATAAACTCAAAGCTGGGCTAAAATCCAACCTTCACGTCCCCGTTCGTGCGCGGCGAGCAACTGTTAGCTTCGGCTAGCAGGCTGACGAGGCTCTGGTATTTTTTCGACGAGGACGAACGTCGTATGACCGACAGAGATATCCACTGTATGAGAGAAACACCACCGTCTGATTGTACGATAGCTTTCGCCCTGATGTCTGGCAACAGGTCGTGTGCGTTTAGTATCCGTATGCGTGTGATTATCAAAGTCGTGATTCATGTTCCGCCAAATCGAATGGTGATATTTTTATACTGTGATTTGTGTAGTTTTGTCTGTGATTTCGTGCTGTGATCCTGCTTTTTTATTTGTTTTTAAATCTTATAGTGTCCCCTGGATGGTGCACTCCAGTGGACACAAAAGTGATAAAGTGATTGGCTGTGTTACTGCGTTGATTTTTTATCCCTGTGACTTCAACGGGTAGGAATGCGGTACTCGAGGCACTCGTTCGCGTCATCCAGGCGTATGAGTCGACATCTGCCCGAACGGCTTGAGCGAGCTCGCTTAGTAAGGAGATGTCGTCTTCCCTCATACGGATGCGAGCTTGAGCGTCCTGGGACTGCTTTTGCCCCGTCGGTGTCATAGGGACATAAGTCAGATATACTGTGATACTCTGTGGCATTGTCTCGTTCTCTGCAGCCTCGACTCGGACGAACGTGGCCTAGTCATCGTACCGGGGCCCGTGTGGGTTGACCCCGACGTCTGAGAGAACGGCACATGTACCCAGTAATCAGTTATCTGACAGAACAGTACATGTTGCTCAGTAATCGGATGTCACTGTCTCTACACATGTGAGCTCCTAGGTGTTTACAAAGCCATTTCGGAATTGTCGAGACTATGAGGAGCGGAATCGTGTCTCAGAGCTACAAGGTTTCTGAAGTCTGTGATATCGTTGTTTTTTGTTTTTTTAATAAGTCTCGAGTTAATTGTTTGGTTTTATTCATCTTGTGCTTGTTTTTAAATTTTATCCTTTGTTATGCCACCAGAGGCTCCTTACACCCCTGGTGATATTGTTTTAAATTCGTTTTTGCTATTGTTTTGTATTATATATACCCAGTCAGCTGGTCTAACTGGGTAGTTGTGATCTGGTGGTTTCATTAGTAAACTGATTTCGGCCTCAATTCGATTATTTCTCTTATCTACTGGATGGTTCCAGGCCCCCAACCGTGTAGGATAGACACTCGAATGAAGCAGTAGACGGCTTTACATACCACCAGAACCTTTATTCATGTTCTTATATATTTTATGCCCTGGGTGGTTTTAGGCCCCCAGTGGTATAATTTTTGAGGTATTTTTTAAGTTTTTGAGTTTCTTTCGTCTTTCTTATAGCTTCTTACAATTTTTCTTAGAAGTTTATGTGGAATTTCTCTACACCACTGAAGCTTGTCTTCATATCTAGTGGTTTAAAGACAGTTACTAAACCCAATTGAGGACAGGACACCTTACTTATTTTGCCCGATGCGACAAGTCCTGTTCTCAACGAGCATTTCACTGGACCCTGGGATGGCAGGGTCTATTCGTTATTCCTTTTTTTTTACGTAAGTGTTTGTCCGTTGTCTATAGCATCTATGTGTCCCTGTCTGTTTTGTGTGTGTTTTCATTTCTCACGTTTGGCGGCGCATGCCTTTCGTTGGCGATGTCGCCGGGTGCTGCTGACCTCGCCATCCACCGGCAGCAGTACTCCAATTTTAATAAAAAAGAAAAAATAAATAAAAAAAAATAAACTCAATCATACCAATTACTTCTTTTATTATTATTTTAATGATGAAAATGGTTAGTTTAGTTGATTATGTTGCAAGCAAAATTCCACGAATTTGTTAACTATTCAAAACGATTATTGGTTCTTTAGTTTTTGATCAGTGCAGATACTTTATTAACACGTTTTTTTTTTCTTTTTTTTTTTAATTTCAAATATTATCGAGTGCTTGTGAGACACTACTACGTATGACAAACTTTTGTTTGCATTTCAACACACGCAGTATTGATATGTTCACTAATCGTTCAGCTAAACTGAAACTTTAAGCACTCGATTTCTTTGGTATAGTATGACCAAAAACCACATGTAAATTAAAAATCACAAAGTGATTGAAAAAATTATCCGGATCGGCCGGGAATCGAACCCAGGATCCTGAAGATCCTGGGTTCCAGTTACCAGAAGATCCTGGGTTCGATTCCCGGCCGATCCGGATAATTTTTTCAATCACTTTGTAATTTTTAATTAACACGTTTTTATCAACTCGATTTGGAGGGCTTATAAATTATAAGTCTTGTAATCGATTTTAAAGTAACTTCCTGGTAAGCTAAAGACTTGAGGTTTTAAAAATAGGTCAGAATGGATGACAATGTAATATACTAGAAAAATCTCGAAAAATTTCTAAACAAAAATTTTCAATTGTATACCCACTTCCACGCTATACCCGTACGTAAGAGTCAACAAGCGACCTAAAAATGAGCTTTTAAAAATTTTTGAATAAATATATCTTGTCCATTTACTATTCCACTTGTGGGTTTCTTACCCGCTATAGGAGGAATATAAATAAAAGAAACCATATTATACATTTATTGTTGATCATAAATCATTCCCTCTTTGTTTACCCGATAATTGAACGCCTTTGTTTATATTAAATAAATTTGCTCAAAACTAATAAAATTTAACTAATAGGTTAGACAGAGATATAATAATTTATTATTTTCAATATAATATAACTATCTCATTTTATCTAGTACATACATATATATGTTTAAATTTGTTTGATTAATAGAAGTAAAGGGCAATGGATAAGGAGGCTACGGGAGAGTATAATGTGATATGAGAAATTTTGTTTAGGTTTCAAAATGAAATGGGTAATGTTGTATTTATTGAAGTTAGAATTACATTTGCGAAAATTTGTTTTTATTAATTTAGAAATATTTTGTAAAACTTTTACCATCTGGTGATGGTGAATATATGGTCGAAGCTAACGATATTGCTGTTACTTTCGTCTTTTTTTGTATAAACAAATAAAATTTGACTATTTAAAACTTATTTGCCAGTTTGTTATATGGGTTATTTTATCCGAAATAATTATAATTAAAAAGTTACCAAAGAAAAATTTAATTTATTTTAAAGAATAAAATGCTAATCAAATTTGAGTGTTCTCACCAGTAAGTAAAAACATTTACAATATATCTACCTATAATGTTCTTCTAGTTTTGCTTAAAAAATACAAGATCTAAAAAAAAAGGTTTTTACCTCTACAATTAATGCAAATCAATATCGTATTTGATTATATAGGGGAGAGTCGGTTATATCGTACCATTTTTTACTTTAACTTAAATGTTCGGTTTATGATGGGACTTAAAATAATGAATGAATACGTAAAATAAAGTTTAATATTTTGGCTACCACATACAGGAAAACCAACTCTTTACTTTTATTTTAACATCCCTAAAAATTACTTTTTGCAAAGGACTGTGATTGGTACGATTTAACCAACGAGTTGTTTTAATTGTACCACTTGTATTTAAATTGTACCACAGGTGTTTCAATCGTACCACTGAATAAAATAATCAAATAAATTCTTAAAGAAATCATTTATCTTGGCACTTACGTGAAAAAGGAACTATATTATCATAAATCTATATTTATTAATAAGAAAAACACAATTACTAAAATATGAAATCAATAAAACACAACTACTATAATTAAAGGAAAACAATTTTACTTATTTGGTTATAATATAAAAAAGTGTGAAAAAAGGAACAATGTTTTCAGTATATTTATGTTTATTAATAAGAATAACAATAATAATTAAGAGAAAACTGTTACTTAAATATAGCAATCTTTTTTTTTTAATTTTTTAATTTTTTTTACATGCCGTAGAATTGTGGGTTTTAGGATTGAATAAGTTCTTGAGATTTTACGTAAATTCAATTCTTTTTTTCCGTAGGTCACAAGAGCTCTTTCTAAATGTTCTTCACTCCACTGATAATATTTCCTTTTATCGTTAGTGTCCGTCATTTAAAATAAATAAATAAACAGTTTGTAAATTTTCCACCTATTCGGTTTTAGACTAGGCGACTAAATCGTACCGGTACAATTTACCGATCTACGAGTGGTACGATTTAACGAACCAGATAATTTTTGAAAAAACAAAACGTCACAACATAACGCCCAAAATTTTGACACGCCGCCAAAATCAATAATAATCTACACGGTAAAAAGTTCCAATGTAAAATTACAGCAAATATCATTGGTTACTTTTGTACACAAAAAGTACTGTAAATTCACAGGCGACTGTAATTTTACGTAACTCATGTAATATTTCCCTGTAATTTTACACAATTTTTTACATAAAAATGCATGTAATTTTACACTAATATTTATGTAATTTAAGGGGGAGTATGTAAATAAAAAACTGTAATTTTACAGTAAAGTTTATGTATATTTACACAGTAAATTTTAAAATTACATTGTATTTATACAAAATTACATTGTGTTTTTACAAAATTACATGGTGTTTTTACAAATTTACATTGTACGTTTACAAAAGTACATATGAAATTTGTATATTTACATATTGTTATTACACTAGTATATTGTAATATTACAATATTTTTTGTAATATTACATTGTATTATCTATAGATGTACCAGTAACAATTAGATACTTACTCCAGTATTAGATTACTTGTACAATTTACAATTGTTAATTTTAGAACTGCAATAACTTTTGTAAATGTAATATTTTTAGTAAAATAATGTCAAGATATAAACAATTAACAATAACAAAATTATTTATGTGTGATAAACATAGAAATTTGTCACCTTAATATTTTAAGGTCACATTACACTTTCCCGCGTCAGGAAAATCGACTTTCTAGAAAGTGATTTATTGGAAAGTATCAGGTATATTTCAATAATATTATCTAAACGTTTCAGAAAAATATTCTCTCAAATATTTTCGGAATGATTATAACGCCAGATACTCTAATGAGTATTATAAACTTTGTCAAAATTAAATTTGAATTTCTGGAAACAAGATTTTTGTAAACGGCGTGCACAATAACAAAAACTATTTTACTAATCGACAATTTTTTGTTCAGTTTTTGACGGGTTTTTTTTTTACGAAAAAAATGCTGCTTTTGGAATCATCAAATCATAATCTGTTTTGTGACTTGCAATCCTTGCAATTTTTCTCTGAAACTTTCAAAGAATATTATTAAAATATAATTTCAAGAGCATATTTTACGTGTATAAAATGTCCGACTTTTCCAACCCGAAGGAGTCTAATATCGCCCTAAATGTCTCATGTTTTTGATAATATTCGAAACATGTGATTTTAAAATATATAACCTAAAACATCCTAGTTTCTGTATATACAGATTTATAATTATTATATATTTTATTTTATTTTTATTAAATTCTTATACGTAAACACCGATTTGGTTCCAGATGTAATTATTTTGATCTTGAGTTAGTTTTTAAATGGATTTTTGTACATATTTTCCTAGACCAATTTTTCGTAATTTAAACGTGTTTTGTAACCTTTTCGCCTGCACAAATCTGAACGTAATTTTCGACTAATCTCATTACGAGTCAGAGAAAGATGAGCCTATTATTTTCTAAAATACTTTTATAAATATATGCCATTTTTTGAAAATTTATTAAATTGAATTCTGTATAAGTACTTAATTATTTATAGCTGTTAAAAGAATCATTTTTAAAATATCATAATTGAGGATAACTACAAAGGTTACGTACAAAGATGATAATCATTTTAAGCTCAGTTTCTCATCTCATCAATTCCGTTACCTTTGTAGATATCCTCAATTATCTTGAACTTTTTTGAGGGGGTATTCTAGTCTAGAAATTCGAAAAAACAAACCTTTTTTTTTACAAAGTTCAGACCTTTAAGAATAAGCCTTTAAAAAGATTTACGGAAATTCGAATTATTTTCGGAGTTACGGTTATTTTTTCCCTGTGTACTGCGCGTATCTTTTCTAAATTACTCCAAACTACAATTTTCGATACGGTTAACATGATATTTCAAATTTTAATTCACCGATTTACTTGAAATTTGGTACAAACCTTCTTAATTCTATCAAAATTGGTCCGACGTAGGGGATTTTGGAATTTGTTTTACTATTTTTAAAAAATTTCCAAAGACGCAAAAAGTAGGCGAAAAAATGATTTTTTTTTAAATGTATGTCATTTTGTGAAAAAATTAATTTTTTCAAATCGGTGACGTCTAACTAATTGTATATACTGGTTTATTAAAAATTAACTAAAATTATATGTTTCAGATCATCAGGAGGGTTGGAATCACGTCAACCGGGAGACACCTTTTCTTGAGTCCCCACTTTGCCAGCCTGTAGCGATCTCAATTTTGAACTTTTTAAAAATTTTTATACATTTTATACTTTTCAAATATTAATAAAAAATCCGGTAAAAAGAGGATACTAAAAATATTTACTATTTTTTTTTTTTTTACTCCCGTAAAGTGACCTCATAATTGAGCCTCTAGACTAGAATACCCCCTTAATATACATGTAGTTTGTAAATTTTTTTATGTAGGTATACCTATCATGAAAACAATTTATTGTTACCATGTAGTAACTGTATCATAATTTTAACACATAATTAAGTTACAACATTGTTTTTATTGCATTAGAAACTATCAGCTTTAATTTGTATCTACAATTCTTACATCCCCTAATAGAATTAGGTACCTATCTACTTCTGAGGAGAAAATTTAAATTTAGAAATTGAACAAGAAAACGCCTTAAAAATAATAACAATAATAACTAAAAATATACATATTTAAAATAAAGTCACTTTTACAGTATTTTAGAAAAGTAAGAATTCTCTTGAACATAATCTCCACACATAATTTTTACACATATAAAAACACAAAACATCACAATTTTTTTTTAGAACAGATTCATGTCATATTTCAACAAAGAAAAATGCACATTCACGGACACAACCTACAATTTTTACACAAATTTTTTTTCTATACACAAGTTTATAAATTTTAATTACTTTTAACTTAATATTTATGTAACAAAATGTAATTTTTTATAACCAGTTCATTAATCAAACATAAATTTTGTAGAATTACTATTAATTACATTAATTTAAACAGAAAACACAGTCTTTAAATACACGTAGATACTTTCAAGAACGCCATAAAAAATAAACATGATGATTGATAAAATGCGCATGATCATGACGTCATAATTACACAAAAGTTATGTAATTTTACACAAATGTTGTATTTTTACGTAATCATTGTGTAAATTTACATTTTTAACGGTTAATTTTGTAATTTCAGATTTTAAAAATGTATTTTTCCTTAAAAAAATGTAATACTACACGAAAATGGAATTTTAAGTTGGAAAATTCCATACTTTTACAGAATTTTTGTAAAAACTCAGTAAATTTTATGTAGCGAATATTTTTACATTAAAATTACCTTATTTTTACCCTACTTTTTATGTAAAAGTTATGTAAATTTACCCCCATTTTTATCAGTGTAGCTTAAATCTGTAATCAAATTATATAGACTGTGCAGTTTTAGCTTACTCTTATCACGAGTTATATCCTTACGAATCAACACGAGAATTTATATGAAATATATCACTAAAAAAGATTTTTTTCGCTCGCACACACTTCGCGACAGACACTATTTGCAAACAGTGGATTGTTGGTAGGTTGCGTAAGCGCATCGTTTGATATTGCCAGTGTAGCAACAATTACTCATTTAGTGGGAATTTTAGGTGTGGTACGATAATGGCGATACGATTTCGTCGACTCTCCCCTACTTATAGGACCTCAATAGTCTTTTTTAGCTACGAGTTAAAGACAATCAAAATGTGATTCTTGAGGATGCAGATCAGTTATATTTCAGTTTAAAGGAAAGGATACAAATAAAGGACTGTCCTTTGAAAAATTGAACTACTGGTTACCGCATTGATATATATTTTTTTTAAATGTATGTTTTATTTGTAGAATTCAAGCGGGTCACTTAAAATTATCCTAATGACTGAGTGATTCGCGAATTATAAGTTGCTAATCTTTATACATAGGATTCATATTAATAATTTAATTTTCATAATAATTTCTACATTCCAGAGAACCGGTTTTTCAATATTTGACATACACAAATGTTGTATCTGCAATTATTTCAAAATAAAAATTTCAATGGTTTTCTCAATTCACTTTCTTTTGATAACATTAAACCCCCACTACATATCTTTCTTTAATATAAATCACATATAATAGCCAATTCTAAACTGCTTACCGATTCTATAGGCTATTGACTATGTAGTTGAATAAGGAACTAATTCGTAACAGGTGTTTTATTGTTTCATATGTTCAACTGTACCCCAAAGATGATAAATTCACAAAGTGCTATTAAATTTAGGCGTGCGTTTTTACGAACGGCGTAAACTTATCGACGCTTACGTTTTTTAACTATAACTCAAAAACTATGCATTTGTCGTAAATACACATGGTATGATTTTTTGTAGAGAATTAAATTTCCTATCGAAATGGCACTTTATGAACTCAAAAAACTTTTTTCTCAACAAAATAAGTCAAAAAAACTATTTAAAGAAAAGCTCAAATTTTTCAATTTTTCTTTTTTTTTAAATTTTTGAGTAGTACTTTTTTTTGAGTGAATTTAGGAATAGGGATTGGTTCACAAAAAAGAAAGCTGATGTAATTCCCGTCAGAATGGTGACCGATAAAACTATTTTCGATAACAACCGGCTGAGATAGAGTCGTTCAAAGTTACCTACTTTTTTACAATTTTATTACTTTTGACTTTTATACCATGTTATTTGTAATTTTTACACGCAAAAATTATTTTTATTGAGTACAAAAATTATTTCTGCTCTATCAGAGGTAACGATAAAATTATTTGCTAAAAATTTTGATATTCATATGATCTTAGGTATAAAAAGAAACTTTAATATTGTACTAAATTACAGTTCCATTTTTTAAAAAAAATTAAACGTACCTATTATATTTCTCCCATAATGTTTTCAAATTCAATATCAATATTTTCATCAACATCGTTTTGGACATCTCCTTCTGTAATTTCTGGAACATCCGCATTTTCACAATTTTCTGGAACATCCGCATTTTCGCAAATAAATTCTTTGCAGCTAATTCCTAATTTTCTACAGCTGCAATTTCCGTGACAACCTTTTATACACCCGCAAGCTATTTGTTCCAGTAAATTCTGCAGTGCAGGAGGTTTGTTGTTTTAATTCGCACTAATCCATTTTTAGATTTTTTCCAACCCCACTCAAATGGATTTAAAGTATTTCCTTCCCACTGTTGAATTTGGTGGTACGTCCTTAAACCGTGATATTTAGTGGCATCAGAAGTTAGTGGGAAATTGGTTAGAGAAAATTTTGTGTTTTTTGATAATTTTTGAAAAAGTTGTAACCGAGAACTACCTAAACTGTTGGCCTTAATGCTAGGCCACCGATCACTTGTTCGAGTGCCACTCCAATTCAGTAATCAATCAAACACAACCTCTCTCTAATTCGAGACGCAGTTTTTATACTTTTTTTTTTTTTAATTTCAAATGTTATCGAGTGCCTGTGAAACATTATTAGTGTATGGCGGATTTTTATCCGTATTTTTAAACATACACCAATATTCATATGCCCACTCAATGTTCAGCTTTGGCTGATACTTGAACACTCGATGTACTTTGGCAAATGGCCAATTCATTATGTTAATTAAAATTGACATAGTGTTTGAAAAATTACCAAACCGGATCGGCTGGGACTCGAACCCGGATCTCTTGGTTACCAGCCAAGCGCCTTAGCAACTAGGCCACCGATCACTTGTTCGAGTGCCACTCCAATTCAGTAATCAATCAAACACAACCTCTCTCTAATTCAAGACGCAGTTTTTATACTTTTTTTTTTTTTTAATTTCAAATGTTTTCAAACACTATGTCAATTTTAATTAACAAATAATATGGTATAAAAGTCAAAAGAAATAAAATTGTAAAAAAGTAGGTAAATTTGAACGACTGTATCTCAGCCGGTTTTTATCAAAAATATTTTGATCGGTCACCATTCTGACGGGAATTACATCAGCTTTCTTTTTTGTGAACCAATCCCTATACCTAAATTCACTCAGAAAAAAGTACTACTCAAAAATTAAGAAAAAAAGAAAAATTGAAAAATTTGAGCTTTTTTTTAAATAATTGTTTTGACTTATTTTGTTGAGAAAAAAGTTTTTTGAGTTCATAAAGTGCCATTTCGATAGGAAATTTAATTCTCTACAAAAAATCATATTATGTGTATTTACGAAAAATGCATAGTTTTTGAGTTATAGTTAAAAAACGTAAGCGTCGATAAGTTTACGCCGTTCGTAAAAACGCACGCCTAAATTTAATAGCACTTTGTGAATTTATCATCTTTGGGGTACAACTGAACATATGAAACAATAAAACACCTGTTACAAATTAGTTCCTTTTCCACCTGTTTTTTTGTACATAGTCAATAGCCTACTAAGCTAGTAACATCAGTTGCTAGCACTCGTTGCTAGCACGAGCTCTAAATTTTGTATGTTAATGAAGTTTATTTTTTCCAAATAAGTAGTTGGAACAATACTACCACCACCTTCTTAATAAGTTTGTTTCACTTCTATCCTAAATAAGAAGAAAATAACTGAAATATGATTAGGTACCACAAAGAAGAAAAGGAGAAACAATTTTTTCGAAATTTGAAAGAAAGTTAAAAAATTGAAAAATTAAGAAGAAATTAATATTTATTTATTTATTTTTTTTTTGTGCACGAAAGAAATAAAACGAGGCAAAACGATGAAAGGGAAAATATCGGAGGAAATAGGTAATATTATACGTATATACGATAATTAATTTTACTGTTTGCGTAGCAACAATAACAAGCATGCTGAGAATTATTCACATTTGCTTATTATGTACGCACTTAACGATAATAAATTTATGAACAAAATTTATGTTCGTGTGTTATTGCGTACATAAAAATTTAAACAAAAAAATTGAACTGAAGATAATGTAATCAATATGATTAGTGAAAGTCATTAGTTCATTTTTGGAATTGAGCTATGTATCAGAGAATGAGCTATACTACTAGCTAGCTACTACACTTATTATTATTGTCCATCGAACACACGTCCCATTAAACAGACCAATATTCAAACATGTATTTTATATATGTATGTGTGAAACTGGGTAGGTGTATAGGTACATATGTATTGTGCATGAATATTAAATATACAGATTGTTTTGCTTATAATTAATTTTAACTAATTAATTAATTATTTGCAATCTACTTAAACATAAGTAATAAAAAAATTTTCCTAAAACATTATTTTAAGGGGGGGTAGGGTTTTAAAAGCGGAAAAAAGGCATATTTTCAGGTTTTTTTTTTTGGAGATATGAATGATGTTGGCTTATTTACTTCATATACACGTTACAGTATCTGAAGTATCTTTGAAAAAATTATCAATTACAAATATCGATAAATAAGTCCGTGACAGCGAATTTCCGGAGGCGCCTCGAAAAAAAGTTGTTTTGCGGTGAACATCATAACTTGGTACCGGATCATCCGAGACAAAAAAATCGAAATACGTTTAAAAGGCGATATGTTTCCCTAGGGAGTCAGGAAGAGTTTTTTGTATTTTTTCGATTTTTTTATTTTTGGCAGCATTTTGAAGTGAAAAACGCAATTTTTGCTAAAAATTTCGGTTAATTTTTTATTATAAACTGGAAAAAAATAGCAAAAAAAAAAAAACTCGACCTGATTACCTGTTGATTTATGTGTAGAAATAGTGTACAAAATTTCAACAAAATTGGTGAAGTAGATTTTGAGTTATGATGTTCACGAACTTCAAAAATGTTGTTTACGAGAAAAAGGATTTAAAGTTTTTTATACCCAAAAATCCAAAACTAAGCATCAATAAAATGATATAATTTTTTACACTTACGCGGGTAATTATAGTAAGTATTTGTTTTGTATAAGATTTGTAAGTATAAAATTAAAGTAAATTTTATACTAACCAGGTAGGCGCATCGAGCTGCTACCAGGCAGGTATAAAAATCGAGCATGAGGGCCGGTAGCTTGAAACGCTGTATCCTCATTAGTTTTGCTCGGATTTACTTGAAATTTTGACACAACACGCTCGACATGTACATTCAGAAAAAAATTTAAAAAAATGCAAAAAAAATTTAAGAACCTTACCCCCCCCCCCCCTTAAAATTTTGTAATTATTCACTAGGGCTTTACAGTTTACGAAATATTCACCATCGAAAATTTTTGATGTCGACAAATATAAAATTTGACAAAGAAACAGTATTATGTCAATGCAGTGATTACAGCTGTAATCATCTTTGACATTATCATTATCATTGAATAAATTAATCATAACATCCATATCTTTAAAAAATTTTAGAAAAATTAGGAAAACTTTTATATGTAAATTACAAAATTAAAAAAAAAAAACACGTTAATCATACATTGTCGTCAAATTGAGGCACACTATTTAAATATATAAACAAAACGACAGCAACTATAAACAAAATCGATACGTCTTCTGTGTTATCATAACAAATAAATTAGATAACAGAAGTTTCAGAATCGGCAGGTAACTGCAAGTTGTAGTACTGGAGCAGGTAGAGAAATTTGGTTGTCAATTTGACGAATACGTATGATTCTAAGGATTAAATTAAAAATTTAGAAAAATAAACAAATATTCCCTAGAAATGGTTGTATTTACTGATAAATACGATATTTACTTACAAAAATATTATATTAATTATGGAGTATTACGTTTAGTAATAGCAATTTAAAGGGCATAGCCGGGTAAGATATGGAAAACGGCCCTTGACGCAAAATTGATTGTTTTTACAGGAAATAATACGTCTTAGCCGCAGATACATTCCTGCCAAATTTCAACCCTCTGAGGCTAATAGTTTATGAATACACAAACAGACAAAAATTTTCAAAAAAAATTTTTTTTTACGAAATTACTGAGCCGATTTATTTGAGTTTAATATATATTGTGTACCCACCTTAAACAAAGTAATAAAAAAAAAATTAACGTTATATTCCTTTATTATACTAACTTTTTTAAATTTTTAGATTTAAGTAAATTTTTTTTGGCACCCACCATTTTTTGTTCAATAATATGTCTCTTAGTACTCTATAACATATATTTTTACGGAAAAATTTTAGTTGGTAGAACATAGTAATATTTCAATACAAATGCATGTCATGTTCGATGCTACATATATTACTTATGTATAAAAAGGACCATAAAGTAAAGCATCTGCCTGATTTCTAAAACACAGTAGAACTCTGAGGAGTGCAATAAAATGTTCTCTTCCCCCCCCCCCCCTGAGTTGCAGTTCTTGGAATTCCTGTGACGGTCTAAAAAAATTTATATTTTGACTTGTTATAAAAAATATGTTTCTGCTTGTTAAAAAATAATTTTCAAGGTTAATTTGACCATGAATCTGAATATTTGAATGAAATCAATAAAATTATCTCAGCATACTTACTAATTAAAATTACATCTAACTCACAAAAATTATAAGTTTTAGAAACTTTATTTAAATAAAGATAATAATAATAACAATAATACGTCTTAAATGTTATATTGTTTTAATAATAATAAACATTAACTCAATAGATTGGAACAAAAAACTTCAACAATGTATAGTAATAACAACAGTCCGGCTAAAACTTGTAGTTATAAAAATATGTAGGTAAATTACATGTAGGTACATATAACTAACTTGAACAGACCCTCTCACTTGATGTTATTGTTGCACTTCTTAAGGAGGCGCAGAAAGTAGATTTTTTCTGTAATAAAATTACATACGTTCATAACAACGACAAACAAGCTTAGACAAACGTCTTCTTTTGTTAACACGATAACGGGTCATGGAGAATTATAACGAAATGACCAACTGGTATACTATTTTGATAGCTAATAAACTTTGCATGAAATTGTTGACGTTGTAATACGTGGTGTATGAGCTAATAAAGTTTCACTTGACGTCTTACAAAGAAAACAACTCTAACAAAAGAGAAATCAATATCCATTTTGTTTTATTAATAAAAAAAAAAAAAACTGCAGAAAATGTTGGACTTGAGTAAATTTAAACTAGTTTATCGTAGTTATGAACGTATGTAATTGTATTATTTTAGAAATAGGGTAGATATTTTACTTTATAGCCCTTCTTATACATAAGTAATATATGTAGTACCTAACATGGTCTGCATTTGTATTGAAATATTACTATGTTCTACCAACTAAAATTTTTCCATAAAAATATATGTTATAGAGTACTAAGAGACATGTTATTGAACAAAAAATGGTGGGTGTCGCTAACGCGTAAGTGCCAAAAAAAAATTTACTTAAATTTAAAAATTTAAAAAAATTAGTATAATAAAGGGATATAACGTTAATTTTTTTTTATTACTTTACCAAAGGTGGGTACACAATATATATTAAACTCAAATAAATAGGCTCAATAATTTCGTAAAAAAAAATTTTTTTTGAAAATTTTTGTCTGTTTGTGTATTTGAAACCTATTAGCCTCAGATGGTTGAAATTTGGCAGAAATGTATCTGGGGCTAAGAAGTATTATTTCCTATAAGAACAATCAAGTTTGCGTCAAGGGCCGTTTTCCCTATCTTACCCGGCTATGCCCTTTAATTTTTTGTAGCGTAGCATTCAATCTTAGATTTAGACACGTCAGGTCGTGTGTTTGTGTGCCTATTTACTCTTTTGCTTTTTATTATTTGTGGATCATTCAAAGGAATCTAAGTATTCATTCTAACATATCATATTATATTATATCTTGTCTCTCTCTTAAGAAATAGTCTCCATCCATGTTCTTTTATATCAATGGTTTCCTACTTTTTTTTACTGCTTTAACGGTGACTCGTTGAGTAGAATCCTGTCTAATGATTTTTCTTACCAAAAATTCCATGCCTATGGGAAGGAATATACTTATGGTCTGTTTGTTTATTAATTTTAGGAACATCATATACTTATTATGACAAACAACCATCCACAGACTATAGCCAACTGAGAGCTATAAAATATTACTAGGAACTAATACATTACATACAAGTGATATGTACACATAAGTATATATTCCACATACAAATACATGTATAGTCATGTACATATGTGTATATATGACTACATGTATATTTAGGAACAAACATGATACGAAATTTAATGAGAGAATTTTATATAATTTGATTAATGTGTTTTTAATGTTTTGAACAAAATATGAATTTTTGCAAAATTGTGATAAACATTAAATTTAAAGAGAGAATTATGTGTGACTTTAACTCTGTGTGAGTGTGTATGTGAATATGTGATATTATTTTCTCATTTAGAGATCGATCTCTTCCACTCATCTCATCCACCGCTACCTATTAATTTATCGATACAATAAATGAATTGATATTGGTATTACATTTTAAGCGATTTTGATCATACATAACAAGTTATACAGTTATAGATGTAGAAATTAGGAAATTTCACTGGAAATTTTTCAAATTAAGTCTATCTATAAGTAATTTTAAATTAATTTTAATCACTTAATTAACTGTATGAGATTAAGGTTATTTGTCATAAGGGATTATGTACTTTTCAGCCAGTGGTGTAGTTGTAAATTTTCCAGTAAGGAGACGCTAATGTTAGCGATAGGAAGATACTCCTGACTCAATACATAGATGTGTACGGTGCAGTATTGTTTTTGCGGACGCTAAACTATTTTTCCTGTGAAGCCTAAACTATTTTTCCATTTTTTACTCTTTAGTATATATATTGCTTCCGAGGCTTCTAAAGTAGCGGAAGCATTGTGATCACTTTTGAAAAATAAAAAATGTTTTTTTTCTCCCAAAATAAAATCTTTTACGCACATTTTACGTTTTAGAACTTCCTGAACAATTTTGGTTTGGTGTCTGTCCGTCCGTCTGTATGTCGCCAGTTTGCACCAAGTGACATAACTTCTGTACTATTCGATTGTTTTTAATGAAATTTTAAAAAATTGTGCAGTTTGGTTCCTAGATGGTCCGCTATGAATTTAATCGAAATTCCATTAATATATAAAATTTAATAGTTATTCCATTAATAGACTAAATTGCACCAAGTGGCATAACTTCTGAAATATTCAATTCGTTTTTATGAAATTGTCAGAAATTATGCGGTCTGGTTCTTAGATGGTCGCCTACAAATTTCATTGCATTCGGAGTAATAGTATCCACAGCGCTACCATGAAATCCCATTAAATGTCAATATCTTATTTACTGCTATTCCCACTTCGCTCAAATTTTTAAACTATTTTGGGGATTAGTTTCTAAAATATTTTGCTATTATTTTATAATTTAGCCTCTAAGTATTTTGGGTTACAACAATTTTTATGAACTTTGAGACGAACATATAACTTCACGGTATATATATTTGGTAAAATACTGTTTTAAAGTCTTTTACAAGTACGAGGAAGATGTGACACCACATTGGCAGCGTATTATTCTGCTGAAAACCAGTGCGGGAGCGTCGTTCCGCCTCCACTACACCACTTCTACAGAAAAAATTATACGATGTTACTCTTAAATTTTAAATACCTATATACTCATATATAGGTATTTGTATACTTGAATATTCGAATCTTATTATATTAATTAACAAGGTTCGTAAGTGTTAGAATAATCTATTTGCTATTGACGATAAGCCCTTACTTACGTTTCTAGTAAGGTAAGCAAATTACTTACGTTCCTAGGGAGGTAAGTGTTGCTTATATGACAAGCTACCTGATATATAAACGCCAACTTGCAATTCAAAATTAAAAGTAGTAACATTTATATTTTAATAGCATATCTAACACAACATTTGTCGAGACCCATCCAGCTATTAGTTTTGGTTCTTTTTGGGATCTCAGGACCTTGGGTGATACGTTATTTTAAAGCCAGTGTTCCGAAATTCTGTACAAAATTAGTTCCTTATAGTGTTTCGCTTCGTTCACCAAGCGATTCTAAAGTAGCCATCTTCATATTTCGACAGCATATCCAAAATACTTTCAGTGTGAACTCTTTTTACGGTTCTAAAGCCCTGGAGCGCAATTTCAAATTTACGTTCATTTCTTCGAGATCTCAATAATATTTGAGCATAACCTTGGTCAAGTTACGTTTGGCCGCTTAATTTAGACCTTTTGTGGGTATTTAAAGTCCTGGCAGATAACGCTTGTGAATGACCTAATCTTTATTTCTTTTAGATCTCAATAGAATTTAACCAAAAATTTGGTTAAGACCAATCCAGTCGTTTATTTCGGGCGCTTCTGGGGTCTTCAGAGTCCTGTCAACCTAATATATATAAGGTAATATAATGTATACTGGTACATGTGATATAATGTATAATGTATGTATATGTCAGTCTGGTATAATTTAGAATTCTAACCGACAACAGTGAAAAAACGTTCACTGTATAGTTTCTATTAGCGCTTTTTGGGTACTCTGGATCTTAAATACCTCATATCACATAATATGACGGTTTAACCCCTTTAATCCGAGCGGACGATGAATCGCCCGCCAAATAATATGCAAAGTGTACGGGCGGACGATATATCGTCTGCCGACGTCCTGGCCAAAAAGCCGGGCGGAATGTTTACGCTTATATATTATTACTATCAAGATATATATTTCGATATTAGCGGTTTTGGACGCCTTTGCAAAATTGTGTGCAGCAGTTTTTTTTTTTGGACATTAATTTTAGCCTCCAGGTCAAAAGGGTTAAAGACCTCAATTTGGAGGAGTTTAGCTTTGTAACACTGAAAACATTTTCAAAATCAGTTGGGTAGTTTATTTTGGGCGCTTCTGGATTTCCAAGACCCTGGGGGAGCTAGTTGGATAGTTTACTTTAGGCTCTTTTTGGGTCACCGGAGTCCAGAGTTCCTCACATAATATAGCCTATGTTGATCCGGAAGAGTTTCGCTTTCTGGTAGTGAAAAAAATTTTAAAATTGGTCCAGTATTTTTTGAGTCTACTTCGGGTATACAAACAAATTTTCTCTCTTTATTACATTAGTATAGATATTACTACATAATAAACGAAATTTGAATTGAAGGTATTGTAAGCAAGCACATCTAGTAAGTCCCTACTAGTGATGAGCAAAATTACTCTTGGTCTTGTAGTCTTGTCTTGTTCTTGCATTTTTTGCAAGACCAAGACTAAGTCCAAGACCAAGACTCTGTATACCAAGAGCAAGAGCAAGATCAAGACTGTAAGTATGGCTACAAAACGAATACCAATGCTCAAGTGAGCAAGACCAAGAGAAAAGCAAAAAAAAGCTATTCAAATAGTTTGAAAGTATAAACTGCAGTAAAGAGAGAAAATTCTGATTTTAAAAGGAGAAAATTCGCTAGTAAAAAAATGCAAGAAAGTGTAAGTTTTTTTAGCAATACCAAGATCAAGACCAAGACCAACACTCAAACTGTTGTAGCAAGACCAAGACCAAGATTCTTAATGCAAGAACAAGACCAAGACTGCCAAGTCTTGGTCTTGGTCTTGCATTTGCTCATCACTAGTCCATACATAAGCAACACAGTAAACGAGTATAAATATATTAACAACGTAAGCAACATAGAAAGCAAGCGTATGTATAGGTATAGTAAGTAGCTATAGCATATCTTTATATTAATTACATCTTTAATTTGTGTATACTGTGCCCACCAGATACATACAATTTACATATTTAAAACGTAATATTTTTTAGTCTACATTACAAAGAAAATTTTTCGCTCTTCCGGAATTTGACGCTCAAAACTTTGGTACTTTTTACTATTCTGTCTTGTAATGATATTCAACAATTTAAAATAGCTGTAGATTCTATATTTTGAATTTTGGCGCTTTTAAAGTTCTTAATTGATTTTTCTCACTTTTCTATGCCCTGTATCTGGAAAACAATTGGGTTTGCCAATGAATACACGAAAATATTTTTGTAGAAAATTTGATCATCTTTCATTTTGAACTGAAATATGAATTCATAGAAATGCACAATTTTCAAAATATAGTGGAAAAATGATAATAACCTGCTTTTTTGGCACTTTCTCCCCTACCTCTCTTCCAGACTTGACACTCAAAACCTTGGGACTTCTTACTAGGGTATCTCCTAATTGTAGTGGAAAATTTAAGAAAGGTACAGAATTGGTAATGTTTTTTCTTCCCAGTCCGCAAAAAAGAAAATTCAGAAATCGCTTAGACGTGTTTTATTTTTTAGTGGCTGGTGCATTTTTGAGGCAAAATTGACTTTTGAGGTGGGAGCGGTTGAATCAAAATTGCTCTAGGGCCTACGCCTTGGTCAAGAGGTAGTTACGCCACTGTTATCGGAAGCTGTGTGTCGGAATCCAAAGCTTTCGTTGCATATGTGCGACCAAGACCCATGGTCCGCTGTATCCCACGTCATCCACGAGGGACTAGCTAATGCCTAGTATCTCGTAAAAATTACAAACTACACTGTAAAGACACAACGATAATTATTGATTTTTGTTTGGGAATCACTGCAATTATATAATATCTAGATAGATATATCTTGATTTCTAGATAAAATCGGCCAATTCAATAGGTAGCGATGTGAATAACTCGTTAACATTTGATCTACACTTAATTGTTGTGTAAAAGTATTGAAGTAAATACAGTCCTCTGTACCGATATTTATTTTTTCATATGAATACAAAGAAATATTTATCAATGTATATCATGATACATGTACATATATTTCATATACAGGTCGAATTATTTAAATATTTCTAATCAGACGTAACTACATAACATCATTCATTATCTTTTGTAGCTTATGAAGAGATTACAATGATATTAGTGAAACTATGTCGATTGGTATTATGAAAAGAAACTTCAGAAAACCTTTGCAAGCATAATCGGTTCCACAGATTGATCCCAGTCGAAATAGATACTATTACTTGTACGTTAACTCACGACAGTTTTAAATGGTGTCAAAAGAGTGAAGAGAACTATTGTTTATAACTTATTTCTTTTACTTTACATAATAGAATGACATAGAAAAAGTAGATATTAACTACGGCAGTATTGCACCCAATGCCTTCAGTTCCCGGATAAGTAATATAGTGACTTATCACTGGCAGCACGCTTGGCCACTTTGTCCGCTTTTGTTGGACAATGAAGTACCTATACCTTTTCGCATTATTCACAAAGTGCCTTTTAAAATTTTTAATTTATGAATAAATTACCATGATATTACTTCTATCGCATTATTAAAAGATAATATCTGTGTAGATTTTTGTAAAACTAATCGAATTTATAGATCTAGTGTGGGCTACTACAGTCAGAAAATGTATGACATTTTGCCCTCCTCTGTAAAATTCTTGCCATTAATCAAATTTGAAAACGTATTAAAAATCTACCTTGTACAAAAATGCTTTTATTTTATTGAGGAATTTTTTAGCAATGATTTTAATGATCGTTGTATTGTCACCTAATTGCAATCTATTTTATTATTATTTTGACTTATATAAGCGTTGTAGTATTAATATTAATAAATATTATTATTATTATTATTATATGAAAAGTTTAACGTAAACGACGCGACTGCACTTCAAAAACCCCCAGGCGGAGGAAAAAGTGTCCGTGCAGCGTACCAGGTCAGGTACTTCTAGGTCAGGTACGTAATGTCCGTCATACAGCATCCCCTTCCTGGTCTTCCCTACCTAATAAATCCCCGAACCTCGCTGCGAAACCATAACAGTGGGAGATTCGAGGGCAGGTCCAATGGATGTTCGAGGACCCGCTCTAAACGGGGCATGGGGTTCAAAGGTGTTCATGAACTCCCGGAAAAAGTCGTCTCGTGCGACCGAAGCGTGCGGAGCGTCCCGATGATAACTGCTTTTTGCATTGACGCCGCTAACATGTTGGCGTGAGATCTACAAGCCGGAATGATGTTAAGATTGCGCACAAAGGAGTTATGCATACCCCCCAGACATCCGATTATAAGTACGACCAAGCGGACCGTATAGCCCGGGTACAGTTGTCGCAGCTCGTGTATTAGATCTTGATATTTAATCCTTTTTTGCTCCTCCTTTTCGACTATGTTAGTTTCCGCCGGAGCAGAGAACTCGATAACATACATAGTCTGAGATGTTAAATCTTGGAGCACAACATCAGGCTTATTAGCGGTCAATTGCCTGGTAGTTGCAACCGGCATATTCCAAAAGATCTTGCACTTTTGGTTGGCAACAAAGGATTCTACTTCCGCAGGATCGCAGGGCAAGACTGGTGTTTTGTCAACTTCGTAATGATGACGAAGATAAAAGTAGAGCACACGCAACGCTGCATTATGGCGATGGATATAGGTGGATTTAGCATAATAAGAACAACCTGAAGTCAGGTGCATTAAGGTTTCCGGGTATGCTTTGCATGCCCGACACGAGGTATTCGAAACCCCTTTATTACCCATCACATATTTTTGGTGTGTTAAGGTGTTCCACACTCCATCTTGAGCTGCCATGATAAAGCCCTCCGTTTCCGATTTAAGTCCATTAGCTCTCAAGAAAGCCCAAGTGAGTTCGCTCGAAAGGCCAAGGTTGTCAAGATGACGGTAGAACATACCCTGGTGAACTTTGTCGCGATGCTGATTGAGCAGATGTTGTTGCTCGGCTCTCTTGATTGCCGACTTTTGGCGCGACTGTGATAGTGAAAGAATGTTATCATCACCGTCGCGATTACGCGGATCGAAGGCTAAGCCCAAGATATCGGCGGCACGTTGCGCTGCTGTGAATAAAAATGCGCCTACGCCAGCAAGCTCGTGATCCCTGACGAGTTGCAATAGCGGGTCTGAACTGTTAAGTACACGACAAGCTGTACCTAAGACTATACGGTCATGTAAACGTTCGACTGACAGGAGCCCCCTACCCCCTAGGTCTCGTGGGAGGTAAAGTCGTTGTGTCGATGCGCGTGGGTGCAAACTACGATTGATGTTCATTATTTTTCGCGTGTCTCGGTCTAGTTCCTCCAATTCATTCACATTCCACTTAATTGAGCCAAAAGTATATAAAAGGATGGGTATGGCTAACATATTTGTAGCGCTGGTTTTATTCTTCGCCGACAATTCGGAACTCCAAATTTGTCGGAGAAGGCGCTTATATCTACTACTTAAGGCGGCCTTCATGTTCTTCACGTCCTGGATGTGACTTTCGCCAACACCAAGGTACTTATAGGTCGCTCCTTCATCAAGATGTTCTATGATGCTTCCATCCACTAATTGGGCGTGTGAATCAAAATTCGGAACTACACCATGCTTACAGTGCACCACCGCGCATTTGTCCAGTCCGAACTCCATACCGATCGCGTGCGTGTATTTGTGTGTTAATTTTAGAGCGCAGTTGAGATCACTCTCCGACGAGGCATACAGTTTTAAGTCATCCATATAAAATAAATGTGTGACTTTATGCTCGCGATTTCCTACCGGGCCACACAAGTACCCGGGTTCCTTTCTCAGGCTGATTGACAGGGGCAACAACGAGATGCAAAACAAAAGTGGGCTGAGGCTGTCTCCTTGGTATACGCCTCGTTTGTATGTCACCAACTCCGTTGACACAACGTGTTCACCGGATGTTATTGTGAACCTTGTTTTCCAGAGCGGCAACAGGTGTTCAATACATTTAATAATGTCGGGGTGGACTCGCAGACAATGGAGCAAATAGATAATGAGCTCATGCGACGTTGTGTCAAATGCTTTTCGATAGTCCACCCAGGCCATGCTCAGGTTGCGTTTGTGCTGTCTAGCGTCCTGACAGATACATCTGTCGACCAGCAAGTTGTCTTTGCAACCCGACATTCCTCTTTTTGAACCTCGTTGTTCATAGATCGAACTCCACACTGGTTCAATCGCCTTCAAGATGCGTTCGTATAGAATGGAAGTGAACGCTTTATACACAGTGTTCAGGCACGTTATCGGTCTGTAGTTCTGTGGTTGTGATAGGTCTCCTTTTTTCGGTATTAGGACCGTTCTTCCCTCAGCGAGCCACGATGGTATTGGCTCACAGTTAAATAACCAATTTGAAAATATACGGGCAAGGTGGTGGTGGGTACTAGTGAGCTTCTTCCACCAAAAATTCGTTATTCCATCAATGCCCGGAGCCGAATAGTTCTTCTTGCCTTTGAAAGCAAGTTCGACTTCCTCTTTATCAACAGATGTTATAATGGTATGAGATGGCACTTTGCCAAGCTGTTGTTTGCAGTACCATCTAAACTGGCTGATGGGAATACAGTCCAAGTCAGTCTCTTTAGTCGTCTCATATATCCCCCGCCAATAATCTTCTATTGCGTCGACCGTCGGTGGTTGCTCCACAACAGGGCTTTTAGATGCGAACAGGCGTGAAGGGTTCGAGTTAAAGATCTTATTTTCCCGAATACACCGTTCACGCCGGGCTACTTTCTTCTTGGCCAGGGCCAATGCGCGTATCTTATCCAAATGTGTCTGTTTGATGGTCAACAGATTGCCCAAATTTATCGTGTGATAGCGGTACCTTAGTTCTCTGGCAAAAGCCCGTACCTTTCGCGTAAAACGCCTGTTGGTCTGAATATATTCTATCACACATTGGATACGCGATACCAGCTGTCGTAGTGCCCTCACCTTGGTGTCAATTTGTTTAAGACGAATACGTGCCTTCTCCTCTGCAGTCTTTTCCTGCTTAGAACATGGGGTCAGGACACGCATCGCTGCATATACTGCGTTGTCGACATCGGTGAGATCACTGGATGGGGATAAATGATCGTCCAAAATTTCGTTTAGTAGGGTCAGTTGTTCGCCCTTTACATACGTCCGTCTGTATTTGGGACGTGGTCGTTTGTCAAAGTTTAAATCGGTATCGAGAAGATCGCGAAATTGTTTTCTTAAATTGTCTGAGACAGAAAGGGATTTATTTAGATCGGCATCATTCTGTGTGGGAGTTGAACTTGTTCTGGTGTTTAGCACAGTATTTGTGTTGGCTTGATTTAACAAGTCCGTCTGTGCCTCAGTAACTACGCTGCCACCGAAAGTTACCGGTTGATCCCGCTCTATGATGTTATTGGTCGAGCTCTCACCGTTGACCGCAGAATCCTGTTCAACTTCCACCACTGCAGTTTCAGCAACCCTAGCTTCTTCGCGAGCTTCTCGATTATCGTCATGTCCGGTAGGTATGTTTAATTTTATAATTCGGGCTACATGGTCACGCAGATTTTGTGGCGTTAAATTAGAGTGTTCGGGATGCATCTGGCACCATATGGCATGCATCCTTGCCATGTACCCTCTCTTATTTGGCTCACTTTGTGTGCGGCACGTGAGCAAATCTCTCCTCAAGCTGTCCGTCCACTCCAGGCGCACGAGACGAGAAGATGAATTTTGACTGGTTCCGCCTTTATTAGCGGGCCCACCCGAGAGACCCGCAGCACGACCAGCCTTCCTAGTTCTTTTACCGTCTGGAACTAGTAGAAAACCTGTTAGGGGTAGTTAGCCCGTTAACAGAGACCACCATTTAGCGCTGGTTGACTCCACGCACCAGGTACCAGAAAGTACCTGGCCTTAGCTCGGGGACCCGGGAGCGCTACTTCCCGAATTGTCGTAGCAACCGACTACCGAAGCAACCGGGTGTTACAACAAGCCCCTGGGGGGTTATTATTATTATTATTATTATTATTATTATTATTATTATTATTATTATTATTATTATTATTATTATTATTATTATTATTGAGAGTGCCGGAAAGTAAAACTTTGTAAATCAATTATAGTACGTAGTTGACTTCATACACTCTCAAAACGATTTCTTTGTTCAGAGATTAAACGTTCTTTTGATTCAAAGAATTACTTTTTTGATTTAAAAAAATATTTTTTTGAAATAGAGAAATATTTTTGACTTTTTTTCCAATAGGTAGTTAAAGAAATATCTTTTTGAATCAAAGATGTATTTTCTGATTCAAAGAAAAAAAATTAAAGAAATTTTTAATCGTTTAAAAAGATATTGTTTTGAGAGTGACTATTAAACGGGTATACATTTCTAATTTAATCTCGAAAACGACTCTAGAGATTTTGATTAAATTTAGTATAAGAGAGTCTCTAGGCATTAAAAAATTATTTTATCAGGTCCCAACTGATTCCCAATATTTCGCAAGAAATTCTAATATTTGATTTAGAGTTAGCAACATCACTTACGAACCAGCATGTATAATGTGAAATAAATAAACACAGCTATATTTATGAATTTCTATGTGTGCAATACATTTATTTTTTATAGGAGATAACGAGAAAAAGCTCGAGCAATGTAGATACATATACAGATGTGTACGTAGTAAGGGAGAATAACTATATGTGTAATGAATGTTGTATTCCCTATATATTTTATAAACAAGAAGTGATCGGTAGATACTTTTTTCAGTATTTTACTTTTTTTTTCTTTTTTAGTTATTTACTATAAATAAACATTCAATCAGAACTCTTTTTTCTTTCTTTTGTTTTATATTTCTTTTGTTTTCATATATTTCTTTTGTCTAGATTCAATTCTTTTTTGTTTTTAATTGATTATTTTTGTTTACAGATAATTGATTATTTACCTATTTAATATAACTTACAGTTTTATTTTATATGATTTACTTCCAATATGATGTTTTAAGTTATGCTTTAATAAGGATCAGTATCCCAATTACCTACATCTTTGGGTCATGAGAGTTCAGCTTTAATTTACCTATGTATATATTATACAAATATATAAGATAAAGTAAATGTAGGGAAAATATTAGGTATTTAAGTTATTACGTTATACGTGTGAGAGTGTAGCACTGCCGTGTCAAATTGATCTCAAGTTTTTGACTTTTCAAAAATATTTGTACACTACCATATTTATGATTCACTACTGAATACTACATAGTCCATTTTGGGATACTGTATTTGAGGAAAAGTATATGGCGCTAAGAAATACATTCCAGTTGTAAAACAAGTATTTTTGTGCAAAATCGATATTGAGCACTTTAGTACCGAAATAGGGATAATTTTCCCTGATTTGTTATTTGAATGAGAAGTATTTAAAAAAAAAAAAAAAAAATCTGATAAATCGTGTCTAGGTTGACTAATTGTTATATCTTGGCCAGTTGACCTTAAATAAAAGAAAATTTCGTTAAATTTTTTCAATCACCCCACTCATTTTTTATTCCAATAAATCTATTATCAATCCAAAGTACTGGTCATAGAAAACAAAATAACAATAGGTTGCTTATTTTTTATCCGACCATACTGCTAAGTTTAGACAAGCGAAATGGTATCACATCCCTTACCCTTATTTAATTAAATTATATATAAACTAAAAATATTAGACACTAGGAAATATTAGTTACCAAAATTGAAGAGTTCTTGGTCAAAAATAATTGAATTTTGGTGACTATAAGTTGTTTATGTTCAATATTCTACTACAATAAAATTGAAATAATCTCTTACTATAACGAAAATTAATTTTGAATAACTATTCCATCTTTTAATAAAAAATGATAAAACATTTATAAAGAATAAACTGTTTAATTAGAAAATTGATTTCGCGCCTCATTTTTAAATATTAACGGTTTTTTCCTCTCAATTAAAAACACACGTGGTTTTTCGTGGGAACAAGAAAAAAAAGGTTGAAAAACGTTTTCAACAAATAAATTTGAAACGATTTATCATCATTTCAAATATTTTTCTATAAAAGTTTCGAAAAAAATGTATAGGAATCTCGCCTCTTTTACCAGTAAACATAAAATCCATATTTAGAGGAAAGAATTCAAAAGCAAATTTAAAATATAAAAGTATTGCGAAACAGAACAAGCAATTTTCGACCGTATTAACGTTTGAAATTCTTTCCAAAAAATAGCATTTTACTGTTTTTCAAAAGTTTTTTCACATTTAAATATACAAACGTGCAATACTCGTCCATCTTATTCAAATCATTTAAAGCTTATTTTCCTTATACAAAACCATACAGTTATCAACCTTAAAAGCTTTTGAAAGTACAGTCGATTCGGTCCGACTATTTGAAGAAAAAAAAAGTGAGTCAGCAGCAGCCATGATGTTTTAGAAGGGTAACAACACAAACAACATCCAGTGCTCGAATCGATCGTAAACTTAGAACGATTTCTCCTAGAACGCAGAATCCGTAATATAAATTTTCCCTTCTTCTTCAAGCCTTGATCTTTTTTGTATATTTCTATCTCATACATCCGTATCATTCATGTATTGTTGTTGTCTTTGTTTTTACTAACTTATTTCTTTTCATGTCTCACTTTAACGTATACGCAACCGTTATAACAATATCTCACTTCACTTTAATGATTGTAGTGTATAACGTATATAAATACTGTAAAGCTGATGTTTGCGGTAAGATCGGTCGTCGTTGTTAAACTAGAAATTTTCATTTATTTTCTTTCTCACTTTTATTTATACAGCAATATTTAATGTTTTGTCTCACTTTAATAATAGTTTTTCACTCTTATTGTTTAACATTTACATTTATTCTCTTCGTTGTACAAATGTAACTTTGGATGATATTATTTCACTTTTTTCCATTATAGTGAAGCAGTATACATCTCCTTACTTTGTTTTTTTAAGTTGTTAAAAATTTTAAAAATATTGTACGGGGAAATGAGAACGCCGCATTATCGTGTCTAGCTATTCTAACTTGCTAGAAAAATCGATCTATCTGTCCTTCTTTAAAATCTTTATATATTTATCTCATTTTAGCATCATATGAAAAGATTAAATGAGAAGTTTTAGAAACTATTTTCAAATGTTGTTATCTCACTTATTTTTATATTTACCCAGTATCTGTTCATCTTCTATGTTTATCATCAGTTTTTTTTTTAAAGTAAATTTCTGCATAGTGCTATCTCGTTTTTAACAATTATTTGCCGTATGCTGTTTATTTCTGTTTTAAGTAATTTTTATAACGGATAAAATTCACCCTGAACATATAATGAAACCCTTTTATATGGCAATTGATGAGATTCTTAATAATTTTGTTACAAATAAACTTTTTTCATTCTATCCCACAGATAATTTGTATTTGTGTTCTTTATTTAATGATACGTATGTGTGATTTTTTTTGAATGTTTTGAAACTTCCCCTTGAAAGTTATAATATTAAATGTTGAACCCCACTCTATTTTTTGAAATGTAAAAGTTATTTTTTCTTATGTTTTCCTCGGGTAAAGTTTTTCTTAGGAAAATGAAATTTAACTTCAATATATTCTAGTGAATATTTATCACTTGTATGCGGTCTTTTATTACGACGATTTGAAAGGTTTTGCTCGTATTGAATTCCCTGGACGATGTATGTTTGTACAGATATGTAGTAGAATATTATCCAGGAACGGTCGGTTGGCTTTTATTTCTCTTTAGCATAAGCATATAAATATGTATACACGGATATATGGTGGGATGTATACCTAAGTATATATTGTAGCTCTGTATTTCTGTTAATACCATAATGCTATAATATAAAATTTGGTATATTGACTTTATTGGTATACAGGAAAGTTTTAATTCAGTAATAAACTAATAATTTCATGTTTTAGTTTCAAATGAATTTATATACTAATTCAATTCAAGTAGATTATATATTTCATTTTAGTTTTCCTTTTGTAAACAAGAACTCCATTTAAAATTTAGTTTTAAAAATAATTTTCTGTTTTTAATTTCTGAGGTAAAAAAAATGCTAATATGCGTTTTAGTGAGCCTGTATTGATTCGTTTTGAGAAGCTTCACATTATCATTAGGTAGTGTGTAGAGATTGGCAATTTGGGAAAAAATAATTTTGCCGGTTCGATAAATAATTACCACGTAAATGACTCCGGAAACGTACTAATTATATTTACACAACGCGTGTATAATGTGAACCGGAACAAACAGGTATTACAATTTGGCAAGCGAAAATAAATTATATTGTTCATTTTAAAGTTGTTAAGAATTAGAAAATTAATACAGTCTCGGTTCCCAGTGGCGACGTAAGACTAAAATTGAAAGTGGCCCAGATGAGTTTTGCGAGGACGCCTCCTCTAATATACGTAACACTGTCTCAAATAGACTTGGCGAACAAAAAAAAAACACTATACTATGTGTAAATTTAAAATCACAAAGTGATTGAAAAAATTATCCGGATCGGCCGGGAATCGAACCCAGGATCTCCTGGTAACTAGCCAGGTGTGCTATCCATTACACCACCGGTCCTTTGCTCGACAGGCATCCCATACAGACAACATTCAACCACTCATGTGTATGTACTCTCTATAAGTGTTTTGGTTAATTTGTCATTTTTTTCTTGGTGTTATAGGTACATTACACGTCTATAGCTAGTGATGAGCAAAATTAATCTTGGTCTTGCATTTTTTGCAATATTAAGACCAAGACCAAGACTATGTATACCAAGAGTAAGACCAAGACCAAGACTATAAGTATGGCTGCAAGACCAATACCAAGACTCAAGTGAGCAAGACCAAGGCAATAGTAAGAAAAAAGTAAGGCTCGTGCTAAGTTATTTAAATAGTTTAGTTAATACCGTCAAGAGAGAAAATTCTGATTTTAAAAGGAAAAAATTCGCTAATAAAAAAATGCAAGAAAGTGCAAAATTCTTTAGCAATACCAAGACCAAGACCAATACCAAGACTGCATTTTGCAAGACCAAGACCAAGACCAAGACTCAAAATGCTCTAGCAAGACCAAGACTGCCAAGTCTTGGTCTTGGTCTTGCATTTGCTCATCACTGTCTATAGCCCAAGTTGTGATCGCGAAAGAATTCGACACCGGGTTTTTAGGAAAAATATACGTTTTGAAATCTCCTGATTCAAAATTAGTCATTTACAGAAAATTTTTGTCTGTCTGTTAGGAGAGCAATTTTGGCTTCTAACTATGAAATTACTTAAGAGATTTTGATGAAATTTGGTATGGGGATGAAATTGACCAAAATACACAACCTGGTGAGTTATATAATACACTCAAAAGTTATTGTGAGCGGGGCCTAGCCGCCCTTAAATTTTGAAAATGCCCCGTAAATGGCCAAATCGACCATTTGCAGAAAAACAACTCTAACAGTTTTGATTATATTTTAACCACAAAAAATAGAATACATTCGTGACTTAACAAAACAATCCATATGTCTGAGATAAACCTGAAAGCTGAGGTACAGGGCGTCAGAAGAAGGTCTGACCATGCCGAAGACAGAAAATAATTTACCGCAGGAAATCTAGCCTGCCTCCGGTGGCAAACTTTTTCTTCCCCTTCATTCCCTATTATCTAATGTCATAGGACCTCGTCTCATATGAATATTCGAGCAGTTTATTTTTTATCACACCTTACGGCAGCTATAGTATTCACTATAAATGTATTGAGTGAATACTATTTGACAAAAATACTGAGTAAAAAATAATATAAGGCGAAGAGTTGAAAAGCAGAAAATGAGAAACGTTGAAAACACTATTAAAATTTTACATCTACCGACTATTTTTATAAATACTCGTAAAATTGATGAAAGGCTGATATTTTTTTACCAGCCAAGGTGTATATTTTAATAACAGCACTTAATGACAATAGCAGTTAATGCTTTCATACAATAAATAAAACAATTTTTTTGGTAGGTCTCTGATACAATTTTATTATACCCACAATTTTTCACAAATGAAATTATAACGCATATTAGTGTTTATTTAAATCTGTTATGTTTTTGTTATAATATTTCTACCGTATCAGTTACTGCAAACTCATGCCCTATTGGATATTAAAGTATTTTCTACGAACATATGATTTAATTCTAATGAAATTAAAATTTTAATTCGGCCAGATATATTGATCTGTTTTGATTCTGTTAATTACAAATTTACGAATCTTTTTATTTGATTTTTTCTGTAAGTTATATCCAATATTAATGCTTTCTCATTGTTTTGGTGATTCTAGTAGAAATTTGCAAAGATTACTGGAATTTGGTTTTTGACTATTCCGGATAGTTGTAATTTCTTTTATTTCAAATTTTTTAGCTCTAGAGCTACACCTGCGTAACGAAACTTCGTTCATATTAAAGCGGAAAAGTAATTGTTCTAAATAGTCCCAGAGCCCGCCGTATGCATAGGTACCTATCATATGTAGGTATAAGATAAATGAACGACTGAGTGGCAGTACTACAGACCTAAAAGAAGCATCATTTATTTAAGCCAGTTTTGCACGCATCACAGAATGTGACATCATTACTGGGTACGATTTTCAATTTTTACTTAATACGAGAAATTTCTTTGATGAAATCTATTTAAAAAAGTATAGGTTTCAACGTATACAACGAGCTTATACTGAGGTGCTAAACTGATCTAACGCGCAACCCCATGACATTCGCAATTAATTATCCCGCGTGGCTGTAGATTAATATTAAGCCTGACATCCCACTACAACTTCATATTGTATTTCTTACTCCAAATTATATTTTAGGCATCAGAAACATTTTTGTTTTCTTTGGGGTAACTAAAAAAAATATTTTATGTTGTACTTAACTAAAAAACTTAGTAATTTTTCGGTGGTAATAAGGGAAAAATTCTTTCAGCGTACATGATAGTTTAATTTCTTTAAGAGTGTTGAATAGGCTATACACTTATGTTTTCTATGGTACGAAAAAAAGTATTTGTCCAAGCTTTCCAATATCAGAAAGTATCACAAATATCAATCTAGGTCTATAGCAAATAGATGCAAAATTTGATGTGCATAGACTAAAAGATACAGGAAATATGAAAGTGTGACGAAAGGATCGATATGATGAAAGTATAAAGGATCCGAAATTTTTTTCTTGCGATCCTTAAAAGTTTCAATTTTTAAATGTCTTAGCACTTACTACAAATCACACTTAAATGATTTGTCATATTAGATTTCCAATCCCCCTCCCCCCCAAAAAAAAGAAAATATTCCATACTTTCCTGGGTGCTTAGTAGAGATGTCGATTTTAAATCGATTAATCGAAGCTTAAAAAATCGATTCTTTTTTCATTTGAATCGATTCATGAATCGATTATTAAAAGTAAGAGATCGATAACCGATTTTTTTCAAAAATAACTTCATTTTAATAGTAATTCTACAAAGAAACATGTGTTAAAATCAAACACCAAAAACTCTATTGTTAATTGTCACTTTTTACTCGTTATACCAAGGAACCCCTCCTATGGCTCTATATAAGTCAGACTAATAATACAAAAGGAAGGAAGAGACCACCTATCTGTGCAAACGACGATCCCTTTCCCACAAAAGCGACTTATTTAGAAAACATTTTTTTGTCAATTTGTTTGAAATTTTTGAATAAACTTGGTTCATTCCATGGTATTCGTTTCAATTGCGTTATTTTTTATAATTATAATTGAAAAGTTAATTCATCGCCTTTACAAATATAATGTAAGGCGTTTTCACACGATATTACCGATATTACCTATGTACTATCAAGTAAGTCCCTTAAACAAAAATTATCAGCTAATTTTATTAAAAACTTTTCAAAATTTCGATTTTTTAAATCGATCTCACAGAATCGATTTTTTTTAGCCGATTTTTTTTTTTTGAATCGATTTTTTTGATTTCGATTTAAATCGATCCAAAAATCGATCTTTTTTTTGAGAATCGACATCTCTAGTGCTTAGTTTGCATTCAAAATGTTGGAACAGTTATATTGATTTGTATATTTTATGAGATTCGGAACAAATGAACAGAACATTTATATTACGTGTGACTTGTTCATAAATCATATACATACTTATCGTGTATAGACGTACACATGTGTATGTGCATTAGTTTATTCCATCTATGACTGACTAGACACATTTGTCTACACCTATATATGTATGTATAATCGATTACAAGATATTCCTTATTGAAATCTATTGAAATTTTTACAAAAATTTTAATTTTACTCCTGAGGAAAATTTTTCAGTATCACTTCAATTACAAATAATGTTGTAATGTCTATAGGAAGGTATAGAAATTTCAGAAAAAATTATTCGGAAATTCTCGGTTAAACTCCGTACGGTAAATTTAGCCAGCGAACTCAGTGGACTGATTTTCAAGTACAATGTCATCTAGTACATTATAAATATGTATAGGAAACCTTAAATATTGTTACTTTCTATAAAAAACCAACCGTTTGCAAAGTTTCTTTATTTGCTTACTTGATTTTTTTTTTTTTTTTTTTTTGGTTATTTTGCTTGTTCCCTGTTTTCCTAGATAATTTAAAGCGACTGAGTAGTGAAAGTATACATTTAATCATAAAGATTTTATAGACATGTACGCTTGGTGACCTATTTGTTCTAACTGAAGATCAAACTCAAATTGTTTCCAAATTTCAATTTCCAATGCTCTTATCAAGGTCAGACATTTACAAATTTGTGTAAAATCTTTTAATACAGTCGTATTACACCATAGTTCTCAAACCAACAAAATGTTTACTTCAAACTCTACATACAGTAAATGAAATTTAGCAATAGTTTTTTTATAGGATATTAATTTTATTATCATCTAGAAAAAATTATTGGAGCTTCACGAATTAGATATGTCGCTTAGGAGCGGAAAATGTTGAATCCAGCGGATTCCAACAGGACTCATATTTTAATAGATTTATTTTTTTTGAATCGGACAAAAATTAGAAGGCGTTGGAATAATGGATTTTTATTTGAGAAAGTTCGTATGTGACGTAAAAAGAAAATGTAACTACATTTCAGAATTCGGAGTACTATTCAGGTTCTATGAAGAATGGAATAAAAACTGATAAATTTATCGGAAGTGTGATTGGCCAGTTTTGGTAAATCGTGTCAAGACTGGTAGTGAGTGGGAATGGGAAAGTTAGTTTCTTGGATGGGTGAAAAATTAAAAAAAAAATGCTCTCAATTATTTACGCTCCATAATACGTATGGCCTATTCACAATTGAATAGAGCAACACCTACCAAAATGAAAAATAATGTGGTGTAAAAGGTAAGCTGCCAATCTGTCCCAGTGTTTATGTGGGGCAAACTTTAAAATCACTGAAAAATCGCTTAAAGCAACACCAGTGGGACATAACAAGAGGAGAAAAGAACCGGCTTAGCTCAACATTCAGTTACCATGGACCACGCGAGCATATTACAAAAATGAAAGAAATTACAAAAGGCGACACAAACAATCACAACATAAACAATCGAACTGACATTTCATACGTCACCAACTGTGAATCCATCTGCAGTACTGCACGGAAACTATTGCAATGAAAATGAACTATAAATTACACGTATCGACAAAAATTCAGGCTCTTTCTGTTCTAGTCTATCAACTCTTACGCACTTAACTTTTTGCTTTTACATTATGAAATAAAGGTTTTCTAACTTTAATTTAAAATTTCAATTTTAACAGACTAACTTTTAGTTGTTTTTAAACTCATGACATTATAATTTCAATTTTTTATTTTTTATTAATTTTAAATTTCTGTACAATAATTTTTATGTATAACTAGCATTTACCCGCGGCTTCGCCCACGTTCAAAAAGAAGGCTAAGCTGGTTTTAGGTCATTCTACGTCGTAAAAAGTATGGGCACATTTTAGACCAAGGGGTGCCCATACTTTTGACACGGCAATGTACCAAAACATTAAATACAGTACCGCGTCAAAAGTGTGGACATATCTTGAGTCAAGGTGTGTCCATACTTGTGACGACGTAGTGTGTGCTAGAACCCGCTCAGCCCTTCCATTCGTGGTTTTTGAAATGATGACATCTAGTTCTAAAGTATAAAATACACTTTCATTTTCCCACAGGAAATTTCCCACAGAAATAAAATGTTTTCTCCGGGTAAAAAGTAGACTATTACATTGTTTTAACAATATGCGAAGTTCGAATGAAGTCAGTGATTTTTTTTTATCGTTTTAAATATACTTTCCCCCGGGAATAAGACTTCTCACAAGATTCAGATATTTTCTCGGTGGAGAGAGTAGTCTGTGTTACTTTCTATCCCTACTGTAAATAATATGCAATGTTTAAAATCTATCTCTCATTTTTTGAACAGTCAGTTGTCATTACTTCATTGTTTCATTTTAAAAACATTTTCCCTCGGGAATCAAATACTTTCTCGGTGTAAAAACCTACGTTTATTGCCGTATATCGTTCTATCTGCTAACAAACAGATTTCGAACAAACATTAGGAATCTTTTTTTGTTTCATTTAAAATATATTTTTTCCCATAAATCAGATCTCCCTCGGGAATGATTTATTTTCCCGGGTTAAAAGTTAGTCTATAACCGTCTCCGTCTTCCAAGCTATGTCTGTGCAAAATTTTAAGTTGACTGGTTAAATCGTTGAAGTGTAAAAGCAAGTTGAACAAACAAACAAACAAACAAATCAACAAACTAAATTTCGCATTTCTAAACGTTAAACAATGAATTTTCACCAATTTTAAAATCACCAGTATACCATACCATATCAGTTTCCACATTTCCAATTGTAAAAACGACAGACTTCCATTTAAAGTTTCTTCCCCTGTTTCAACCCCCTAAGGGATGAATTTTTAAAAGCACTGAAACTTTTGTGTTCAAACCAGTAGCCTAACACCAAATTCCATACATTTTTCTAACTCAAAAAATTACAGATTTCTGTGAAAATTTTCATCCCCTATTTTACCATTTTAGGAGGTGAATTTCCAAAAATCCCGTCTTAGTGCTCACCTACGTTATATAAGGAATCCCTGTGCAAAATTTCACGTTTCTATGTGAGAGACTTCCATTCAAAGTTTCCTCCCCTGTTTCAACTCCCTAAGCCCT
This sequence comes from Brachynemurus nebulosus, assembly GCA_035578155.1. Lineage (NCBI taxonomy): Eukaryota > Metazoa > Arthropoda > Insecta > Neuroptera > Myrmeleontidae > Brachynemurus > Brachynemurus nebulosus. The sequence continues at coordinate 57,504,513 of JAPWDM010000001.1, forward strand.
GAGGGATGAATTTTTAAAAGTACTGGAACTTCTGTGTTCAAACCAGCAACCTAAAACCAATTTCCATATTTCTAACTCAAAAAATTACAGATTTCTATGAAAATTTTCCTCCCCTATTTTACAACGTTAGGTTGTGAATTTCCAAAAATCCTTCCTTAGTGCTCACCAACATTATATAAAGAACCTTTGTTCAAAATTTCACGTTTCTAGGACCAGCCGTTTGGGCTGTCAGTTTGGATTTATATATATATATATATATATATATATATATATATATATATATATATATATGTTGTAGCTATATTGTCAAAACCGTTTTATCATAATAACTCTAGTCAAATTGTAAAAAAACGAATTATTGTCAACGGTGATGTTCCTTACAATTCAACTAGTAAAATTCAGTGTTATCATAATTTCGCTAGACACTTTTAGAGAAATTGTGAAGTGGATAACAAATTAATTTGTATCAAAACTACTAAACCTTCTCAATAAAATTTAGTAGGAATATTTATATGGCTTAAAATAACTGATAGGATAATTTACATGTTGGTTGAAGGTTCCTGTGGGATATTAATACCAAACTAATTAGTGTAAAAATAACAAAACCAATTTCAATCGAATTTAGTAAGGGGTACTTTTATGCTTTGGAATAACAGAAAGGAAAATTTGTACCCCGATTAAAGGGCTCGCGAGGGATACAAAATAAATTATTCAGTCAGGTCAAAATTATTGAGCGATTTCAGTCTGATTTCGTATATAAACTTATACATTTTCATATCAAATTTGATTGCAATCGATTCAGTGGTTTTGACATTAATTAGTTTCATATTCCTATCCCTTAGGAAACTTCAATCGGGGTATAAACTATCCCATCAGTTATTCTAAATATATAAATATACAAATTAAATTTAATTAAAATCTGTTCAATAGTTCTGACATGATTGAATAATTTTTTGAATAGTTTTGTTTGCCGTGGGAAGTCTTAATCCGGATGAAAATTTTCCTGTATGTCGTTCCATAGTATATAAATATCCATAATAAAACTAACTGAAATCGTTTCACTAATTTTGATCTGACTAAGTAATTTGTTTCCCTTGGGAACCTTTAATCTGGATAAAAATTTCCCTTTCTGTTTTTCCAAAGCATAAGAGTATCCATATCAAATTTGATTGAAATCGGTTTTGTAATTTTGATACTGATTAGTTTCGTATTCATATCTCGCAGGAAACTTCAACCAGGATGTAAATTATCCTGTTAACTATTCTAAACCATATAAGTATCCCAACTTATTGAAATGGATTTAGTATAGTTAAAACACTTTTTATTATTATTTTAGTATTCACATCCCACGGGAACCTTTAATCGAGATAAAAATTTCTTGTCGGTTAGTCCAAAGCATATAAATATCTAAATTAAATTTGATTGAAATTGGTTCAATAGTTTTGACATTATTAGTTTCGTATCCATATAATGTTTATTTTTACAATATTTTCCTGTACGCTGCAGTGGCGTAGCGAGGGGGGTGCAAGGGGGTCTATCATGCACCGGGCGCAACTCGCAGAGGGGCGCCAAATGTGAACCAAAGAAGTGCCAAATATTAACTATAGGGTTGGTTCACATCAAATCAACCAATGCTCAAAACCTTATATGTCTTCAGATCATTATAATATTTTTTTTTTATGTGGTAGTACTTGCTTTGAAGATACGAATATAAATTTTTATCTTTTTATTACCATTATTTTTATAGTTATAACAATTTTTAAAATCCAATAACCGCAATTTTTCGGAGCGCTTTGAAATATTTAAACACATGTAGCTCAAAAGCTATTTACCCTAGAAAGTAGAAACTGGTACCATTAATTTCAGAATTAAAAGGGCTTTAATTTGACATCTAACGTGATAATGCAATTCAAATTTAACCCTTTCTCCACAAACCAAAAAAATGATATTTATAAAAAATCCAAAATCGGAATTTTTAATTTTTTTGAAAAAATATATGTTATACCCAACCTCTTAAGTAAGTTGTATACAAAGTTTCATGATGGTATTCCAATGGTAGCATACTAAAATAATTTTTATTCTGAATTAAGACGTGTGGAAATCTGGTACATTTAGTACAGTATATGTTACTAACAAAGAAAGATCCCAAGGACGGACCTATCGATTTTGTTGAAATTTGAATAAGTTGTAGAACACTAAAAAATAAGCGACACGTATTTTTTTTTATTTGTAGAAAAACGGTTTGAAGGGATAAAATCGCTCTTCAAAAATTGGGGTAAAATTTAATTTTTCAAATATCTTGAAAACGGTAAGAAATAGGAGGAGATAGAATAAAAGTTTAAATTGACGATATTGCTCTTTTTTAAAGAGCTATCTATTGATATGCAATTTATTCAAATTACACCAACAGGGGTAGTTGGGGGTTAAAATTAGGGGGTTAATTTTACGAAAGGGGGTTAAAAATTAAATAAATTAAAATTTTGTTTGCAGATTTCAATTATACGTAACTATTTGGAAGAAACTATTCACCCAATATCAGGCATTTTAAGAACATTGATGTTCCAGGTTGATTTAATATGGACTAACCTTATACGTGTTTCTGGTAGAAATGGGAGCGTCAATAAAGTATTATGCCCCGGCCGCCAGTTATGTTCACTATGCCACTGGTGAAAGTGTAGGGAAATTGCGAAATTTCATCCAGGTTATGACTTCAAATATATAGACAAACAAACAAAGCACTCTTGAGCAAAAGAATAAGGCAACTTTTAGGAAAAAATTTAAAATACAAATTTACGAGAGATTTTTTTTCGAAATTTTAAATACACCTATCCACTACTTAAAATTTTTCAAATTTTAGAAATTAAGGGGGGGGCGCAAATAAAGTGTCACGCACCGGGCGCCAGTTATGCTCGCTACGCCTCTGGTACGCTGATTTAGTTATATTGTCAAAAAGCATTATACTTAATAATTTTTCTAGATGTGTCTAGCGAAATTATAATAACACTGAAATTTGCTAGATGTATTGTAAGAAACATAATGAATTGACAAAATTTCGTTTTTTTATAATTTGACTAGAGTTATTATAATAAAACGGTTTTGATAATATCGCTGCAACATATATATAGATAATGACAATTACAATGTATCTGTTTGGTACGAGTTTCAATATACAATGTTCACTTTTAAATTTTCATTTTCCAAATTTTAATTTTTGTTAAAAACTATATTGTTTTTCTATGTGTATACAGCATGCCTGAGTATGAAAGTTTGTGTTTCGAAACGTCACAAAATGAGTAATTAATATTTATTAGCAATTATTAGTTATTTTCTGTCCAAACCCTATCCTTTAACTATTGAACAATATCACCTGACCCCCTTTCTAAAATGCAAAAAATTTAACTATTTTTAAAAAAATTAAAACGGGATAATTTAATGATCAAACAACGTTGACACTGACAAGTTCTCAAATAGAGCATTTTGGGGGAAAAAAGATATTTGATGATCACTTCCCCAACATTCAAACAACCTCAAGGGTACCTATTGTCTTTCCTTACCACAGAGCAACGTTTTGTCTTTTCTATCTGGGAGATAGTCGCTAATATAAGGTACCTAATTCAACTATTGTCACTTATAATCAGTTGAGACTAGCTTGCTTATCAGTAAAATACATTGTTGCCAACCAGAAAATTACTTTGGTCCAATTTATCATCAGACACGCTGTATTAGTCTACGAATTATTATTTATTACATCGCTGTAAGATGAAATAAACTGCACAATCACAAAATCCTATACATTTGGTTATTGTAATTCGTGACCAATGTTAAGAAGCCGAGTGAAGTACCCCGACAATAATTGCATACTGTATAGGTACCTACTCTACCTACCCCATGTTCCCTATACGGTCTCCGCATGCACTACCATCTCTATTCATTTATCGTCGTATTATCATCATCAACATGAAACGTGTGTAGCGCAGAAACTGGGACCACACATCCACTTCCCCATTTAGAGTTAGAGTGCTCTACCTCAAAATATAGGTACATATATATGTAGTACGGAACGGACTAATATTATCTCATTGAGAAATGAGCGACTGACTAATAAAATAGTGGCAATACGTCCAATAGTTCAGACCAACGTATAGCATCGCCGCAACAAACCGAATTCACTCGTTACTCCCCTCTCATTTGGACGTATGTCGAACATTATTTTCAGTTATCTATCTCATTTTTACGTAATGTACGTCGATATGGATATTTCATACCATTCGTTTAGTGCCGTTTGTTCTATCTTTATTGTACAAATATTAAATTTTGCTCAATGATCTTTGTGTTTGTTTTATTTCATTTTATGTTGATTGAAGATTAAACTTTAGAGTTCAATATTTAGAGGTATGCTAAAATTCAAATACATACATATATGTACACCTATACGCATTTGGAATAATGCGGTCATACACAACTTGTATGTTTCTATAAATATGTGAATTTGTATAAACGAATATGTAGATGTAACCAAAATTCGATTTTATAATGTTAATGACAAAAGTTAACTACAATTTATATGAATTTACATTTAAAGAAAATTGAATTCTTTCAATACACTGGACTTTATAAACATATTTTCATTTACAATGGAAAAATAAAAAGCCGTAAAAATTTAGGCTCTAAGGCTATACTTTTAACTTAAGTCAACTTTGTTTCTAGCGTTGTTCTACAAGGACCAGGTCTGCTTATTTTTTTAGTGAAAGAACTTTTAAGTATTGCACAGAAAGTATCAACACATTTGAATTTTAAGAAAGAACCATATTATTCATTTTGCTACTATCAATATAAAGTAAAATTACAATATATTACATTATTTCCTTTTAAATTAAATTTATAAATATTATAAATACAATGGATCATAAAAGAAATCACTCAGCCACCTTTGCTCTTTGTTCTAAATCTGGTACTAAGATATCAATTAGATATTACAATTGGCACTATGAAAGTGTTACAGCACGCCACTAAAATCACAGTTTCATAGTGAAATAGGCGCCAAAGTAAAATTTTAATTATATACTTAAGAAGTCTATTAATAAATTAAAATGTAAAGTTTATAAAATAAAACGTATATTGTAAACAAATAAATTAAAAAAAATAAATAAAATTAATAATTTTTCTTTTATTTTTGATTAGTCTGGCAGTATGTAGTCATGCGACCAACATTACATTTGTCAGTGAGACACACACGTGGCTTATTCTTTACAATGATTAGAACGTTAAATTTTTGTTTATTGTTGATTCAGTTTTATTAACCCTACTAAACAAAAAAATATCTCGACGCCAGTGACTAGTTTACTGCTACGTACCTCAACTACGACCATAACAAAACAAACATTTTGTGTCTACTTGCATGCAGTGTTTGATTGTGTTTGTGGTGAAAGTAATATTGGATGTAACACTTTGGTAGTGCACAGTTTTATAGTTGCTACTGTATTTTGAAATACTAAATAATACATATTACATACTAGAAAATGTACTTGATATCGTTGTTGTAAAAATAGTCAACTTAGGCTCCCGAAGTGAAAATTTCAAAAACCTTATAATTTTTTTTTTTTTTTTTGTATGTCGATGTGTCGGTTCGTCCACTTATCACATCCTAAACATGAACATGAAATTGTGCAAAAAATATGCGCATGATACAGGTGTAAATCTTAATTAACGACCAGCAGAAAATTATTTTCTTAGTTTGCTGAGTTTCTTTAAGCTCGAAATGTTGAGCTTAAAAATAAGTTTTTTTAATAACATTCCCCTCTCCCCCAAACATTTTAACTGTTCAATTGTAAACATTCAATTAAAAAAAAAAAATAAATAATAAAAATAATAAATAAAAATAAATCTTTTGGTGTAGACTTTTATAGATACATGTAAGCATAATTTTACTGTAAAATTAATAATAATTTGCATAATTTCCGGTGCAATTTATTTTAATTTTAATGAATTCTGAGGTGTTTTATAAAGAGAAATTTTTTTTTTTTGTTGTTTGATCTTTAATATTTTAACTCTCCTGAGGAATATTGTGATAATATTTGATTGGAGGTGTTGACAATGCCTCTAAGGAATAAAGAGTATAGCAAGATAAGCATAGAGAAATGGCCCCCGTAGCCGATGTCTTAACATTGGTACCCCAAGTGATTACCAAATATGGCGTCATTGACCATTAACCTTGATTTGTCCTTGAGATATTAACTAAAATATGTGTGACAGCTGTAATTTTTCAAACTCAATTTTCTCAAAAACTATAACACCTAGAAAAATAAAACCGACGCCAAAATTTAGGTAGTACTTGGGACTGTATTATATATTTTTTTGACATTTTTCCCTAAATTTTAAAAGTTCAAAATAATTGCATAAAAATATAATTTATTTTTTAGTATGGTTCTAATGTACTTACATCTTTAAAAATTCATCAAAATCGAAAATGCATTTTTTGAGCAATAAATAATTTATTGAGCATATGGTATGTATTAACCGCAGAAAAGAGTGCTTTAAAATAATTGTACAAAAAAGTTTTTAATTTTTTAGGTAAATTTCTAGTATACTTACACCGTTCAAAAAAGTGTAATATATTGTTTAGCCTATCTACTTATGCTACACCAAAGCTCGTCATAATAGAAAATGCACTTTTTGAATAATAATTAACTTATCGAATATATAGTAGGTAATAACAGTAATATTTTTTAATTATATTAAAATATAGACATTGTATGAAATTCTTATTGTGCGAGTCAGATTGTGCACTATACGGAACTTCGTATCTTATTTGATCTTTGCACGTAATATGTACCAGGAGGACTGAAGGAGTTTATAAACATCTGTATATGACGAATGTATGATATATTATTCACTACAGATTTGTAGTATTGTCATGTTTTTGTTTTAGACTTTATTTGTTGGTGAATAGACAAATTTCAGAATGTTTTGTCATTAACAATGAAATCATACACAAAACATAGGTTTTACTGAAAATTACATCCACAATACCAACAACAAAATACAAAATACCAACGTATGTAAAGCATTTGAATGTAGGTACGTATGTACATGTTTAATATATCTTCATACACATCTATTTGGCGTACAGCCGTGCTTTACATATGTATGTACATATTCATATCTGAATATGTGTATGCATATCAAGTATAAAAAAGTAATTTAATCTTTAACTTTTGAAAGACATTAATTTGCGAAAAAATCATTATTATTATTTTCCATCGGCTTTTGTTACTTATTTGGATTGAATTCTTCAATTTATAACCTTTGCTCTAATTTTTTTTTAATAAGAAAGTAGTGATGAGCAAAATTAGTCTTGGTCTTGCAGTCTTGTCTTGGTCTTGCATATTTTGCAAGACCAAGACCAAGACCAAGACCAAGACTATATATACCAAGAGCAAGACCAAGACCAAGACTATAAGTATGGATGCAAGACCAATACCAAGACTCAAGTGAGCAAGACCAAGACAAAAGCAAGAAAAAAGCAAGACTCTTGCTAAACTATTTAAATAGTTTGAAAGTATAATTAATACCGCAAACAGAGAAAATTCTGATTTTAAAAGGAAAAAATTCGCTAATAAAAAAATGCAAGATAGTGTGATTTTTTAGCAATACCGAAACCAAGACTGTATTTTGTAAGACCAAGACCAAGACCAAGACTCAAACTGCTCTAGCAGGACCAAGACCAAGATTCTTAATGCAAGAACAAGACCAAGACCGAGACTGCCAAGTCTTGGTCTTGGTCTTGAATTTTCTCATCACTGTAAGAAAGTGATCGTAGCGTTCGTATTGCTTTCTCTCTTTTATTTAATTTGTAAGTTCAACTGTAAGTAGGTGTCATGGTGAAACGAACTCCGGACTGTGAGAGGAATTTGTTTTGAGGTTGTTACGTTTTTTTTTTTTTTTTGAGTTCCCAATACTTTTCTTCCCCATCCAATCTTGCTTATAGGGATACAGGTTGATTAACAAGAGCATCAGTTTTAGAAAAAATAGTTTATTTTTCAATCATTGTTACAATTCAGCTTTGTATCGTGTAACATGAACATTGATTGTTTCCATTGAAATTGTTTCGTACACCGTTGATCTTAAAAAAAATTGTATTAAACTTGTAAAATTAAATAAAAAAAATTTAAATATAGTACCACCATAGTGCAATTTTGACAAGTGTCAATTAGGTTACAATTTGGCATTTCGATGTAAACAGTCTAAGTTACATTACAGTTGAGTGTTGGTAGTGATGAAGGAAATACTGAAATGAAATACAAGGATCTTCGGAAGTGAGATTGGAAGACAAGACAAGTGATTCACTCTCTTTCGGCTTAGGGAACTCAGGCGATGAAGATGTGACACGCAGAGGCACGAGACTCAAAAAAGTAATGTGTGAAGGGCATGCCATATGGCGAATTACTCGTTTACCATTGTTGGGATTTTGGGGCAAATCATACCGTCCAGGTGCTACGTGTGTTTACGAAATTATGGCTGGTGCCGGTAAGCTGTGTGGAAGTGGATCCAATTTGTAGCTGGTGTGTACCAAATGCCAAACTATTTTGGTGATCGTGTCGCTTCAATTTTGTGGTGTTCGTCTGATACGAAACAATATTAATGGTATGTGGACAGTAGACGCCATTTAGTGGTCGCCAAGTACAAATTTTGTTGTGATTACGTCTAAAAACTTATGAATCATTGACAACGAAATTATCTAATTTAATTCAGCACTTGTTGGTTATACTTACGTTTTTGTTGTCATAAATTTTGTAGTTTCTAAGTCAGTAAAACTGGACGAGCGTTTCTGAAGAAAAATTTAATACAAATAATTTTTTTTAATGACAGTTATATTCGCTTACCTGTACGAGATACGCCTCCTTCAGTTTTTCTACTTTTACTGGGTTAGATGTTGTTAGTACTATAATTTTATTGAAATATTTTCGCAGCCGGCCTCTAATAGTACCTGAAAGTTTAATAAAAAGTATTAAGTTAATAAATCGAAAAATTTCAATATTGCATTCAATTACTTGACAAGTGCATCCGTTTGTTTTGATATTTATGTTGATAGCGTTCAAATGATTCGGTTTGGGCATTGACGCCATCGTCAGTTAGCTAGCATACTTTTTCGATTCCTCCGTTGATGCCGGATCACGTGATTGAATGTTCTACAATAAACAGTAATTAATTACAAATATTAATTTATACTCTAAATGCACAACTTACCTCTTCTGTAAATCATGGATCACCCCTAAAAAATTATTTGTACACTCAATAAATTTTGTGACCATTGTACGAAACACTTTCTGCTAATAATAATTTGATACATTGAACGCTAATAATAATTTACGCCTTTCAATGGTCAATTGTTGTTCTTGCTTTTTTCTACTTGCTTTTCAGCTGAAGTATTATCTACAGGGGGTACTGATAGAGGGAAACAGCAGCATCTTTTTTAAAATTTTTCCCCGGATAAAAATATTGTGGCGCCCTACTTAGAATAGTTTCTTAGTTAATTAGCGGCAAGTAGCAGTAAGTAATTTTTTTCCCTTTGAGGATATGTCTACACCCCCCCCCAGCTCTACCTAGCTAGTCGTGCATGCGTTAAGTGTACACTTCTTCCAACTGGTAACAAGGTCCCTAGAAATATATATATATATATATATATATATATATATATATATATATATATACCTTATATATATATATATATAAGGTCCCTAGAAATATATATATATATATATATATATATATATATATATATATATATTATATATATATATATATATATATATATATATATATATATATATATATATATATATATATATATATTTCTAGGGACCTTGTTACCACTTGGAAGAAGTGTACACTTGACGCATGCACGACTAGCTAGGTAGAGCTGGGGGGGGGGGGTGTAGACATATCCTCAAAGGGAAAAAAAAAAACCAGAAATCAAACGTTTTTCAAATTATCTCACACCATCGGAAAGCGCGAAAAAACTGACGTAAGATGGATTTTAACTATTGTTGTCCTAAACAAACTGGTTTTCGAAAACAATTTAAAAGGAATCTTTTGTTTTCAGAAGTTTCAGAGTCTGACAAAGGGCGGAAAAATTCACAAATGATACCATAGATTTCTAAGTGAAGATGTGAACTCTCGAAATATTGTCAAAATCATGCCGATATCTCTAGTAAATTGTATTCTGAGTTTGCCATACCTATGAATACTTCATGGTGTGTATTACAAGCTAACCGGTATAGTAGGTACCTATATTTCAAAAAAGTAAATATACTTTATTTTCAACGAAATACATTAGTAAAATCTGTATAAAAAATTAAGGAGTGTAGGTACTTAAAAAATGTAAAAATTTTAGTCAGTTCTCACATACAGTTTGTTAGATAGCAATTAGTTAATGGGGAGAATTACCAAAATACAATGGGAAATCAACATTTATAATTAATTGATCAAATACAATTATTTAGGCTAACTCATTTAAAATAATAAAATCAACAAATTTTGATGTATAGTGTTTTAAAAACTGGCAAATATATCGAAATTTACGTCAGTTATACTAAATATTAGCTGAACATTCATTTTTTAACATGATATAAAAAAAAAAAAAAAAACAATTAACCACTTTTAAATTACTTAAGCTCAAGCGCGCCAACCCCCTTAAAGTAAGTCATATGAATTTAGATACGCTAACTGTTTTACTAACTTCAGTAAACCATAATAGATATGATACAATTTTATAAATAATAAGAAACTTTTAATGACCGTAAAGAAGACGCTAGTTGACCGTAGCAACATATTTTATTCATTTTAATTAAATATTAAAAATGATAATAATAGTATAACGTTAATTTAATTAGATGAAGAAAAATGTCATGTGTCATATTTTAATAGACATTTTTATTGTAGCCCCGTGTCGTAAACAAGAACGGCCATAAAAAATTCTATTCGATGTACATTTCAGTTCAAAATTTTACGTACACTATACCACATTTAAATTACTATTAATAAAAACAAAGGAATGAGTATTTTAGTGAATTGTACTAGAACTTTCAATGCAGTTAATTTTTATTTAAATTTAATAGTAGGTAAATATTATTTTTTTTTTTTAAATCTCAATTAATTTGTCAATCTTTTATGCCAATTTGGTAACAATATTGTTTAAAAGTTGGAAGTATGTTAACAAGAAATAGATTCAGCTCAGTAGTTCTTTAAAAAATATCAACTTCAAATAGTATCGCAAACTTTTGCCTGTAGGTGTATATCATAATTATGAGTCTTCATTGTTCTTTACGAATTTAATTTTATATTAATAAAATTCTTAATATATAAAATTATAATCCTTAATATTTTTTTATTGTTTTATATGTAATGTAGTTTTGGTAAATCGTTCCATTTATTTTAATATTCATAATTCTAGCAAGAATTTTTTATTATTTTAATCACTTATTACGAATTTAGAATTATGGTTCGAATGTTTTCCAGAAATCTACTAATTGTAAGTTACCCAAAATATTTTTTTTATTAATCAACAAAATATCTATACAATATTTTGGTCTATGTGATTAAACTGTCTTAAGCTCATTCGATGTATAGTTTTCTCATTTTGATGCTGAGGTAGAGTATGCTAATTAAGAATCCACAATTTGAAGTTAAAACAGGTTTCATTTAAAAGATATTTTTGAAATGCATTAAATCAGCTATTTCATAATTTTTACTCAATTTTTTTCCAGTTTCCAAGTGTTCTCACCAAATAATTTTTTTTCTAGAAAATATTTGGACAGCAATATTACAGTTTCGGTCTGATAAATATATTATTTTAAAAAACGTATTAAGTGCAAGTTGTACTTACATAAACAGTGTTTTCTTAAACATGAATTTGATTTAATTTTCGCTAGAATTTTGCAAATATTATAATATTAGTTCAATTATATCTCATTTTTAATGGTCATAATATTTTCCAGACTTTTCTGAGCAATCTTTTTAGTGGTAAGGGTGGGAGGCAGCAGATATTAAGTATTGTTTCCGAAAAATGTATAAAATATGCACCAAAAGTTAGATCATACATACTTTTGAATTAGGCTTTAAAAAGCTTTCCTTTAACGCTTTACACTGTAGCGAATCACAGTGATTGGGTCTCTGCGCGAAAATTTACAGGGGACAAAAAACTCAAAGAATAAAGAGGAAAACGAGAAAAAGATGAAAACAAATAAAAGGAAAAATTTTATACTAATCAACTAATTATAAGGTAATTATGCTCGTTCACTCACAATATTATTGACAAATTAAATTGATAAAAATATTAAACATTACATATAAAGGTATCATGAATAATATTATTCACTATCTACTTCCTTCTTTTCTTATAATTCAAACATTTTATTTAAAAGAGGTATTTTAAACTATGAATATGTCATCTTCGTTGTTTGAGTTATATGACGTCATACGTCGACTAGCTTCTGACTGGCGATAGCGTTTTAAATTAAATTAATAGTTTTAAATTAATAATCGTTATTCCTGATTATTTTTAAGTAAAATGCATTGTTTACGTATTTTTATTAAAGTTTACGTTCCATATTTTATTTATATTTTTTGGTTATATTAGGTAATATCAAGTAGCCTATTAGATCACTATACTCAATTTCTTTGCTAAATTTTAAATGTCTCGGTATGTTGAACAGCATTAGAAAAAAACCATAAATCAGAAAAGTATTCGAAGCACTAAAAAGATTTAAAGTGCGAAAGCAACTTAATATGACAAAAAAATATACAATACTATCATATACTTGACTTTAGGGTTGCTTTTAAGCTTGATTATCAGAATTATTTAATTTCCTATGTTTATTTGGTTTGAGTTTCTAAACAATTAGATAATACCATAGTCAAATTTTCCTTTGAAATATTAAATTTTAAAATGAGATCCAAACATTGTACTTTAACATTTCTATTTTATTATTTCTAGTACAAACGATACAAATCCCTTTGGCCGAAGATTACTAAAGCTGTTAAAGTAAATGAGAAACATTGATGTAGCAAACCTACTGGAACCTTCATTGTCTCGAATCACTCCGTTTCCCTTTAACCCTTCAACTTACATTTATTTCACATAATGTACAGTAACACCCACCAACCTCATTGTAACTATAACGCACCCATCACCCAGCACCCAGTGACGCCAATACTATTTTACTCTATTCCATTGTACGTAATATATGTGTTCAATTTCCCCTACATCTATTATTCTAATCTACAACAAACTTAATGTACGTTGCATTCATCTATTATTATTGTGAGATTGGTCCAAAGTTATGGAAGAAGGGCAGTATGGACGGAAGGGTGAGTTAGAATGTGAATAATGATTGAAATATGTATTATGTTCGAGCTACAAGAGAAAAGGTGTCGGTGGCTGGCTAAAGTTCACTTTTAACGACGGTTCATGTACGTAGGTTGTTAAAGTTTATGTTTGTATTAGAAGTACTCATTTTCAGAATTTGAGTAGTGACAGGCTACAGAGTTGGATGTGAATTTTCTGTTCATACTTAAGGAGCTTCATTTCAAAAACTAGTTTACTTAATACTAGTGTAATTTCTTGCACCAAAAACTTACATCAGTATTTGCGCACGATCGTTAGTTAGGATTTTAAAATGTTTGTCATCTAGGGTGAATGCGGGAGAGAAGCCGCACATTTTGAAAACACTTGATAATTCTTACAGTATGCATTTAATTGATTTAAAATTTGGTATACAATAAATGTAAACATTCTTCTTTAAAATTATTTATAAATAATTTTAAATTTTGAGTCATATAGGATTCACAATTAACATTTTTGTAGAGCCTGCAAAGTGGCGTCTCTCCCGCACCTATGGGAGGGATGCCGCATCAAAGAAGAAGAGACGCCGCATAGTTCATATTAAAAATTTTACATTTTACACACATCTCCATACATGATGCATGCCATATGTAACCATTTTTGGCACTTTATACATCTTAACCAGTCAACTTTTTTTTTGTTTCTGAGTACCTTTCAAAACATTCAATACACAGGCAATTATCATTATTTTCGTTATCTTCACTAATAGCAGGGCTCTTCCTGATCCATTAATGGATCGTTTATATTTACTGTCCGAAATGGACATAATTTACAGTCCCAAAAAAATTGCATAATTAAGGTATAAGTCTATGTTTTTAACATGTAATATGATGCGGCATCTATACTAACTTTAAATGCGGCATCTCTCCTTTTTGTTGGGATAGATGCCGCATGTTGCTATAGTAAGCATAGTGCGGAATTCTTAATTCTGCGAAGTACTTTTAAAATATACCAAAATTAATAACAAAACTCATTTTCATTAAAACAATGAAACATACATTCTTAAATTCTAATGAATTAAATGTTTGATAAAATATTATGTTAAAAAACTTACTTTTTAATAATAAAATGTTGGACAATTACTAAATTGATGGACTAATCATAAATGTTACCATATACAGCTTAAATAAGTAACTTATTTTAAACATATAATCCATTAATAGCGCTATCTATCAATCAACGGACGAACTATGGCTACTGCGGCATCTCTCCCGCACTTACCCTAACTCGCTAATTTTTGTATTTTTGTATTTTTGTATTACACGAATTTTGCATGGTTACTGTCTTGTGTTCAAATATAATGCATTCTGCTTTATTGGAAACTGCTGATGGGGGACGATTAAAATAAAATTTTAATACTTAATCATATTGAAAAACTGTCAATATAAGTACTCGTATTTATCTAAAATCTATTTCACTTAAATTTAAGCATGATTCATCACTTACGAATTTAAGGAATTCCCGTTTTCTTAGCATTATCTCTTTCATTGTTGCAAATGCGTAAATTTTAAATTTGCAGTTTGTTTTTAGAAAAGAATAGAATATTGATTTGTTTCGAATATAAGAATTATTTAATATTTTAACGATGACTCATACTCAATTGTATTTGAAACGGGATATGATGATCTTGACTTCGCCGATCACTTATGATTCACATGATATTCAAAGAATTAAAAGCGTGACCAATATTATTTGACGTTGGTATGATTTCGTGCGTTATAATTTTAAGAACGGTAAAATATTTTCACCAGTATCGAATATTACCGATACTAAAACAGGTAACTTGATTGGTATCGAGACAGTCTAACAAATAAGGAAGATTTTATGTTATGATTTTGACTAAACTCTGGTAGAAGTCTAATCAATTTGTCTAGTGCCGAATAATTAGGTTTACAGATGCATGACATAAGTATCATTCGTTTGAAATTTGCAAATTTTGTAGACAGATATCTTTACGTTCAGAAAAAAATTACTAGTATTACTACATCTTGATTAAAATATCAAACTAGGGCCACGTTTGTACAGTACGTAGTACTCCTCCAGCATTGAACATCGTATTTTTTTTTTAAATCAAATATTAAACTCTCTAGATAATAAAAATAACCAATTCAACCAAAACTTGATAGAAATACGACCTAAACTTGGCCATAATTAATAAACACTGATTACATTCCTACAAGAATTTGAAAAAATTTCCTCTACGTTTATTGTCTTCTTTCAAAAATTAACGATTATTTTCAAAACATTCAAGATATTAAAACAGTCTTTTTCTATAGGCTACAACTTTTTCTAAATAATTTAATTGGTAGTCTTATTGTGAACAAAAAAATATTTTCCAACTGACCAAATCTGAAAGGAAAACAAAACATATGATGAGTTAGAAAATTCATGTTTATACATTAATCACTAATTTTAATGGAAATTAAAATTAGATTTTAGACATTTGCTCTTTGAAACAAATGTGTTAAGGTAAATGGGTTCTATCTTCGTCATTATTTACAATTTTTTTAGTTTCTGGATTCATATTTCCTATTGGGTTGATATTTTTCATAAATTTATTAATTCATGATTTTACAATAAAGATTATTAAAAACAATAACGTAGGTATATGCTCGAATTATAAAAAAAACACCTTTCGAAAGCAAATTCATACCCGATTTTTAAAAATTTTTGTCTACACGGAGAGAAAAATCATATAATTTTTGTAGATAAAATTTCAGAAAAATTACCATGCTCTTTTATAATGCGTGCGCGATCGACGACCAAAGTAAAAAATATTTTACGATCATGTAAATATTATTAAATTGAAATGTGAAAAGTATTAATCAGGGCTTCATAAAAATTGTTGTGCTAGCATGGTAAAATTTAATGTGCTAACACAACTTCTATCACACTCTTATGCATATATGTTATAGTTTAATTTATATTTTTGCCGTACAAAATTGAAAATGTTCGCCTTTTACACGTCGATTGTAGTGCTGAGCCCAGTAATTTTTCTACGAATTTTCTCTCCGTGTAAAACCTAAGATTTTGGACAAAGTCATTTTTGAAGGCAAACTCCTCCGTTATCCATATCCTTCCAAAAACTATCCACAATCCTTGCACTCGATGTTTGTTATAATAATAAATGTTAGTTAAATTTTAGATTTTAAATGTATATTTACTAGGTGCTGGCTAGATATACCATAGGTATACATATAGTTGAATATGCTTGTTACATTATACATACATACATAATATAATGACGTGGCCATCTAGGTTGTGCTCAGCTATAGAATACTTCCTCAGTATTTCTCTGAAGTGAAATATTTATTATCAAATCGCCCTCACTGCTGTCCTGTGTGCTGTCCAATGTTCTTATGTAAGTAATGGTCACATATCCGTATAATATGTAGCTATACGTGAAAGGACTGGTACAGGATGATGCGAAAATAGTCAAAAAGTAAAAAGTTCAGAACAAGAGTCAACAAGAGTGTCTGTTTAATTTTAAGTCAATGCATCCTCGGCTTCAATATTCTACTTCAAATCGATAGGAAATACTTCGACTTGGACTATACCCTCGCAACAAAAATCACAGTATATAGCAGAGTTGAATCAACTTTTAATTAAAATCTACAAAATCGGATTCTTGTTAGAAATTTTAATTAATATCTCCTTTGCTAACGATAATTTTATTTTTCTAAATAGAGAAGATGTAGATTCCGTCGTATGATTTTTTAATTCAGCAATTCTGTGAAAACTTTACTACGGATATCTTTTCTTCGACTTGTTTTTATTTTAAAATATATTTCCGAACAGAATTGTGTTCTTGAAATCACTCTAAAACAAAAGAGAAAAAAGAACATATGTTTTAAAATAAACAATTTTATGAAAAATGTTTGTAAAAAAAAAGATTTAGTCATTTTTTATGTCTCTAACTTTAACAATTTATTCACTTCTTATGTTTGCCTAAAAATTACTTTTTGTATAAAAATAATCTTTATTTAGTCTCCGTCTACTTAAGCTGCATACAATTATTAATTTCCTCTATATGTTAGTTCAACGTATTGCCTGTTTTTAAATAAGTTACATCTTGATCAAGATATAGTTTTGTTGATTGCTTCAACAGACAAAATATATACTTTCGGAAAAGTACAATATTAATAGATTCAAAAATATTATGTAACTTGAGGGGTTATTCAAGGTTGCAGAAAAAAAGGTATTTTCTCTCCGTATTTTTGTTCCCTTGTACCTCAAGAAACACCAGTTAAAATTTGAAAACGAAATACTAAGTAGTAATCGAGTTATATATGTATACATTACATAAAGACCCCTGTATTCGAACGCGATTCAATACTCGAGAAATTTTGATATTTATCGGTTTCTTTCAGAAATAACTTCATTAATACGTATATAAAATATCAAAACTGTTCGAGTATTGAATCGCGTTCGAATATAGGGGCCTTTACCTTATATAAAATATTATACATTAACAGATATATATATATATATATATATATATATATATATATATATATATATATATATATATTAATAATAGAAAACGTTAATGATTATAGGTACGTAAGTAAATAGATTAATAGATGTAAGATATAAAACTTCAAAGGTGTTTTACTCTAAACTATGTTTGCAAAATCGAAGGTCAGGCTGCAGTCCATAGTCCTTTATTAATTATAAATTATGAGGGACCATTCCAATCGTAATCATTTTTCTGGACCACTAAACCTAAAAAAAATGTAACCCCCCTTTAAATTACAACTTCTTTTTACAGACAAAAAAGCAAAAACACATGTTTATCAGATTTTTCTTTTTCAAAAGCTTACAATTTCTTATTATTTTTTTCCGAAGCGATGTAATTTTATGTGCAAAGAAAATTATTTTCTTCAAAAATTGCTTTTAATTTTCGATTTTTTAGAAACAATTATTGAAAATATTTTTAAGCTTCTGACCCTGAATAATCCCTTAATTTCTTTAACGACGTTGAGTCCGTATAGTCTTTATTTTCGTCTAATTTTGGGTACACTCGATGTTTGGCAAAATTTTTTTTTCTGAACTGTAATTTTGTAAGTTATATATGACTTTATTTTTATTTTGAAACTCTTGCCATGCCCACGTTGCCAGATATTGCTAGATTTTAGATTTATATTTCATTTATTTCAAGAATTAATTTTCTTTTTCAATATATATTTGTATATGTGTTTAAACAAACTTATCTACTTACTATGGAAGATATTAAACTTTTAGCAACATTTTTCATTCAAATATATTAGCAAAAATACTTTATTTACCATAAGAGTACATGTATTTTACATATATTATAATGCATTTTTCTCCATGAATGGTTTTCCTAATCAACGTGAAACTTCAAGAAAATTTTTTTATTCTAAAATCTATCCAATTTTGTTGATTTTAGATGGTTTTCATCATTTTAATCATACGAACTTAAAGCTCTTAATTATTTCTTCTAAAATAATCAAAAAATTATTTTTGTTACCAGAGTAAATGATAAGACAAACTAACACGAATACCCGAACGAATTGTCCAGCTGATTATAAAGTTTTACTGCGCTATTTGATCCGTATCCAAATTCAAGTAGCGAAAAATTTCTAAACAATCAAAATTAAGTAGATACTGGTTTAGGACCAAAAATATTTGTTAATTTGGTTAATTTATCACGTATTACTGTTATGTCATGCATATAGTATAATTACTTTATAGTGTGTTCGGTTGTTCGTATTAGTGTGATACATCCTCTCAAAACTGGATTTTCCTACTTCAAAAAAATTTTTTTGTCACAATATTTCTTTTTTAATTTTTTTTTTTTTTTGATAAAAAAATTTTAAAGGCAATTTTTATTTTTTGACAAAGAAATTTTTTTGAGAGTGTAAGTATACTAATCAGATTGCATCAGACAATTTTCCTTCTTGATACAAGAGGAAAAATATTTCAATTCTCTGTATTCAACGACATTTTCAAATAAAATATCCATGAAAGAACTTTACTCTAGTAGCCATTACAAACAAATGACTCTATTCAACTTAAGGCTATAATTAATATGTACATCTAAAAATTTTCTAATTTTCAATAGAAAAAATTGAGGAGCTTGAGCATAAAATTACTCCATACATATAAGCCCACTTTAAACTAATCGCTAATGTAAGTTTCACCCTTTATATCTTTTCCATTTTCTATATTTTATTGTTGGTAACTGCTATAGTCTCTCATCTACTAGAACTCTTCACTATAAGTTCTACTATAGTGTGTCAAACTATGAAGGCTGAACAATTCAACGCACCCTCACTTAATTTCATTATTGGGGTTTGTTCCATGAAGGAAATAAAGACACGTACATGTATGTATATGTTTCCAACATGTACAATGCATATTACTATATAATATTGTATTTGATATGTATTTTGTTTGTCAGTTATTTAAACTAAAATGAAATTTTCTTGTGCATATTTTAAAATGGACGACATATTAGTTCGACATTGTTTTGTTTTGTTGCTGTTGTTTTTGGTTTTTGTTTTTTGAACTTCATGTTTCATTATTATATGTATGTATTTTGTATGTATGTGTATATATGTTATATTTTGTATTTTATCCCAATAATTCATTTATCCCTTAAAACTGATATCTGTATGGCTTCGTACAAACAATTTAGAAAATTAAAATCATAGAAAAAATCTTTGTAATAAAGTAATGAAAAAAATAGTGTAGCACAATTTCGTAATGAAATATAAGTATCTATAATTTAATTTGTTTGTTAATAATTTTTCGAAATTTCTTTTATTTGTAAATAAATTATAAAGAGTCACTACTCACTAATTATCAAATTAGGGCCGCTGTAGTATCTTGGAAGCCATCGTAATAATTATTAAAACCTCTATATGCGAAATGTGAAATTATTGCTTTACAAAATTAACTTGTTAAACTATTTTAACTATGTTAAAATTATAAGTTTATAATTTGTAAATTGTTGTTAAAAAGTGAAATATCTATTAAAAAAAATGAGTTTGAAAAGACTTATAAAGTCTTCTACCCAGTGAATTTCACTAGGTAGAAGAAAATAAAATATTAATCCTTAAGTTGACTGGCGGATAAAAATTTTTTAAAGATTATTGAATGGCTTTTAGAATTTAACTAATTCACAAAATGTCAAAAATTAAATCAATTATAACGTATAGTGTGAGATAAAAGTTTTTAAAATTATTATATAACCTTCTACAAAGATTAAGTAGTAAAATACTTATTTCAAGAATTTTAATTTTTTTAGGAACACTAACGTTTAGTCTAAAAATTACAAGAGCGATATATATGATTTTCACTACGCGAAAATCATTTTCTGAAAAATAATTTAAAAGATGAATTGTCTTAATAAGTTATAATTGACGAGTTTGTAGAATACAGAATAATTTTCAAGAATACTATTGAAACTCAAAAATATATTTTTCCATATATTTTTTGAACACATATTTCTGACACACCTATATAATTTTGGGTAAAATATGGAAATTTAATTATTTTTTCAAATTAGTTTCAGAATTTCTAAAGAGTAATATACAGTGGCCTTTATAAACTTCGTTCCGAATGGGGAAAATTTGTTATAATGATTTTTTCAAAACTATTTGTGTGGAGTCAGTTGGGTATCGGTTGAAATGAAAAATAAGTTAAACATATCTCGTATGTCGCTTATATATGGCGAGAAATTGGAAAAATAGTAACTAAAAATATACAAATGATACGTGCAGATACACAAATTTATTAATTTTATTATTATATATTACAAACAAAGTGATAATAATTATTTATATTTACTAAGACTACATAGGTACTACAATATATGTTCCGCCACAAGTTTACTTTCTTTACGGTAATTTTTTTACTTAAATAAACTGTTTTGAGTTTAGAGTTATTTAAGTCGTATTTTGGAAAAACAAACTTATAGGCTTTATCTTTATAAATTATCGCCTTGTCGTCGGAATCTTATGTACAGTTGGCAACAAAAGTATTCGGACAAAATTTTGAGAAAATATTTTTTTTAGATATACCTTAAAT
Organism: Brachynemurus nebulosus; assembly: GCA_035578155.1. Classification (NCBI taxonomy): domain Eukaryota; kingdom Metazoa; phylum Arthropoda; class Insecta; order Neuroptera; family Myrmeleontidae; genus Brachynemurus; species Brachynemurus nebulosus. The sequence continues at coordinate 57,525,973 of JAPWDM010000001.1, forward strand.
ATTGCTATTGACGTTATTAATTATGTATTAAAATAAATGTTACTATTTATCTTATATCTTTATACTAAAGTAACGAAGATACTGAATCTCGCCTTTATTTTTATTTAGATAAAATTTAGAAATAATATTTATTAAATGTGTAAATTGATAATATAATATGATAATATAATAAATATAATATGATAATATAAATATTTATTACGTTTTAAATACCATGTTTCATTTGAAAGCCAGGAATCAAATCTAAGTCCGTAAAAGTTTCTACTACTTTGAATCATAAGAGCTCACCAAATTTTGAGTTTATCCTCCAAGCCATTTCCGATATACCGTCCTTATCAAAACATCATAGGACACTTTAATCAAAATAACTAACTGAATAATTCTTCAATAATTTGTCATTTTAATATACTTAAATGTATTTTACATACACTATTATGTTTATTTTAATATTATAGGTAACTCATAACACGAGTAACAGTTTCCAAGAAAAATTACAATTTTTTTCCTAATTGTTGTCCAAATACTTTTGTTGTTGACTGTATACTATAGACTATATTTTAATATAATGCCAAAATTTTACCGGAAAACGGTCAATAAATAGTTCTGAATTTATTCAGATTTTTTTACATCTTCCAGTAAAAATTTTTTATCTTTTTTTTCATCAAATAGTTAGCAAAGATTAAAATGTGCCTAATTCATTTTCCATATCAATCATTACACCAACTGATCTCACTAAAATATTCCTTTCAAAACCAATAGTAAGAAATTTTCCCATTCAGATCAAATTTTATGAATGACCTTGTATAATTAAGTTACTAGCTTACAGACATGTATACTAATTGAGACTTTTTACTTTTTGAGAAAATATATATATATATATATATATTTTAGATTACAGCTAGGAAATTGATAGAAATTATTCTCCTACCTTATTTTATTAACATCATAGGACACTTTTATTTTATAAACAATTTATTTTATTAAGAATTATTACATACGACTCAAATTCACAGTCAAATTAAAAATAATTAAGCACATCAGAACACCAATAATCAATAGCAATCACTAAGCACAATTTAAACACATTTCCAAAAGTAAATATTTATACTTATTTTAGAAAACTATAAAAATATTAAAAAAACAAAAAACAAAAATTCCAAATGCGTTATGAGAACATACACATGATATGCAAAGTCCAGAAGTAGTTTAATCATTTGAATATAAAAATCAAGTTTGGAACAGATCTACAGTGTTTTTTATTTTTTTTTTTAAACCTAACACTTGTCTTGTTCCTTTTTTAAGGAACCGGTTCAAATTTATCTCAACACAATTTCGTTTTTTTGTTATTCTTCAAATGTTTACTGTGTATATATGTGCTTTTATCTAATTTTGGACCCTTATTTATCTTCTTACATATGTGATAGCTTTTTGTGAAGATATTTTAAACCTTTATATTAATATGTAACGTACAATTATCAAATACGTTTTTATATACTTACATGCATTTTTGGTCTTATTCAGTAGCCTCGTAGTTTTCGATGATTTCTAGACGTTTCGTTTTACGGTACGAATAATTTACAGGGCAGTTTTGTATTTTAGACAGAATTTACATGTCTGTTATATTAATTTAGCCAATAATTTCCTTTTCATATTTAACTATACAAGGGTAATTCCATGGTCACTTACATTACAATTTGATTTGAAATTGGGATTGAAATCTTTTGAATTTTCGTATTTAATGAGTAAATCCACTAAAATTTAGTCAAATTAAATCGAATACGATTTGAATTTTGTAAACAAAGGAAATCAAACAACAAAAAATGCATATAAATCTTTTTTATACAAGATAAAGTAGGTGGTCACTTACATTACTCAAAAAGGAACATAATTTTTCATCTTGTACACAATGAGAACTTTCTGTTCTGTCTTGACAACAAACAGCTTCATTTAAGTAAATTTGAACAAATAATGTTTCAATAAATTGTCTTAATAATCAATTTCATAAAATATTATATATTTTTGATAAAAATGTAACTTTTAATCAGTCACTTACATTACACCTCTTTGGTCACTTATATTACAGTCACTTTAAAACAAGTTTTATTAAAAAGTAAGTAGTTTATTAGTTTGATTTTTTGGAAAATATGATAGATAACAAAGATAAAAGTTTATTTTTAGTAATTAAAAAAACGTCTGTCGGTTTTGATAGCCTCTATTACTCGAATTCGTAGCTTGACAAAAAATCAAAATAATATAATCAAAACGAGTATAGTAATTATTTCAGCATAAAGAAAAAGGTAAATTTAGCTATATTTTAATATTCATTTGAAAAAAATCGCAAGTTACAGTATTTTTTTTTATTAAGTAATAAATTTTTAAGCTAAATTTACAAAATAAAACAATTAAAGGAAATAAAATAAAAAATACTTTGTATATCAATTATTTAGTCTTTTGAGTATCAAGTAGGCATGACATTGATTAATTATTTTAATTTTTTAATTTTTACTAAAGTTCCATCATTTCGTGGAATTGCCCATAATATGATATTTATACTCAACAGAAATCCAGGAAATGATAAAGCCAAAATGTTGTTTAGAGTTCTCATTAAAAACGTAAAAGAGTAAAAAAAACTGTATGTGAAAAGATTCTCTTATTTATTTCTCACTGAGAAAAATCATTACGAGAGTTAATTTGTGTAGATTTATTTTACAATTCTAGAAAGTCGTGTATCTAAAAAAAATATTATTTTTTCTTTTGAATTTCAAGTGTTTTTCTTACCACCCTATTCCATAAAACTCGAATTACTTATAGCAAATATACTTTTAATTTCAAATGTTATCGAGTGCCTGTGAAACATTATTAGTGTATGGCGGATTTTTATCCGTATTTAAACATACACCAATATTCATATGTTCACTCAATGTCCAGCTATTTTTCAAACACTATGTCAATTTTAATTAACATAATGAATTGGCCATTTGCCAAAGTACATTGAGTGTTCAAGTATCAGCCAAAGCTGGACATTGAGTGAACATATGAATATTGGTGTATGTTTAAATACGGATAAAAATCCGCCATACACTAATAATGTTTCACAGGCACTCGATAACATTTGAAATTAAAAGTATAAAACTGCGTCTCGCATTAGAGAGAGGTTGTGTTTGATTGATTACTGAATTGGAGTGGCACTCGAACAAGTGATCGGTGGCCTAGTTGGTAAGGCGCTTGGCTGGTAACCAAGAGATCCGGGTTCCAGTCCCAGCCGATCCAGTTTGGTAATTTTTCAAACACTATGTCAATTTTAATTAACATAATGAATTGGCCATTTGCCAAAGTACATTGAGTGTTCAAGTATCAGCCAAAGCTGGACATTGAGTGAACATATGAATATTGGTGTATGTTTAAATACGGATAAAAATCCGCCATACACTAATAATGTTTCACAGGCACTCGATAACATTTGAAATTAAAAGTATAAAACTGCGTCTCGCATTAGAGAGAGGTTGTGTTTGATTGATTACTGAATTGGAGTGGCACTCGAACAAGTGATCGGTGGCCTAGTTGGTAAGGCGCTTGGCTGGTAACCAAGAGATCCGGGTTCGAGTCCCAGCCGATCCAGTTTGGTAATTTTTCAAACACTATGTCAATTTTAATTAACATAATGAATTGGCCATTTGCCAAAGTACATTGAGTGTTCAAGTATCAGCCAAAGCTGGACATTGAGTGAACATATGAATATTGGTGTATGTTTAAATACGGATAAAAATCCGCCATACACTAATAATGTTTCACAGGCACTCGATAACATTTGAAATTAAAAGTATAAAACTGCGTCTCGCATTAGAGAGAGGTTGTGTTTGATTGATTATTGAATTGGAGTGGCACTCGAACAAGTGATCGGTGGCCTAGTTGGTAAGGCGCTTGGCTGGTAACCAAGAGATCCGGGTTCCAGTCCCAGCCGATCCAGTTTGGTAATTTTTCAAACACTATGTCAATTTTAATTAACATAATGAATTGGCCATTTGCCAAAGTACATTGAGTGTTCAAGTATCAGCCAAAGCTGGACATTGAGTGAACATATGAATATTGGTGTATGTTTAAATACGGATAAAAATCCGCCATACACTAATAATGTTTCACAGGCACTCGATAACATTTGAAATTAAAAGTATAAAACTGCGTCTCGCATTAGAGAGAGGTTGTGTTTGATTGATTACTGAATTGGAGTGGCACTCGAACAAGTGATCGGTGGCCTAGTTGGTAAGGCGCTTGGCTGGTAACCAAGAGATCCGGGTTCGAGTCCCAGCCGATCCAGTTTGGTAATTTTTCAAACACTATGTCAATTTTAATTAACATAATGAATTGGCCATTTGCCAAAGTACATTGAGTGTTCAAGTATCAGCCAAAGCTGGACATTGAGTGAACATATGAATATTGGTGTATGTTTAAATACGGATAAAAATCCGCCATACACTAATAATGTTTCACAGGCACTCGATAACATTTGAAATTAAAAGTATAAAACTGCGTCTCGCATTAGAGAGAGGTTGTGTTTGATTGATTACTGAATTGGAGTGGCACTCGAACAAGTGATCGGTGGCCTAGTTGGTAAGGCGCTTGGCTGGTAACCAAGAGATCCGGGTTCGAGTCCCAGCCGATTCAGTTTGGCAATTTTTCAAACACTATGTCAATTTTAATTAGCATAATGAATTGGCCATTTGCCAAAGTACATTGAGTGTTCAAGTATCAGCCAAAGCTGGACATTGAGTGAACATATGAATATTGGTGTATGTTTAAATACGGATAAAAATCCACCATACACTAATAATGTTTCACAGGCACTCGATAACATTTGAAATTAAAAGTATAAAACTGCGTCTCGCATTAGAGAGAGGTTGTGTTTGATTGATTACTGAATTGGAGTGGCACTCGAACAAGTGATCGGTGGCCTAGTTGGTAAGGCGCTTGGCTGGTAACCAAGAGATCCGGGTTCGAGTCCCAGCCGATCCAGTTTGGTAATTTTTCAAACACTATGTCAATTTTAATTAACATAATGAATTGGCCATTTGCCAAAGTACATTGAGTGTTCAAGTATCAGCCAAAGCTGGACATTGAGTGAACATATGAATATTGGTGTATGTTTAAATACGGATAAAAATCCGCCATACACTAATAATGTTTCACAGGCACTCGATAACATTTGAAATTAAAAGTATAAAACTGCGTCTCGCATTAGAGAGAGGTTGTGTTTGATTGATTACTGAATTGGAGTGGCACTCGAACAAGTGATCGGTGGCCTAGTTAGTAAGGCGCTTGGCTGGTAACCAAGAGATCCGGGTTCGAGTCCCAGCCGATTCAGTTTGGCAATTTTTCAAACACTATGTCAATTTTAATTAGCATAATGAATTGGCCATTTGCCAAAGTACATTGAGTGTTCAAGTATCAGCCAAAGCTGGACATTGAGTGAACATATGAATATTGGTGTATGTTTAAATACGGATAAAAATCCACCATACACTAATAATGTTTCACAGGCACTCGATAACATTTGAAATTAAAAGTATAAAACTGCGTCTCGCATTAGAGAGAGGTTGTGTTTGATTGATTACTGAATTGGAGTGGCACTCGAACAAGTGATCGGTGGCCTAGTTGGTAAGGCGCTTGGCTGGTAACCAAGAGATCCGGGTTCGAGTCCCAGCCGATCCAGTTTGATAATTTTTCAAACACTATGTCAATTTTAATTAACATAATGAATTGGCCATTTGCCAAAGTACATTGAGTGTTCAAGTATCAGCCAAAGCTGGACATTGAGTGAACATATGAATATTGGTGTATGTTTAAATACGGATAAAAATCCGCCATACACTAATAATGTTTCACAGGCACTCGATAACATTTGAAATTAAAAGTACAAAACTGCGTCTCGCATTAGAGAGAGGTTGTGTTTGATTGATTACTGAATTGGAGTGGCACTCGAACAAGTGATCGGTGGTCTAGTTGGTAAGGCGCTTGGCTGGTAACCAAGAGATCCGGGTTCGAGTCCCAGCCGATCCAGTTTGGTAATTTTTCAAACACTATGTCAATTTTAATTAACATAATGAATTGGCCATTTGCCAAAGTACATTGAGTGTTCAAGTATCAGCCAAAGCTGGACATTGAGTGAACATATGAATATTGGTGTATGTTTAAATACGGATGAAAATCCGTCATACACTAATAATGTTTCACAGGCACTCGATAACATTTGAAATTAAAAGTATAAAACTGCGTCTCGCATTAGAGAGAGGTTGTGTTTGATTGATTACTGAATTGGAGTGGCACTCGAACAAGTGATCGGTGGCCTAGTTGGTAAGACGCTTGGCTGGTAACCAAGAGATCCGGGTTCGAGTCCCAGCCGATCCAGTTTGGTAATTTTTCAAACACTATGTCAATTTTAATTATAGCAAATATAATAATAATAATAATAATACATGTGGATCGACTTTGTTTAAATTTCGAATAACGATACTAATGTTTGAAATACTACGAAAAACCACTAGATTATTGATTTAGTGGTTTTTACATTTTCAATTCCCCCCCCCCCCCAAAAAAAAAACCAAGTGATGAGCAGAAAAAAAATTAAAAAATTTCCTTTCTGCATGTTCTCCTACCGACAGTTACGGGCCCCTTTTCCAAACCCTGACCCCGGTCCTGTAACTCTGGCTGCTCTCCCCTACTAAGGTATTTATTTACATATAGGTACAGATAACAGCAATTTAATAAATAAAGTGGGAGTAAGATACTTGTGCAAGTAAATAGAGAAGATTTCTATTTACTTGACTACACACATTACTAAATTTTTTATTTGAAAAAGTACTAAGATATTCAGGAGCCGTTCCCTTGTATCTGCAGATTATACTTTTATCAATTTCCCTTTATTATCTCGAAAACTATACTCTTTATTAGACATAACTCTTGACTTTTAAAGAGTTTTCGATTAACATGTTTAATTCAAGAGCCAGGCCTACTGGAGGAGCTGTTCGACAGGTTAAATGAAAATTTTATGGTAATAAAGTACCTTAAGACATAGTTGTTACTGTATTCTTTTTTGAGGTGGCAACTCAATGCGAACGCTATAAAAATAACATCGGATTTTATCCTTGTTATTATCCTAAATAATGATGACTGGGATGTTGATAAATATATCTAACATTCTCGCGAGTGTTTACCTTCATGTGGATTTGGAATTATTTTTTTATGTTATGTAGTTACTGAGAAAAAAATTTTTGAATAACGCAGTCATTTTTTGTTTATTTATTTTTTTTTTAGTTATCACCATAATTACTTGGTTTTAGCCGCGAAATACTTATAGCTTCACCATATCGTTAGTACAGTTATTAATATAAATTACCATTGGAAGCAGTTTCATCATGGAAGTTCGGCTAGACCCTTTGCTAACTTGATTAAGTAATTTGCCTTAGTTACTAAACAGATGTAAACTCGGCATAAATTCAAGTGTTAACACAAAGTTTAAACACATATGAACATGCACGAACCACGTTTCAGGTGTTAACTCTCACGCATAAACTACATATTTTGTTTCGTACCATTTTGAATGAACCAATGGACCAAAATAAATAAATAAACGTTTTTTTTTAGTAAATGTGTGAACTCTACTATTTGAGGAGAAAAGGAGTATCGTGGTTCATGCGGCGCCACACAAAGATATTATAGTCATCGAAAATTTAATAATGTATCGAAAATGGAAGAAAATTAACAAAGATGCTCTGTTTGAGGGGTCATTTGAATAACTTGTAATAATTTTAAAATATAAATACTATGTATGTATAAAATAAGGACTTGAACTTCGGTTAAATAATAATAATTGCTTGAATAAAAACTTTAAGTTTTCACGATTATAGGGGGCGAAAAACGGCCGATCTTTTTTGGATATTAGCCAAATACCCTCTACTTCAAAATTTAAATTCCATTTATGACTATGAGTTTTCAATTCATTTTTATGAGTATTATTCATTTCTACCAAAACTGTATGTAATTTAAATTGGAACGGTATCGTGTGTAATCCTTGGTAAAACTTATTTCGAGGAAAATTACACTAATAAAGTTTATAACTTATTTAGTGACCCTTTTCATGTTAAGTACATCTGTAGGTATTTTACTTTTTTTCTAAATAGTTTATATACATGTTAAAAGGACTCAGAATGTAGCTAGGGAAGGTATAGGAAAAATACATGCATATAGGAATATATCTTTAGTTTATAATACTTTAAACCTTAAACACTAAACTGGCCCCAATATGATGCGATATTAAGTTAGCATTCTAATGGGTAATGATAAAGTGTACGCAAAAATTAAAATGAGTCGCGTTTGTACGGTTAATTAAACGATACGTGTTTTTTACAGGGGTGTAGTCATGTTTGTACCGTAAACGCGGACTACTTGAGCCCAGATTTGCAAATCATTCATAATTTCAAAAATTAAGCGTAACTGTTATATTTATTTGGGATAGGAAATTCGACTACGGATATACGACTACGGTTAGTTTATTATATAATATGGATCTTTTTCTTATGACTCATAAATTTTATACCTTTTTAGATTTTGGGCTCAAGTTAACCTCAAGATTGGGTTACTTGAGCCCAAACGTAAATTTCCAGGTGATTTTCATTTGAAAATAGTTTGAGACCATGTAGGATGTTGGTTACTAATTAAAACATTGTGCAAACACATAAGGAACTTTATTTATTCAATACTCTTACCGTAGCATCCTGCATAACGTAGCTAATTTCCGTTTACAAAAATTAGTTTTTCTCGGAAACTAGTTGACATAGAATAATATTTTAAAGACCTTTTTTGTGTGATTTTTTCTCCTCGTTTTAATAGTGTAAAAATTTTTGAATAAGGAGAAATTTTGGAAAAATGTTAATTTTTTTCATGAAAATTTTCAAAAATAACATGTTTTGGGCATCGGACGTGCCTGGCTAACGAACTTGTCCAACGGTTTAGGACTTTTGAGAATTTCTGCTATAGTCTTGCACCATTTTATACTAAAGTTATAATGGGCTCAAGTTACCCTAATTTTAAGGTTATTTTACTGATTTATGAAAACCTTAATTTAAAAATTTAACGGAATGGTTGGCAGATGAACATATCTGAATTTAGTTTAGTAATGAACAAAATATTAAAATTATACACTTACCTTCCTTTGTAGGCTACCACAATTATTTTTACAGTCAAAAGTTAGCAACGTAACAAAATATCAATTTCAAACAGAGAGTAAACAACACTTGGCTCACCTCTAGTGTCAATTTTCAGAACTACCTAAACTTAAACACCGTAAACCTACTGCTGTTACCTATTAGGTAAACATCTACCTAACTTACTTCTGCTACTGACTAATATAAGCACAAAACAGAAAATAATACTTTTTTCGTTTTGGGCTCAAGTTACACCACAGGGTTCAAGTAACCCGCGTTTACGGTATGTAAATACTGAAGTAGCAAACATTCAGAACACATTTAGGTACATCGTACATATATATATTGTATGTATTTTAAGAAATGAATTAATACATAAACGTAAACAATGATAATACAGCATGTTTCGAAATGTTTAAAGTTATAGATTTAGAAAATGTTTTCAAAGTAAATGTTTTGATTATATAAAAATCGAAGCATAAAATAAAGCAGCCTATGGAAACAAAGCAAAGTGAAGCTTTCTGTTTTTAAAAAGGGGAAATATTAGGTGTACAACACAGACCAATAAACACTATTATATTATATTACTTTATTATCAATACTACATTTTTACAATAATTATTTGAAAAGGTTACTACGGATACAATCCATTACTATATTACAGAATACTATTAAGGACGGAACTTGGTTGTAACTAGTTGCCTCAATTACACTTTTTTATAATTAGTCTATATAATATAATATATATGTATAATATGTTCATTGGTCTGTGGTGTACAACTTTGCTTCTACCGTTTTTCTTTCGATATTCAAGGTTTTATTGTAAAAAGTCAATTATAAATTTACGATTCAAAATATTGTCCATCGCTGACCATTACCTTCTCCCATTTTTCGGGTAGTGTACGAATCCTGCGTCGAAAAACTACTCATCTTTTGAGACAATCCACGTATCGATCCAATTTTTGACTTCTTCATAAACACGAAAGTGTTAGTCAGCCAGATCGTGTGCCATTGATCGAAACAAGTGATATTCAGCGGCAGCAATGTCGTGAGAATACAGCGGGTGGGGTAGGAGTTCCCATTTTAATGTTTCTAAGTATGTTTTGACCGACTGTGCGACATGGGGTCGAGCATTCTCATACTGCAAAATCACTTTATCGTGTCTTTTGTTTTGTTGTGGTCATCTGTCTTTCAATGCTTGGCTTAGAAACTTTGTCTGTGATTGTTTCAGATGGTTTTAGCAGCTCATAATATACACTCCGCCGAACTGGTTCCACCAAATATAAACCATAACTTCTGAGTCAAATTCATTATTTTTGGCGTGTTGAAACCACTCACGACACATTCTTTCACTAATAGCGGGCTCGCCATAAGTATTTGGGAGCATTCGATGAACCTCAGCTGCAGATTTCTTCATATTGAAGCAGAAAATTAAAACCTCTCGCAAATGACGAGAATTTGGCTCGTAGATTGACATTTTCAATAGAGAATAACTTGATGATGTGGATACAAATCGATTAATGTTTCGATGGGGATACGTCGACAAATGCCCAAGTTTATTTCCACCACCGCATACCGCTAAGACCATTTATTGGAAAACGGTAGAAGCAAAGATGTACACCTAATATATACAGTTGTCTATTATGAGACGGTAGCTTAATATGAGACAGCAAGTTGATTCGCTTATATGACCAGATAATATTTATGTCACTCAACAGAATCGAAACATCAAGCTTTTTGTTAGTTTCTTAGAATTCTTGCCAAAAAGACTGTCCATCTTAATACCAGTCTGTTTGTTAGTTTCGAAAAACAATTGCATGTTATGTTTTTCTATGGCATGTATACTTCTCTCATTTATCGTACGATTACTTGTAATTATTTTTCATGTCAGGTACATATATGAGTTTTGTATTAGCGATTTGCCACATATTTCTGCGAATGCTTTGTATAAATCTTAATGTAGGAACTAGTATTAAGATATTTTTGATTTTAGGATTTGTAGGTTATGCTACTAATTATGCAAAGGTTTCACAGAAAGATTTACGAGTTGAGTAATTAATATGGTATTGGATTCATTGATCAGGCACGCAAAAGCCACGTCTCTTTTGTGTAACTACTACCACATTTCACACAAAAAAATGCAATCTTAGAAGAGCGGCTGAAGAAGTTGATGATGGGAAGTGTCCTTGTTGCTCTAGATCGTTTGTGAAGATACGCGTAGCCAAAGATTCTTCTGCTCTATTCACTTGGTACATTAAATATGAGACACACTGTATAACCCGAACATTATCTTCAGTACTTTTTACCTCATTCCTAACAATTTTCACCTTTCCTTACCAAAAATCAAATTTAGTAAGTATGCATGACCAAATACATTTACAATGTACACATTCAAACCATGGAATAATTACTACGGAGTTTTACAGTGTACAAAAATAATAAAATCTTAATATTTTTCTTTTTTTATTTTTAAAAAGAAATTATCAAAAAAGGGTTACTTTCTACAATTTTCTCCTGTATAGTTAAAACTGTAATCATGGTACGATCAAGGTAATGTTCAACCGACTGTGTTATAACTTTAACAAAAAAAAAAAACAAGATAATCTTTAAGCTGACTTATTTGTTATATAAAGGTGATTATCATTACAGTATGTTACCCACCCACATATTTGTGAGCATCTACCCATGTTGAAGCAATAACTGTAAGTGTAGTAAACCGTTTGAATTTTAAATTTAATTGTAACATTACTGATATCTTCATATATGGATAGTATAAAGTGCAGTACTTGTCAAAAATTCGTAACATAGATTTTTTTTATAGTCACGGTAAATCTGAGAAGTGGAAATTTGAGGTTATTAATTTAGATAAATTGACTTTCGGAGGAGTATTGCTTGAATATTTAGTTCAGGTTGCATTAAAAACCTAATAAATATAATAATAATCAAACCACATCCGTCTAGGAAAATGTCACCCGGCCAAATTTGGACTAAGATTGTACCGAAGTTGTTGAGTTTTGGGTCAACTTGGGTCACAATGGTCAATGGTGAGACAGAGCTCCACATTGATATCTGGGCACTGCAAACTTAGCAAATCAAGTTCGAACTAGGACAAGCAGACCATTCATCATTGGCATACACTTTGGTTTTTGATATTATGGCAGGCTTTAAGGAGGGAGGTCAAATAAAAAAGCAACTTTTTTATTTATGATTATTTTGCTTTTTGAAATTTTTTTTCAAATTAGAGAGCGTTTCAAATAGAAAATTTTGTTTTTGAAACATTTATTACTCTTCCCTGTGAGGGGAGGGGGCCCTTTATCTCAAATTTTTAAGCGTTTACAAGGAACGCCATATCTCAAAAAGTAATGAATATTTTTTTAAATATTTTTTCATCATTTTATTCCTAAAGGACCTATCCATAAAGCTGAGTATGGGTTTTAGGAAATTTTAAAAATTAGCTATAAAACCCAATTTTTTATTAAAAAAAAATATTTAAAAATAGTTAGAATTGTTCAAATGGAAAAAGCATACTCCACTTTATGCGCAATATGTTTAATGAACAAAATAAAAAAAAATTAAGTCTCTATCTTTTCTAGAACTTGAGATATGATTTTCCTTGTCGGAAGAAACACAACTTTCGGGAAACCGTGAAATAACGTACAAAGCAGATGTTGAAAAAAACAAATCAACTTTGAAAAAATACGTCTACAAAGTGATACAAATAAAAGAACATTATCTCAGTGCATACTATAACTCATGTACAAACCAAAACTAAATGTTACTGATCAAATCGGGGGGGGGGGGGGGTGAGCGTTGTCTGCAAAAGAGTAGCAACTTGGTTGTGCAGCGGCTCACAAATAAATATTTTTCTACTCGAAAAAAAATTTTTTGACCATGTTTTATATATCACCGTGTTTGTAAAGAACCACAGAATAAAATAAAAACAAAAAACGAAATTCGAAAAAAAATTAGTTTATTAGTCGTTTTTGGCGTGAACTCCCTTCTTAAAATACAATAGTAGAATTAAAAGCTTATTTACAAAATCGATTCATCTGATTTTCAACATAAAACTGTCGGATGCTGAGCTGAAGTTAAAAACATCGTCCTCTGGTAATAATTCCAAGGCTTCCAGGAATAATTATTTTGACATTGATAATGGTCAGATATGGTTGTTTCGATTATGATCTACGAAACCGTCGTTTAATGTTTAGTCTTTACTCACACGGCTTGGTAATTTTTTACAATAATAGTTACTATAAAACCTTTTTAAAAATTCTTCACATTATACAATTTTTAATATTTCTATAGTAAGTAGGTATGTGGATTTTGATCGCTTAGTTGAGATATTTATTCATTAAAATATTTAGATTTATTAATCTCAAATGTAGGATACATAACTATGTATGCACATTTTATAAATATTTATGTTACAAGTCGATCTTTAACCAGCGCCTTTGGTACTTATTACTATAATCAGACATTCGCTTTACGAAAATTTAGTCCTCGTCTCATGTCCGATACTCTTATGTCAGGTTTTCATGAATGCTAAGGTTTTATATTAATTTCAATACTCCAAAAGAACGGTCGGTACAACCGTCGGTATCAGCTGGTACAGAATTTATAACGTCTCTGTTAAAAAACAACAAAATATGTATGGCTTGTACGTCAACTCCCTACAATTTTAAAAAGGGATAAAAGAATAAAGGAAACTATTATTTGTAATGAATCTTCTTACTTTACATCTATCTTTCCAACTAAAGTGGCGTTACACCGGCTAGATTCATTTCCCAGACAAGCGATAGCTTTTCAACTATTCTATAAATGTAGTGATGAGCAAAATTAGTCTTGGTCTTGCAGTCTTGTCTTGGTCTTGCATTTTTTTCAAGACCAAAACCAAGACCAAGACTGCATTTTGCAAGGCCAAGACCAAGACTATAAGTATGGCTGCAAGACCAATACCAAGACTCAAGTGAGTAAGACCAAGCCTATAGCAAGAAAAAAGCAAGACTCTTGCTAAATTATTTAAATAGTTTAAAAGTATAATTAATACCGTAATGAGAAAATTCTGATTTTAGAAGGAAAAAATTCGCTAATAAAAAAATGCAAGAAAGCGCAAGATTTTTAGCAATACCAAGACCAAGACCAATACCAAGACTGCATTTTGCAAGACCAATACCAAGACCAAGACTCAAACTGCTCTAGCAAGACCAAGATCAAGCTTCTTAATGCAAGAACAAGACCAAGACCAAGACTGCCAAGTCTTGGTCTTGGTCTTGCATTTGCTTATCACTATATAAATGTAACCAAAGTTGATGGTAAACTATTCGAATAACTTTAAATGCTAGGAATTAAATTAAAACTACTAAAATGTCAATGCATTTTAGAATTTTCTTGCAGGTAGTGTATAAGCTCAGTTTGTTGAATTCAAATGTTTTCCTTTCCAGTACCCGACTACAGTAATAAAAGTTATCTTTTAAAATATTCTACATGTACTGTGTGTATGTAGGTACATGTGTGTATGAATTGGACAATGTCACTGCAATGTTTGGCCGTACGAACTGAAAGGATTAATGTAATGTGAAGGATTCCTTCGTTGCTTACGTTATTGCGTCTACATGGTGCCCATTACAACTGTTCCTCTTGATGATACAATCCGGCTGGTTTGTCCTATTCTTATATATGTATGTATACGCACATGTATCTGTCTACTCATTTGCTCAACTCTGTATGCATATGTGTGTATGTAATGTATGAATACAGAATTAGCAGTAGCTGGTTATAAGCCTTTGTCCATTTTGTGTTGCCTTACATTCATTTTGGCATTCTTTTCATCTACAGTTGTTATGTGTCACTAAAAATCACTGTAAATGTATGAAAATGGAAATAGATTTTTCAAACATCTTCGTTTTTATCAATAATTTCAGAAATAATTTTGAACTAGACAAAAACAGAAAAACAACTTCCTTTTTTAAAATAATTTTTTCCAATTAGCCAGAGTAATGCAAATTCCAATGAATAAAAAATACTTACGAATTCCTTCTCGGGACATTGTAGGAATCTCGGGACTTAAACAATACTAAAAAATTTGGGGGACAGGTCTACCCCCACTGTCAACTTCCCATTGGGTGTCCTTAAATACTAGAGATTACTGTACATAAATAATTCTTTTTCCATTTCGGGCAACTTCTCCCCTGGGCCCCCGATAAAGGCTTTGCCCCTTGCACCATACCGGGGGCTTCGGCTTCTGTACCTAAGGGTGGGGGCTCCACCCTTATCAAACAAATGATAACATCATTTGTTCTCAAGGTATGCGAGACAAAATATGTTTCAAAAACAGTTTCTTATTTTTATTTTTTTAATTTTTTTTAAATTTTATAATAATATACTGGCGTTTTTAACATCAAGGAAGGTTCTTAGGACATTATATAATAATGTTATGGTAAATAAATTGTTACCTCTATTTTCGCCAAAAAAATTTTTAAGTTTGTAATTTCATTATTGACTTTATTTGGCGATAAAAGCTCAATATTAAGACCAGCAAAAAACAGAATTTTAAGCAATCTTAAACATGTCAACCGGTTTCGGTGTCTTAAAACACCATTCTCAAGACAAGAAAAATACAAAAAAAGTAGAAAATTATTTTAACTACAATAACTTCCTATGGCAAGTTAAAAAAGTTCGGCTTAAAAACTGAAGTAAAAGAGATTGAAATTTGCAAAGAAGAAAAAAACTTCACTCACCTGGATGTCAATCAGGTAGCAAAGCTGATACGGGACTCACATGGTATTACAATGAAAGTGTTAATACTTAAAGTCAAGTAAGACGTTGCCTATATTGGGTCATTCATTTCAGTTAGCTATTTTTGTGATTAGGTGAGTTCGATTTTTGAACTGTCTAACTGATCTGTTTAATTGAACTTGGCAGAATATTCCGTTGCCATTGAGTCCATATGGCAGCACAATGTAATTGTCTATATTCAGGGCCAAGTAAAAACATTTCCTATACCGGGTAATTGATCAATGACTTTCGCTATCTATTTTTATTTTTCGAAAGAGGCTGGATTTGTGATGTTATCGGGGGAACATTTTTGAAAATTTCCCTGTGAAAATCGTGTTTTAAGGCAAGTTTTCCTTTTCTTGGTATTAATTGACTGTATGTGTATGTAGCCAACAAGGATATTGGGAACGAATGCTAGAGAGAGAGGGATTAAAAAAATTCCAGTTTATAGCAAAGTAAATCGATTGGTATATATATTATTTTGACCCCCCTCCCAAAAAAAATTGTTTGCACTTTTCGAAACCCTGAGAAATTCTTTTCGAAACTAAAATATTTATTTAGTTTAAAGGAGTTTGCGCACATAACCGGACTACGCTATGAACGTATCTGGCACGAAAAATAACACGACACGCATTACTATGCCACCCATTGTAACGGATCGACAGCGTTCTATGCCCATATGCAACTCGTATCATGCGCATTTAGAACCCATTCAATAACGGTGTAGCACCTGATATGTCATTTTTGTATACGTAACATCGTGGGTGCCTTGAAACGTTGTCAGTTTTTAAAAAATAATAATCAAATAAGTATGGCTATTAGAAAATTAGGTGTTAGGTAATTGAGAATGATTGTCATGATGTTAGACGAGGAAGAAAAAAAATAAAACCAAAAAGACTCGCGCTATTGGATTCTTGATTCTCTAAAAGAACGAAAAACCGAGAGAGGATGTTGGACATTATTTAAGAACTTAATTGATGATGAAGAAATTTTTTTTCATTTTTACGAACACATTCTATTAATCTTTTATTGTCGATATTTAATGCAGGTTCATTCATAGACTTTAAAAGAACTACTAATGTCTTGCGTTTAATAAATAGGAACGCAGAGCACACGCGGCTATAACCCGTGAAATGTTACCGCGAACGCAGTTTGGAAACATCCTGTATCGTGCACGGAGCGTATCACTCACCAGTAAAATATTCTAGCCATGGATTTGTTAATGGTCCGCTTATAGCACGCTACGCTGTTAGACGGAACAGTCTAGTGGGCATTGTTGCATATGAATTTCGAACAAAGAATATTTTGTGCATGTGTCGATACGGTTACGGTCAAGGTACGATACGTTGTAGTGGGCAGAATCCTTAACTTTTATGTCCTTTTCTTAACGATTTTTCCGATTGAACTGACATGCACTTAACATATGAGTGTTGACTCAACTCTTGCCTGGGTTGTCCATCGAAGAGTTCAGCCGAACTAATTCACACAAAATAACAACGGGGTCGACGTTTCAAATTAGAAGATAATAGAAGTTTTCATTTCGGTCATGTGATCTTAAGCACACTCACAATTTTTTATGAATAGAATAATTTTTTCCAAGGACGTATTTTGGAGTTAATTTTCCAAAGTTTCGATTGAAAACTTTTAATCATCATTTTAATCAAAATCTTAATATATTTTCATCATTAAGTTTATCTACTCTATTTAAAAATTTGATATAAATATCTATGATTTGAACGTGGTACACTCGGTACTTTCATTATTGTCTTTTCGCCGCCATAGGCATTACTTCTTATTGCTTTTAATCAACGTTCATTTGTTAGAAATGTCGTCATTTTGAAAATTATACAAACAAAATGAGGTGAGTGAAGTTGATGATGACGATAATGATGACGGGAAGGAGAGCCGGGAGCCACACGGGTGGGTAGTAGAGACATATAGATAGGACAACTATAATACGTGGACGCCTGTAAAGCTACTACCCAACTGGGCTATAGGGACGAATATGGTGGAATAGGTAGAGAGCTAGCTAGGCTAGGCCAGAGTTAGTCAGTCAGTCAATGGGAGAGGCACTGACAACGTCGACAACTGTCTGTCCGTCTATCCATTGGCCATGGAGGAGGTTGACCGGTCGGTCGTCTAATAATATCTGCTATATTATTTGCATACGATTCATTATCTACCTATTGTGTTTAAATAATCTGGATACTTATTTCATTTTCTCTGTTTCTGCTCCTTCTTCTTTGGCTCGCTTCTTCCTTCCTTCCTTTCCACACTGTTTTTTGTTGTTTTAATTTTCAAAAGAAAAAAAAACTTTGTTATATTCATCGCATCACACTGAGATCTTTCTCTACATTAATTTGTTGATTTTACTGTGTAAACAAAATGCTAATTATGTATTTTGCTATGGTTCGATTATTTCAACATTTTTAGGATTTCGTAGAACATCTATCTACGAAATTCTTATGTCGCCGCACTTTCCACAGAATAGTCCTCTGTCAACTCGCACTTCACGAACATTTTATTTTTCTAATGACATAAGCTCTCGCTTGCATGCAGTAATGAGGGTTTATTTATAATAATAAAAAAAACATATTTAAACCAGTAATATATTCGAATTTATTGCTAGTTATTTAATAATTTAACTCATATTCATTAATTTTTACATTCATTCGTCTTTTTGTTATTTTAAAAGCATTTTTTTAATTATCGGAATGTAAAGTAAATGAAAAAAAAATATTGGCACCCATGGTTGTCATATGAAATGGATATTTATGTATAATTTACAGAATACTTCAATATTCTTTTCTCTTTCTCTGTTGTTTATAAACATGTGTATATATACATCTCTTTTTATCAGATTTATCTTAATTCAAAAGGATATTTTGATTTCAGAACAGCTAGTGTCATCTCTGTTCGAATTTATAAACTATAATACAGGCGATTTCAAAAGATTAACATATTTTTTTATATTTTTTCAAATAAATTTATATTTTACAGTTAATTACGGGTAAATTGACTATTCATACATCTGTCAGTATGTATTATAAAAGAGAAATAAATTAAGTTTAGAGAAAAGAGAAATAAATTAAAAATAAAAATAATTTTATTCGGAGATTAAACTGACAGATTTGTATCATAGAGATATAATTTGTTCATATTTTCTCTATTTTATTTTTAGTTTACAAGTTTTGGTTAAAAAGCCACGTGTGATTTAAATATACATATTCGAATTTTACTTTTGTAAACAGTTTGTTTTAAAAAAATTTATCACAGGCTTGAAATTGTTTAAAATAAAATTTGAATTCTTAGGTATTGTTATTAATTACTGATTATAAAAACGTGGTAAGTAAAATGATATATTTTACATATATTATTATTTTTTCATTTATTTTGTACTAGGTATAACTTTAGAAATAAAAATGTCATCTATATCTCCGGGTTAATTCTGTGAGCAGAATCTATTTCATCTGATTGGTCAACATCAGAAGACGAGGTAAAAAACATTTGCATTCCTCGGGCACGTCAATGTATTCTACGAAGTTGAATTTAAAATGCGTTTTCGTTTGACAAAAGCTGTTCGCTTCACAAAAATTCAGTTATCAGGTGACTAAAATGCAGAAACATTTAGAAATACAAAATGTTATTTTTCAATAAATGTTTAGGTTGTGTGCGGTACACAATTAAAAATTATGAACGTGGTTGCACGCTGGTCAGGTTCCACTCACGACAGCCACATTTTTGATGCATCGTTAATTAAAGCTCAATTCGAAAATAATGAATTTAATAATAAATATCTGTTAGGAAATAGTGCATACGCTTACAGACGATATTTATTGGCCCCGCTTTTACGCCCAAGGGAGCTACCAGTTAGCTGTTGTGCAAGACATTTCCATCCCCATGTCCCAGATGTCAGTAAGCCGAAGTATAGACAGGGTTACGAGGGCAATCAATGATGTAATATGTCCGCGGAAAATTAACTTTTCTTTGGCGCCAAGGGAAATTGCAAATGCTAGGGCAAGGTATGTATAATTTAAAGAATTTACCACTCGGTTATAAACTTTTCATTTGTTTGAATTGATAAATATTTGCATTTTTGTAGATTTTATGAAAAATACGGATTTCCCGGGGTAATTGCTGTAATTGATGGTACACACGTCGCTATTAATGCACCACTAGCGAGTCATACTGTATTCCCGGAGCATATTATATTAGGGTGTGCCAAAAAAAGTTTTTTTCTCGCTCTCCGCTCAAAATATCGTAGGATATGTCTAAACAAACATCCTCACCAAAGAGCAGCTCAAAATTCCAATTTTTAGAGGTGCATCATCGAACCTAAAGTTTTCCCATTTAAATAACCCAGGAAAAACGATTTTTTATATTATTTACTCCTGCAAACTATGAAGAAATTATTTTTCCATAAAATGAATCAAAGCACCTTATTAAGCATTAAATTGTGGACAAAAAATTTCATTGAGTCAAATTTCTATCACCAATATTTCACTTTCTACAGAGCCTTAAAATTTAAGTTTCTTGAAATTTTACTTTTTTTACATTTTTAAGCTAAACTATTAAAGATAGGACAAAAAGTTAAATGACAGTTTTGTAATCCAACTGACACTTTACAAAAAAGTTCCTTACAAATTTTTCGTATTACAAGTAGTTACAAAGTTACAGACCCTCAAAGTTTATTTTACTTATTTTTCTCCAGAAAGGAAATTCAGCTATTACAGCTGGTGTCATGAAAAATCTGAACCTAAGATTATGACAGAAACTTGTTTTGAGACCTCGAGAAACCAAAAATGACCTTCATTAAAATTTCTTTTCGATGGTGTAAAAAAAAATTGAAAAATTTTTGAAATTTCGCCAATTTTTGCAAAAAGCACTAAAAATGGCAAAAAATGGCCAAAATTTTGACTTCCAAAAATCGGACATATATATCCAAATTTTAATGAAGGTCATTTTTGGTTTCTCGAGGTCTCAAATAAGTTTTTCATTCTTATTCGCTCCAACATATTTTTAACGAAAATGTTATTTCACTATTTTTTTAAAAAATTTTTTTATTATACATTCCAACAAAACCAAAACTAAAAAATTTAAAAAAATTTTGTTATCAAATTCAATATTATTGTTAAAACAATATTAGTCATTTAGAAGTACTACATTGTAAATAATTATTTGTATTTGTAGCCACTGGAGAAGGTATAAAATATATCGAAAAATTTTTGGAACAAAATAAAGAAACAATTTATTCTACGGAAGAAAGTTGGAGTATTATTTCTAATCCTTCATCTCCTTGGATAAATTAGTAATAAATTATTTGGGAACTTAGGTTTAAAAAATTTTCAAATAATATTTAAGCAATTTATTGTTTACTAAAATAAACGTTAAATAACATTTTCTTTTTTTCAAAAAATAAATATACATAAACCAGAGAATAAACTGCATACATATTTGACATTTCAAATTACATATACATGAATATATATATATATATATATATATATATATATATATATATATATATATATATATATATATATATATATATATATATATATATATATATATATATATATATATATCTATATATATATATATATATATATCTCACTTTCCATGTTCTAGACCAGGGGTGGCCAACCCAAATGATCTTGCGGGCCACTTTGGAAGCACATCATAATTCCACGGGCCGCATACAAAATGATATGTTCCCATATATTATGTATTTTTTTAATACATTGGTTTTCACTACCTTGGTCATTATAAAATAAATATATTTTGTATAAGTGTGATGAATCTTGCGGGCCAAAAAAAGTTCAAGGTGGGCCATATGCGGCCCGCGGGGCGCGGGTTGGCGACCCCTGTTCTAGACTTTCTAGAGAGAAGGTTCAAGTATTAACGTTCGGTATACATCGTATACTGTATACGATGTATACCGAACGTTAATACTTGACCCTTCTCTCTATAACCTGGAAAGTGAGACAGGAATATACAAATATCTCAAAAGCAAGCCAAGTGCGCTTCAAAACAAGTGTAATGTGATTAAAAATAAAAGCAAGCGACTTTGGCTTACGCCGATGTGAAATGGCCCATTTCAAAGGTTTGTAGTAAAATTCTTTTAATTTTAAAAATATATAGGTAACTATAACTATACGGGTTATATAATACATAATAATTATTTAAGAATATTTTTGTTCCAATTTTTTTTCCTTATCTTTTATTTATAAGAGATATAAAATTTATTATAGGGATTCTATATAAATGTAGAGTCCCTATAATAAAAATAGAGTCGTGACATGTCAGCCATTTTCTATCCGAAACAAAGCGGAAAGCTTCAAAATTAATTATCACATATTTGAGTAAATGTTTTTGAATACATAATTATTGTTAATAAGTTATGAATTTATGAACAATTAAAAAATTTTAATTTAATTATTCTTTCTAGGTTAAACTAAATGATTTTTGTCAATATTTAATTTATTTCCAATTTATTTTACGCAAACTTGGGACAGAAAATACCGGAACCAATCAGCATTCCGCACACATGTCACGACTCTAATGCTCTAATGTAGAGTGCCTACAATAAATAGAGTGGTGACATGTGTGCTGAATGCTGATTGATTCCGGCATATTCTATCCAAAGTTTGCGTAAAATACATTGGAAATAAATTAAATGTTAACAAAAACCATTTAGTTTAATTTAGAAAGAATAATTAAATTAAAAATTTTTAATTGTTCATTAATTCATAACTTATTATGGTTCATTTCACTTAAATTTAACCATGCTTCATCACTTTGAATTTAAATAATTTCCGTTTTCTTGCTTTATCTCTTTCATTATTGCATTTACGTAAATTTTAGATTTGCAGTTTGTTTTTAGAAAAGAATAAAAGATTGATTTGCTTCGAATATAAGAATTATTTAATTTTTTAACGATAACTCATGATCAGTTGTATTTGAAATGAGGTATAACAATAATTATGCACTCAAAAATACTTACTCAAACATCTGATAATTAATTTTGAAGCTTCCCGCTCTGTTTTGGATAGAACATGGACGACATGTCACGACTCTATTTATTATAGGGACTCTACTCTAATGTAGATTATACTGCCATCTAGTATATAATAGCAAAATAACACTCAGTCGGTAATTCTATCTTTTATTTAATAACTAATAAGTAATAACGGTGCCGCAACTAAATAATTGTGGACAAATAACCGCAACCAAATAACCGTGGACAAAATAACTGAATGACAAGATAAACTTAGACAAAATAACTGTGGACAAAATAACCGAACGACAAAATAACCGAACAACCAAATAAACATCGTTAATTATTCTTTTGAGTTAGGGTACATGCGGCTGTGATATGACTAAGATTTTCTTTGCTCCCAATATAGAAAAGATGGCTAAATTGCATTAGACCTTAGATGTTGGTATTTAAACTATTGCATTTAAAAACGAACGTTAATGGGTGAAAACTATTGTATTTAAAAAGCTAAGCTTGGGAAACATTATTTTGAAAAATCAAATAGTAGATGATATAATACCCCTGTCGCAGCATCCTGCATAACATAGCGAATTTCTGTTTATAAAAATTAGTTTTTCTCGGAAACTAATTGACATAGAACAATAGCTTAAAGAGCTTTTTTTTTGTAATTTTTTCTCCTCTTTTAAAAGGTGTAAATAAATTTAGCAAAAATTTTTGAATAAGTGAAAATTTTGGCAAAAAACTAATTTTTTACAAGATCAAAAACCATGTTCCTGGCATCCGACGTGTCTGGCTGAAGAACTCATCCAAGGGTTTGGGACTTCCAATGTTTTCACCAAATTTCGTAAATATTAGATACTTCGTTCGAGAGTTATCGCGCGGACACATATATACATATCGCGCTTTTCTGTCCCAATCTCGTATCTGAATAGTCCCAAGTTTTGGACACACAAAAAAACGTATTTAAATCTGTGTTTTCATCACAATGAACTTAAGATTTATGCTAATTACACCCTTTGATGTTGGCTACCTATATATTATATAAATATATACAGATAAGTATATATATATATATATATATATATATATATATATATATATAAATCCAGTATATAATATGTTTTTTGTATGTAATTTTTGATATACGAGGTTCGGACGGACAACGCGCGATATGTATATATATATATATATATATATATATATATATATATATATATATATATATATATATATATATGCAAATTTTAGTGAATCGGTTTCTAGGGACCTTAAAACAAATTTCTGCCATAGTCCCGGGTTCAAGTCGCGTCATGATAGTGGCTGTAATAGCTGAATTCCATTTTGGAAATTCGCTAAAAACTAGGTAGTAAGATTAGAAGTTAGTTAGGTTAAGGATATAAGTTTTTTTTTCAAATTTTAGGTAGATGATATAAAAACTAGGTGGTGAGGTTAGTTAAGGTTAGGTTAGTTTATTTTTGCATATATGTAGTATACATATATAGCCAAATGGATATGAAAAAAACGTCCCAATATCACGGTGCAGATTTGGAAGTATTTTGTTCGTTTTTCGCAAATGCGACTTTTTAATATGAACCAATCTGAACAGTAAACACGGTCAACACTAATTGATGCATCTGCGCAAAACAACTGAAGTGCCTCTACCCAATGTCTATCCGTCTCACTTCATCGGAACCACTGCCTCTTATAGGGATTGGCCATATAGTTATAATACATATATGTATTTTTGACAATATGCTTCGACTTTGATATAAAAACTAATTATGTTAAGGTTATAGATGGTGACGTTAGTTAAGGTTATGCTCCTTCCTTTCTTTTTCTTATTTCTAAAATTTATAATTTTTTTTTTCCTCAGCTTTTCTTCTGTAGGAAAAATTGTAGTGATTTATATTTCGCTTTTTCAAATTTATCTAAAATGTACATAACCTTTATCTTTGGGCTTTTAATTCTGCAGTAGCTCTTTTAAATTTATCTTATATGTACCTACATAATCTTTATCTTTAAACATTTTTAATCCTCGTCCTCCAATCTCTGTCAGGCATTAAAAAGTTACAGGTTAATTTTAATATTAACGTGTTGATGGTCATAACCTGCTATGATGGAACACCCAATTGGTATATATATATATATATATATATATATATATATATATATATATATATATATATATATATATATGTATATACATATATATATATATATGTGTGTGTGTAATTGTTGGCACGGTACAGCGTTGTGTCACAGTTAGTCAGTTTATCTTGATGTTGTACAAATTCAAAAAATATTTTATCTCGGATACTGAACTACGAAATCCTGCCTTAATGCGTGTCCAACACGCACTTGGCGAATTTTTTGGAAGATGGATATTCATTTGCTTTTATTATCGTTATATTATTAGTATGAAATGAAAATGAGGTAAAAACTAAATAAATAAAATTAGTAATCAGTTAAAGCTTGAAGCTGGCAGGAGACGGGAGGGCGAGTAGATAGCGAAAGGGTGAATGGGTGAATATAAAATTTATTTATAATCATTGTCAGTATGATGCCAGAAGCAAATAAATCATTCGGGAACAATTTATTATGTTATAAGAGAATTAATTATTGTTCGAGATGAATAGAAATTTCTGTTATGTTCGCAGGAAAATAAAATTATTCGAGATGGCATATCGATCTATCTATCTGTTAATGTTTATTACAATAAAAAAACCGTGAGCAGCGGGGCCCCATCACGGAAGTCGAATTTTTCCCTTCATCTTCGGTATTGAATGCCTACAACCGAAATGGGATTGAAAGTTTACAAGCGATTTGTCATTTTGGTGGTTTCAAAACTGATGATGAGTGTCCGGCTGATCGGGGTTTTAAAAAAAGGTTTTAAGTTTTTAAGGGCTGAATCTCAGTAAATTTCAATTTGGTGCCGATAGCAGTTCGCAGGAAAAAAAACACAATTCGTACGAGGGCGTTCCTATCCAGGCTTATCCGCCAATTGCCTTTTTGTTTTATTTTTAAATATTAAAAAAGGACCTTAAATAGTAAACTGGAAGGCCTTTATGAAGATATTTTTTCTTTCCAAAAAAATCCAAAATTTCTATTTTCTAAATATTTCATTTTATAAAAAGTTCATTTTTTTTAAATTTGTAAATTTACTATTCGCCTACTTGTCTTATAAATATAAAGCATTTTAAACACATTTAACAATACATTGAATTCCGATGTAAAAATGGGAGAAGTGGGGGGAACAGTAATGTGGGATCCCTAAAAGGGGCACTAACTGGATACTAACTCAATACATGTACAAAATTTCAGCCCTCTACGTTTACTCAGAGAGTCTCTAGGCGTGTTAGAAAAAAGGCAAAAAAATCAAAGGAATATTGGCATAAAAATCGTGGGGATAAGGGTTAAAAGTTGAAACCTCCAAAAAGCAGTGGCTGGCTATTAACTCACCTCTACACAAAATTTCAGCGCTCTAGGTTTATGAGATTTTGACCTGAACGAAACTGTTAAAAAACAAGAAAAATCATGGTGGGGGTAAGGGTTCAAGTTGAGACCCCCAAAAGGCACCCCCTTGATAGTAACTCAATCCGAATACAAAGTTTCAGCCCTATAGGTTTATTTAATAACTAACTCTACAAACACACAAAATTTCAACCCTCTACGTTAATTCTGGAGGGCTGGGGGCGTGTTAGAACCAGCCAAAATCGTTTTTCCCCCACTACTCCCTCCAAATCATCCTAGGAAGCTGAATTTTGGATATGTTGTAGATAATTGACCGAAACTTTTCCAACCGGCTTGGAAAAGTTTTATTGTTTTACCGCCTCCCGCCACCCCCTTAAATGTGGGGTCGGATCCAAAATTTGCCCAAAATTTGACTCCACTTTGATAGCATTGTTGTGCATCGGAATGAGCCCCACTTACCAAATTTCAGCTCTTAACTTCCATAAGGGGCCCTACACATATTAAAAGGTAGCGAGAAAATATATATATATATATATATATATATATATATATATATATATATATATATATATATATATATATATATATCAGACATTTTTTTTCTACATAATACGCCCCTACCCTTGCCTCTCGCCGTTCTTATCGTATAGGCTGTATAAGTCTAATTTTTCAGTTGAAGTTCAAGCACTTTAAATTTATTAACCTATTTTTCTTTTATTTTAAATTGGTGGTGGTTTTTAAATTCTCTTTTAGTATTTTTAAATCTAAAATTTTACTTTTAGTTATCCAAATGCATGACGTATTCTATATCTGTAAAGATCAAACTGAATAAATCGTTATTATTATTATATATGTATATGTAAGTATAGGTACGTACTCATAGACAAATATGTATAATATAAATTTTAGAAAACAATGTACCGTGATGTACAGTGATGAGGTAAACAACTGCAACAGTACGTAGTTGGTTATACCTAATTTTTGTGGAATAAATACCTTGAGACGTATGCAGATGTATATGTATGTATAAATATATATTTATGAAGAGTTTATACGAAAAATTGTTGATAGGTAGGGTAGATACACTATAATTCTGCAATTGTATCTCATTTGAATTATTTATTTTTTCCAGATTTATTTTGACTATTGGTGTGAAAATTATTTTGCCCATCACGGTAAATGTGCCTATTGTTTTTAATATACATGTCTACCTATACATAGGTATTTTAAAAAATCAATAGTGCATTATTTTATAAATTATACTTAGATTCAAATCTAAGATAATTAATTTTGATTAACATACATTGGTAAGTCTGCTGGTGTTATTTATTTATTTAAATATTTTATTTTAGTTATTTTGTTATAAATGTGTGGTAGATATATGGGCATACATTACCAATAAGCGCGGTAGCACGTAGACAAGTTTTCATCAGCTGTATGTGCAATTAATACACCTGTCTTAGCATCCCTCACAGAGAAAAAATTCCAGTAAAAATTACTGATCTGCCTCCGGTAAACGAGTCTTAAGTGACCAGTCCGTAGGAAATTATTAAGCAAAAATATAAAAAATGCGTTTCAAACATTATTTTTTACGATTCATTTGAAAATTTTTCCTGTACACCTTAAGAATTTTTCCTATACAGCTGCGTAAAATTCGATGGGCTAGTAAAATTTCATGTGGACACCGGGAAAATTTACTTAATTTTTTGTAAAATTATACTAGACATTGAATAATTTTTACTGAGTCGCTGTGCATTTCATCCCTCTCACATATCATTGCAACCAAGCATCACACAGACATGAGAATAAATAAAACAAGCACGCAAGCGCACCAGCATTGTCTAACACGACCAACACGAGTTACAGGCATAGCAACTAAGCAGGTTTCGTTCAGTTGTGGAATAACAACCATCATGACTGGATGTTTATGAAGTGTTTGTTTGTTGTGTTTCATGAAATTTTGTTTAGTTTTTATTTTAATTATTGTATGTTTTCTTTTATATGTATTGATATGTTAATTGAAATATGTTTTTATACAAATTATTGTAATGTGCCTATTGTTTTATCATGTAATATGTCAAATAAAGAATTTATATATTTTTTTCCACAAATAATAAAAAACCACAAAAAATGTTTTCTATATTAATAATTTGATTTTAATGCTTACCCTTCTATCAATATCCTTTTAAACTATTTTAATTCAATTATTTATTAATAAATAAAAAAAAAACCTTATTTATAAATAATACGGTAATTTTTACTGAGCTATAGGGTAATTTACAATTTTACTATAAATTATCGTACTTTTTGCTTAGCTTGTCACTTATGTCCGCATTACCAGAGAGCTCAGTAATTTTTTACCAGAAATTTCAGTAAAAATTACTGTATTTTTTTCTCAGTGTACATAACATAGCGAATTTCCGTTTATAAAAATTAGTTTGTCTTGGAAACTAGTTGACATACAATAATAGTTTAAGATCTTTTTTATGCGATTTCTTCTCCTCTTTCCAATGGTGTAAAAAAATTTGTTACGATTTTTTGTAAGTACTGTTATCCCCCCCCCCCCCTCGTCTAAAGGATACAAGTTAATTGACGGAACAACAGTCTTTAATTCCAGTATTACAATTTCACTTTGTATAAAATGCTATGTACTTCTACTGTTTACATAAAAAATTGTTTCATGCACCTTTTGAACCTAAAAACAAAAAATAAATTGTATTAATTTAATGTAAATCTGAATTAAACTAAAATGAGAAAATTTCAATACAAATACTAGTGTAGTTAAAATTACACAAACAGTGAAAACAGTGACAACTATAAATTAGGTTACAAAGTTGACGTTTATATGTAAACAAACCAAGTGACATTTAAGTAGTGGTTGCCAGTATTGACGGAAAATCGGTCACTTAAAAACTACGCATGCGCGGAAACATCGAACGAAATGAAATCGCCGAAGTGAAATGGGTATGACACTGGAAGGATCAGTCTCTCTTTCGTATTTTGGAGCCCAGGAGAGGAAGATGTGACAAGAGGTGTTATACCTCCAACAATCGTGAAGGGTACGCCATGTGGCGAGTCGTTTTGTTAACCGTAATGGGATTTGGGAGCTACTAATTAAATTTGTGCTGAAGTTATTGTATGTAACAAGCTATTTAAGTGAAAAAGTATCAAAAGCACTTATCTCAAAATTACTGCTCCAAATTTTTTTGGATTTATTCTTCGGAAACCCTCACAATATTTTCGCCGGGAATTGAATCGCCTAACATTTTTTGAATTGGTGCCCACGTGGTGAAACTAAATTTTGGCTGGTGCCGCTTATGGTGTGGACGTGGTCCGATTCTGGTTAAAGAAGTGCCGAAGCTGCTGAATGTCTGGTGACCGTATAACTTTCGCTCCATGTGTTTTTCTGGAATTATAACAAAATGTGGTATACGCAAAGAGACAACTTGTATCACTTTCATAGTGAACATTGAGTTGTTCACTCAACTTCAACAAAAACTTGTTAAACGTTGTGTCGTTATTTTCATAGTTAAATTCTTGTTGTTGATTATAGTTATTTTTTTTGTTGTTGATATTTGTAAATTTTAAGTACGGAAACGTAACGGACGTCCGTGCAATAGTAAGTTTTCCAAGTATAAACGTCAGACTATTCACGTGAATATTTACGTGTACCGCGCCGACCTTCGTTACCAGTTATTTTCTTAATTAGGTTAAATTCGATTATTTCAATTTTAGTAGGTTAGGAATATTTCAATAGCCGGCCTATAATTACCTAAAAAGAGAAAGAAATACGTTAATTAAAAATAAAAAAAAAAATTACAAATTAATAAATTTCGTTGAGTATCACACATTCTATTAAGTGAACAAAAATTACTTTGACATTTGCAGATTGGGCGTTCAGGCCGTTGTCAATGATCATTCTTTGAATTTAGTAACCGTCTTTAAGGTCATTTCACTTAATTGAATGTTGAGTTATATCAAATAGGTTTTTATTCTGATTGAAATATAATAAATTTACTCACCTTGTATTATACAGATAATCTATAATCAGTAATTGTACGCATATTCCAATAATATCGCTCAATGATTGTATGAAACAAACCGATCATCAATAATAATTCATTTGTTCTGCACTACTTGTTGTTCCTGTCTCTCACTTGTTTTTTTCAGCTAAATCAAATTTTTTGTGGTAATTATAGAGGATAACAACTCGCATCTTTTCCATATTTTTCTCAGATAAAATATGGTGGCGCTCAACTTAGTTTAGTTAATTTTTTTGTATAGTAAGTATTTAAGTCTCTTCTTAGGGGATATAACCCATTACCCCCCCCCCCCCCAACTCTCCAAGGCTAGTCGAGGTGCGTCAAGTGTGCGCTTTCTCCAAGTGGTAACAAATTTCACAAAAAATTTTAAAAAGGGGGAAATTTTGGCAAAGAACTGGCTAACGAACTTGTCCAACGGTTTGGAACTACCAACATTTTCACTAAATTTTGTAAAAGTAGGACATTTTGCTCGAGTGTTATCGTGCGAACACACACACACACACACACACACACACACACACACATACATATATATATATATATATATATATATATATATATATATATATATATATACTGGGTATCCGGGCCGGATGTATACATACGATTTACATGTTAATTGATAACATTGTATTCCCATAAGGAAAAAGTTATGTCGCAATAGTGCTTTGGATAAACCTATTCCTATTTTTGGTGATTTTCTTTTATAAAATAATTTTTATTTTATTAATTTATTACATAAATAAATAGATAAAATACCCCCGTCGCAGCACCTGCATAACATTTCCAAAGATAGGACACTGACGGATTTCATATAACAACCTGTATCCATCTAAAATAGTTTAACTCTATAACAGTGATAAGATTTTCGAAATCGGTTGAGTAGTTAATTTTTTACTTTTGAGTCCCCAGAACCCTAGCGGATCACATATAATATAACACATATGCATTTAAATAAGTTTAACTTTTTAAAAGTGAAAAAATTTTCATAATCAGTTGGAACCAACGGACAACGGAACCAACAATTTTAATGCTACTTTCATCTTTTTCTGGAATTCCAATAGTGTCTAAATTGAAACTTGGGGATCGATTTAATTGTCCCCACCATTCAACTATTTAATGTGATCCCTATCAGAAGGTTCTGGAGAACAATTTTAATCCTACTTCACTTTTTAATTCGCTATTCTGAAATTCTGTACAAAATCAGTTATTTAAATAATTAATACTAAAAGCAAGTAATATTCATATTTCAGTAGCATATCTAATTTTCGCAACATTTTCTTGAGATCCGCCCAGCTGTTTAGTATGAGGAAGTTTTTTTGGGGTCCAAAGGTCCTGGGTGATAATTTTGCCCTCACTTATACTAACAAAATCATCTTATTTTAATTTAAATAATAATAGAACAGTTACCTGAGATTAGTTTATCCGTTTCTATAAGAGAAATGAATAAGCAATTTATTTTACTTTACGTGTAATTGCTTTGAAAAAAATTTAATTTGTGTCCCCGTAACTCAATAGTGAAACCAAATTTGAAAATTCAGGCTCTTTTGTGCCACCCTTGGGATGATTTTCTATTGATAGACACTTCACTAGTCGAAATCCGTTAAGTAACCTGGGCTGTGTGCTTTTCACAAAATTTTATAACATTTTTTCTAATTCTATTATATATCTACATATTGATTATTTAATAATAAACCATTGTTGAAAAGATACACAGCCTTATTAGTGAGGCTATGAAAATCATTCTGACACCATTTTTGCATCACACTAGAATCATTTTAGTAAAACCATATTAATGAGCAAATGTCAAATAAAAACTTTGTTTTTGTATGCTATTAGTGTTTTGTCGTATTAATGAGCCCCCTTAAAATAATACTAAAATCATTTTAAGCCATGGAAGGAGGAAAGGTATATAATATTGTAATGGAAGGAGCATTTTCCAAAATACTGAGCAACATATTATGAATCTTAGCGTGCTTATTATGAATAACGTCATTTTGTAAATAAACAGTAACGGTTTTAATGTAATTGAAACATTGCCATTGCTTTTGAGACAATATATTTAGTATATTTTTCTTATAATTGTGATTTCTATATAAAAACATAAGCAATTAATCAATTACTTTCAATATCTGTTCTATTTGATTCAATAATCCACTCCCTAAGAATGCTGTTCGACTATTTTATCAGTTAATTTTTCGAATTCTTAATTGTCTACTAAATTATTGTATTTTTTAAGGGTGCTTAAAGAATATTATAAATTACTATAAACTGAAAACAAAAATTGCTCAAATTAATCGATTATTTACAATTTATAACTATTTCTTTAAAAAGATTACGTTTTGGTTTATAATTTTCCATCACTAATAAGACATATCTTTTTGATAAAAGTAGACACAAACATAAATAAAACTATACATTTATGAAATTATCATTTTATTAATAAATAAATAAATACAAACAAAATACAATATAATCTTGAAGTTAAATTTTTATATGCTCATTAATTTTACATATAAGACGCTACTGAAATGAAGGGTCGATCTAACCTATATTTTAATTTTTACATAATTTTATTTTTTACAAAATTTTGAAATTTTTGTCGTTATTATCACATATTTTAACTAAAAAACGGATTCCTTATTTACGTAGAATGATTCATTTTTCGGTATTTCCTTTACTTTGTGTAATGTCAAAATCGGTATTTTTCCGCTTATTATAAACGTGTTTTTTTAAATGAAAAATTTAGAAAAATTAACAAATTTTCGCTAGAAATGGTTGTCTTTATTGATAAATACAACATTTACTTACCCAAATATTATATTTACGGTGTATTACGTTTACTAATTTTTTTTTAAATTTAATTTTTTGTAGGACTGGATGTTTAGTGCTTATTTGCACGTGTTCTAGTGTATATTTGCTCTTTTGTTTTTTATTTTTTGTGGTACATTCAAAAGAATCTACGTATTCATTCTAACATATCATATTATATTACATCTTGTCTCTCTCTTAAGAAATAGTCTCCATCCATATCCTTCTATATCAATGTTTTAAGCTTAGTATAGTATTTTAAAGATTAAAATGAATTTAACCCATCTTTTACACTATTTTAAACACTATTTCTATGGTAATAATTTTTTTTAAATATTATTTTTTAATAATAGTAATTCTATGTATGCATTAGACAATTAAGTATTGGATATTTTTTTATTAAACAATTAAAATGAATGAGATTAATATAAACGAAGAAATTTTTTAAGTGTAAAAGTTAATTTACAAGGTGCTGAACGAAATTAAAAAATATTTGTGCCAAGTATTGTTCCAATGTAACTTTTGATGGCCCTAGTTTTAAGAAAAGATCTCGAATAAGAAAAGACACTGCTTGTTTTGTTATAAATTTAATTCGTAATGAGATGACTCAAATTAATAATAATCCTGAAGAAAGATTTAATGCTGCTACTCAAATAATGACTGCAATAAGATATTTAACAATTTAAGGTTCATATGAACAAGATGTAGACGATTATTCGCTCGGTTACGACCACAATTTATTCAATTTCCACAACGAAACGAATTACAAGAAATAAAAACGCGGTTCTATGAAATCGCCCATTATCCGCTAGTTGTCATTTTAAAATAATGAGTCCATAAATATTAAAATAAAATAAAAAAAACGCCGTGAGCAGCGGGACCCTATCACGGTAGTCGAATTTTCCCCTTCATCTTCGGCATTGAATGTTTACAAGCGAAATGTGATTGAAAGTCTACAACCGAATTGTCATTTTGTTGGTTTCAAAACTGGTGATGAGTGTTCGGCTGATCGAGGCTTTAAAAAAAGGTTTTAAGTATTTAAGGGCTGTATCTCAGTAAATTTCAATTTTGTGCCGAAAACAGGTAGCAGAAAAAAACCAACACAATTCGTACGAGGACATTCCTGCCCATGTTTATCCGCTAATTGCCTTTATGTTTTAGTTCTAAATATTAAAAAAGGACCTTAAATAGTAAACTGAAAGGCCTTTAAAAAGATATTTTTTCTTTCAAAAAAAAAATAAATAAATAAATAAATAAAAAAATAAAAAATAAAAAAAATAAAAAATAAAAAATTATTTTAAAATAATAAAAATCCAAAATTCCTACTTTATATGTATGTATACATATAGAATTATCTATATGTAATATAATATGTATGTATGCAACTACCTATATGTATGTATTGCTTTTGTTAAAAAATTAAATTCATTTTTTTTTAAATTTTTTAAAATTACTGTTCGCTTACTGTGTGTTAGAATAAAAGTAATTCATTTAAAACAGATTTACAATACCACTGAATTCCGATGTAAAAATGGGAGAAGTGGGGGGAAAAGTAATGTTTAATCCCTAAAAGGCACTAGCTGGATACTAACTCAATACACGTACAAAATTTCAGCATGTATGTTTTCTTAGAAAGCTTCTAGACGTGTTAGAAAAAAAGCAAAAAAATCAAGGAAATATTGACGTAAAAATCGTGGGGGTAAGGGTTAAAAGTTAAAACCTCCAAAAAGCAGTGGCTGGCTATTAACTTAACCTGTACACAAAATTTCAGCCCTCTAGGTTTATTTGGGGAGATTTTGACCCGAACGAAACTGTTAAAAAAAAAAGAAAAATGATGTTTTTTTGGTATAAAAACGGTGAGGGTAAGGGTTAAAAGTTGAGACCCCCAAAAGGCACCCCCTTGATACTAACTCAATCCCAATACAAAATCTCAGCCCTCTGGGTTTATTTGGGTGACCTGTGCGAGTGGTACAAACTTCGAAAACGTCAAAAAACCATGAAATTTTAGCTTAAAAATGAGGGGGGTGGGGGAAAAATATTAAAATCTCCAAAAAGCATAACCTAGGTATGAACTCTATCAACACACCAAATTTCAATCCTCTACGTTAATTCTGGGGGGCTGGGGGCGTGTTAGATCCAGCGAAAATCGTTTTCCCCCTCCCTACTCCCTCCAAATCACTCTAGGAAGCTGAATTTTGGGTATGTTGTAGATAATTGATCGAAACATTATTTAAAACCGGTTTGGAAAAGTTTTATTGTTTTGTTACACCCCACCACCCCCTTGAAGGTCGGGTCGGAAAAAAAATTTGCCCAAAATTTGACGCCACTTTGATAGTATGAGGTGCCTCGAAAATGAGCCCCATTTACCAAATTTCATCTATTAACTTCCATAGGGGGGCCCTACACAAATTAAAAGGTGGCGGGAATATATATATATATATATATATATATATATATATATATATATATATATATATATATATATATATATATATATATCAGACATCTTTTTTTCTACATAATCGTGTTCTACGGGTCCGAAAACGGATAGCGCCCCTACTCTCGCCTCTCGCAGCTCTTATCGTATAGACTGTATAAGTCTAATTTTTCGGAGAAAATTCGACTAAAAATACGATAAAATTTTTTTGGAATTCATCACATGCATAGAGATGCTACAATAAAATGAAATTAAATTTAATTAGAAAATACTTATGTTTTTCGATTAAATATCACCAAATATTATTGGCGTCAAAATATAGAAATATTAAATTGTTAAACACTAACTACACTAACAAGTAAAGGGCCCGAGGCCGGACCTATCGACTTTGATGAAACTTAGATATGTTGTAGAACACTAAAAAATAAGCGACACGTATTTTTTTTATTGGCGGAAAAACGGTTTGAAGGGGTGAAATCGCCCTCCAAAAATTGGGGTAAAAATTTGAATTTTTAAATATCTCGAAAACGGTAACAGATAGAGCAAAAATTTAAATTGGCAGTATTGCTCTTTTTTAAAGAGCTATCTACTGGTATGCAATTCGTTCAAATTGTGTCAACAGGGGTGGCTATGGGTTAAAATTTAGGGGTTAATTTTGCAAAAAGGGGATGAAGATTAAACAATATAAAAATTCCGTTTACAGATTTGAAATCTACGTTAGAAAATCTAATTGACCTGTTTTTGCTCAATGTCCTAATATTAAGTCAAGGGGTAGTTAACTAGGGGGTGACTGTGTCGAATAGTCGTACTACTTGGGTAGTTCAAATAATTCTTCTTCATGGAAAATAGTTTAAGACTTTTAGAGTAATGTAGAAATGAAATTTTCGATTTCAAAATTCAGTTTGAGCAACATTGGAGAGGCGGTGAGTCACTCTCTTAAATTACATACTAGTTAACCTAGTTAACATACACTCATTTTTAATATTAACACACTGACAGTGGGTAATAATGTTACAATAAATGGTTCTGAAGTTAGACTATCGTATGTAAAGTTTTTATTAGGTTTCCATTCATTTTGAAAATATCGTTATTTTCGGTATCGATAATTTTCGATAACGAAAACTATAACATTCATTAAAAAACAAACCTTATAAAAACCTTACATACTACAATCCAACTTCAGAACCCCTTACTGTGAGATTATTACCCACTGTCAGTGCGTTAATATTAAAAATGAGTGTATGTTATCTAATATGTAATTTAAGAGGGTGACTCACCCCCTCACCGATGTTGCTCAAACTGAATTTTGAAATCGAAAATTTCATTTCTACGTTATTCTAAATGTCTTAAACTATTTTCCATGAGGAAAAACTTCTTGAACTATACGAACCCAGTAGTACGACTATTCGACACAGTCACCCCCTAGTTAACTACCCCTAGACTTAATATTAGGACATTGAGCAAAAACAGGTTAATTAGATTTTTTGACGCAGATTTCAAATCTGTAAACAAAATTTTTATATTGTTTAATTTTCACCCCTTTTTGCAAAATTTATCTCTAAATTTAAACCCCCTACCACTCCTGTTGATGTAATTTGAACAAATTTAATATCAATAGATAGCTCTTTAAAAAGAGCAATATCGCCAATTTAAACTTTTGCTCTATCTCTTACCGTTTTCGAGTTATTTAAAAAATTAAATTTTACCCCAATTTTTAGAGGGCGATTTCACCCCTTCAAACCGCTTTTCCGCCGATACAAAAAAAATCGTGTCGTTTATTTTTTAGTGTTCTACAACATATCTAAGTTTCATCAAAATCGATAGATCCGGCAAGTTTTGGAAATTATATTTGTCGATTGGCTAATTGGTTAATTGGTTAATGCAATTAATTGATAACTTGTTTTCATTGTTCAATGTTGATCACTTAATAATTGATTTGTTTTGTTTAAAAACTCCATTCAATAATTGTGAACAGGTTCATTTGAAATTTGTCATGCTAGAAATTGTACACGGAGAGAAAATTCATAGAAAAATTACTGTGGTCAGCACTACAATCGACGTGTAAAAGGCGAACATATTCAATTTGGTACGGTAAAACTATAAAAATTATAATTAATCATAGAAAATTTAAAGGATAGAATGTTCAATTTATATTGGATAGAATGATATTTCAAATGCTATCTGCTAATAGTAGAAAGAAAGAAAGAGAAGGTATCAACGCTGTCACATAGTGAGGCAGGCTGCAGAAGGTATCAACACAATCATACATGAAGGTCACATAGCCTGCCTGGTGTGGCAAGTAACATAGCCAGGCTGGTCACTGGTGGTGTGGTGTCGTGTCTCGTGTGCAAACAGTATTCATTAGAATGTCTTACAGGACGGTCACGGACGTTCATCATTTTGTTACTTCACTATATTCAGTATTAGAATATATTGTTATCAATCATTTTGTATGCATCATAAAGAATCAAAAGTCGGAAAAGATCGATTGTTCCTCTGTGCGTACAGCCCAAGCAACATAAGGTTTGCGGGTTGCGGGTACGACAACAAGAATTAAACTATAACATATATGCATAAGAGTGTGATAGAAGTTGTGTTAACACATTAAATTTTACCATGCTAGCACACTAATTTTTATGAAGCCATGACTAATACTTTTTACGTTTCAATTTAATAATATTTACATGATCGTAAAATATTTTTTACTCTGGTCGTCGATCGCGCATGCATTATAAGAGAGCATGGTATAATTTTTCTGAAATTTTATCTAAAAAAATTGTATGATTTTTCTCTCCGTGTAGATATATTTGTATTGTTTGAAATTTAATTTTTTTATTCTTTTACCCTTAAAGATATCGTGGTCAATCATAGGGTTTTAATGCAACAATTCAATCCAGTTTTCGGTAGTGGTTGTTTTTGCGTACTTTGCTAATAACTGTAAATTTAGAAATTTCATACAATAAAATTTATTAAAGCTTATTCATTTCTTTTATTTTACTTTCTAAATTTCAGCTTCCCAAACACCACTAACCGATTTTCAGATTTTGATTTTAACTTATTTCCACACTATAATAAATTTTGTTGTATCTACAAGGTAAAAATTTAAGAAATATGAAGTAAATAACAATAAAAAAAATTCTTTTTAGCAATTTTATAATTCTGACTTTTTTTTATCTATCCATGACAATAAATAACATTGGCTGCAAGTTTTTTATAAATAAATGGAGAAATTTAATAGTTAAAAAAAAATTTTTTACCCGTATGTTACCATGAAAGAATAATGATTTTTAAACAAAAAATTTTTTCTTAAAAAAAATTTTTAATTGTTTAAAAAAAAAATAAAGAAAAACTAATTCTTTTAACGGAAATTCGCTATTCTATGCAGGATGCTGCGACAGGGGTATGTAAGTTTTTGATATACAATTTATTGCTAGTGAGCACTGTGTTTGATTAAACAAATGTAGTATACATATGCAACCCTAACAATTTTGTCATAGAATTTGTGATAAGAGAAGCGCAGTACCCTATTATAGAATAGTGTAATTTCTAGCGTCTATATTATCTTTAAGGTAAGATCGAGAACTGTCAAAATTATTGTTAGTATTGGATTGGCACAAAAGTAATGAGACACTTTGTTCTTAATTTTTAAATTCTAACATGTCTTTTTAAAAAAAAATTCAATCAATTAGATAAATAGTCGCGATGAGCATCTATGACTTCTTTCCAACGTATGGGCAAGGACTGGATGCGTGTTGCTCAGAATTTAGCGGACCGTGAGTCGAAGAATTTGGCTAGTATGTCTCATTACTTACGTGCCAACCCAATATTACACAGTTATGTGTTTTATGATCACTAGTGTGTTTGTTTATTTTATTCTATTCATCTGCGCGCATAGAGTTCTCTCATTATAAATTCCTTTAACTATTTTTCGAAATAGTCATATGTAAATAATCTCTACTTTATATTTTTCAAGGGAACCACCACCTTAAACAGATTTACACCTATTTAACCTTTACTTGTCCTGCAGACAGTGCATACAACCGGATTTTATTTTGACAAGTTGTTTTCTATTTGTTATTTTAAAAAAAAAATATTTATCTACTTTTTTATATATATTATTTAACATATTCTCTAATGGGCCAATTTACTTCATTCCATACGTAATATCAGTTGTACATATATGTGCACAACCGAACCGGTGTATTTAACAACATAAAGAAAGACTTGTTTTGTATTTTGACACGTGTTATTCACACTTGTTAAATATGGGATCCTTGTAACACGTGTGTAAAACAATTAAAACATAAATATCTGTGTATTTATCGCACACAACAAAAAAAAAAAAAAATAATTTGAATTTTCAATTGTACATTTGAAATAATTTTTTTTTTTTTTTAAATTGTATTGGAAACTTTTCTTGTTTCTTTTTGCATAATTAGGTATTCCACTATGTGATATTAAATTTAGATAA
This sequence comes from Brachynemurus nebulosus, assembly GCA_035578155.1. Lineage (NCBI taxonomy): Eukaryota > Metazoa > Arthropoda > Insecta > Neuroptera > Myrmeleontidae > Brachynemurus > Brachynemurus nebulosus. The sequence goes on from JAPWDM010000001.1 coordinate 57,566,174, forward strand.
TAATCGGTTAGTATGACCAATGTCCAGTTTATATCCTTTTATTTTGTGTAATTATACGAAAGTGTTTTATGGTTCAGTAAATCCTCTTATTTGACAATTTTAATGATTTCTATTTGAATGGGTTTGTACCGACCCACAAGCTAACTTTCTTGTTCGATTTAAAATGTAGAGCTAGAAGTAATTATAATATAAAAAGGAATTATATAAAAAATGGATGGTAAATTTATTTAAAACGAAAAATAGTCGATAGTCTAGATAAAATATTGGAAGAAATACTTAGTCAATTTGCTGATTTGTGCAAGTACTTTTGGTCTACCACAAATGAACCACTTTTAGTCTCAAAAAATAATATGCCCTGCATAGGAGAAAGTAACTAAAAGCGAGTAAGCTAAGATTAAGATTTCTTTCATTTTTAATTTAAACAGCCTTTATATCAGACTACAAGACTACAAGAATATTCGAAAGTTTTAAATTAAATATTTGAAATTCAATCACATGTTTGAAAATATAAAGATCTACTTTTTCCACTCTTTTTAGTTTCCTTTTGCGTCGAGGAGATACAGAGTGGTTTTGATAAAAAGTTGTAGCTCAATAATCAGAATGCTCGTATTTTAAAAGTTTATTTCTGAAGTTTCATACTATATTTAAAACATAATCTATTTTTTTTTTATTTTTCTACTACTGTCTACTTCTTTCGCAAATTGTATCAATTAAGAGTAGTTTAAAGACAACACTGTTGAGCTCAAAAATCGAAACCATACTAGCTGAAAGACTCATAAGTAGCTCATAATTCTACCGCAAAGATTATTCTGAAATTTTTATTTCTGTATTTTTAAAAATGTGTTAAATGCTTTCTTAGTGTGTCGATCTAAAAATTTTTAATTTACGGAATACGAAAGCTCATAAATACCTTATAATTTTACACTATTTGTTTTTTAATTTTAAAATGTGGAGCGCAGGTTGAGAGGAGTACTGGTTGGTGTAGGTATAGTATAAGTTCTAGAGTTATGTCTTTGATTTTAACATCAGTTAGAAGTAAGACATGTACATTGTAGATGTGTAGCCGCTAATATTATAAATATATACAAATATATTACAATCAATACAGGCGGCTGATTGAGAATGTATTGCGCATATACAGGGTGGTCCAGAATTATGTACCGTAATTGCTGGAGCTGATAGTATGTTCAAAAATAATGGTACCTCTTCATCTACATTTTTTTCCAAAACTCAATAATAAGGGAGATAAAGCAGAGGGGTAAAGTGTAGAGGGGTGGAACGAAACTGACTTCTTTTTTTTAAATTTTTTCGGCGCTTTTCTGTACTGGATTCATATTCTAGGGGCGCGTATTAACATTAAGATAATTAATTTTATGGTATCAATTATTCGATCACTTATGATTAGGGGATAATTTGGAAATATATACTTCTACTTTAAATTACTCGAAAACGGTAATATTTATCGAAATGTAACAAGTATACCTTTTTTGCGTGAAACTGTCTGTGGAATCATATTATCAGGGATTTTGTTTAAATAATTGCAGATTAAAAAAGAAAAGACGTGATAACTCACACCTACCATCCAAAACCACCACTTAGTCATGAGTGGTGGAATAAGTGTTGACATAAATTTAATCCTCCTAACGCAAAAGAAGTAGCCCTAAAATATCAATCCGTTATTCAAAAGCGTTTGGAAAATATTTAAGAAAAAATGGTTTTCGTTTCACCCCTTTACAGAGTTGTATATCCCTTATTATTGAGTTTTGAACAAAAGTGTACATGAAAAGGTACCATTATTTTTGAACGTACTACGAGCTCTACCAATTACGGTACATAATTCTGGACCACCTTGTATATTCCTTTACTTGTCCGTCAAAAAGATACGATTTTACGTACAAAATCCTCATCAACTAGCTCAAGTCACCCCCGCCGTACCGTGTATTCAATATGCGCACTAAGATCTCAGCCGCCTGTATTCCTTGAGCCATGTATACATACATATATCAAAATTAACAGCTATTAACTGATTACCATCAATAATATTACAATTAAACAATTGTTGATTTCAATATGCCTGTACACAATTTATATAGGTATAGATATATAATATTATATAAACAGTTGCATTTGGCTCACTGAGTTCACTTAGGTATCCAAAGCCTATGTACACATTATACTGTTTCAGATATTGCATTATTATGCAATTTGTATACAGTTACTTACTGTTATGTACGACAAGTACATATGTATACAATTATGTATTTATATATACGTGCAATATGTATTGAACATCTTTGTACATACCGGACGTTACAGAAAAAACACACAGTTATATAAATAAATAGAATAATTACACATGGAATAGATTAACTGTTTTGTTAAATTATAAAATAATACCTATACCTACAATACGACTTTGTATCCGCAATATGAAAAATATTGAATTCCTATGAAGAGTATAATCATTTATCTAATATCTATGCACACTGTTAGATTTTTGGATGGGCGTAGATATGGTAAACGAATAAGTATCTATAATTATAAAAAAAAAATAGTGAATATGGAAGCACAATTTTTGTTCTTATATAGAGACTAGAACGACCAACGTTTTATGGTGAGTACAAGGTCTAAGCAACAATTTTTAATTTTAATATGCTTACGTTCTCCACGTAAAACCATTTATAAGACGTTATAACTTCAAACAAAAAAAACTTTTTTTTAATAAATATATTTTGGTACGCCACTGTATTCCTAATTTGCTAAGCGCCCATGAGAATAGCTGAAAATAAGCATAGGTGTTATACTCCCCAAAAAAAAAAAAAATTTCATTAGATATTAGTTTAGTATATTGGCACCAGAGCGATGGTATGTATTCGTGCAGTGAGCTGATACCATCCATTTTTTCTTAACACTTTCAGTCCCATGGCTTCAGCATCCGAAACCAAACAAAATATCCCCAGAGGCCGACCGCGATCAATGATTAATTGATTAGTTGGTTACGTATTATGTGTGCGATGTTTATCATCATTCATCACACGAATGTGTTCCTATTCACACAAATACATTCCAACACATACTACTCTTTTGGTTTCTATGTATAGAAATTTAATTTATATTTTTAAATCAAATTGATTTGAACGTCAGTGTATATGTAGTATGTACGTATCACGTACGTATGTTTACAGTTTTACACATAGGTACATGTTGAACTGTGTTGAATCGATAGAGTGTTTGAATCATTTCATTTTATGTATTTGTTTATACAAAGTTTTTCTTTAAATATTGCCGGCTTCCGGGGAAGTTTACTATGAAAGTGCTCGGGCCTCATAGTGTTAATAATTTTTGTATTCGACGCCGTAGTAATTTACATCAAGGATTATGTGATTAAAAATCATAAGTCAATTAATTTTAGTTTGGTTTAAGTAAGCCATTAAATTTCATATTAGATTTTCAAAATGAAAATTACATAATATATGGGAATTTTCTTATAATAAGTATTCACGAATTTAATAAAAATAAAATAGGAGTCTGGCATTAAAAATTATTCACTATATTTTAAAGTTACTTCCAGTAACCAGTTGCGTTATAAATGCTATAGTAATTATAGAAACTCTGGGTATAGTACCTTAAATAGAAAACTGTCTTCGATGGACTACCATCTCATTTCGAAAAAGAACAATTTAGATTCACGTTTCAAATTGTATATATGTATCAGTTGGTATTGATTGTAGTTTCAACAATTCTCGGTACAGTACTGCTTGCGTAATTAAAATTATTGTTTGCATTTGAATTATTTATAAAAGGTTTTTCCAAATGTTGATTAGATTCTGAGACTTGGCTCGATGCAATCTACACCACTTCTGACTAAAAAAATGTAATTATATTACTGAAAAAGTTATTGCATTAGCTAGAAGAGGACATAATCGAACTATTTTTTTTAGGTTTACAGTATTGGTTAAAAAATCTCGTACGTTTTCAGCTATTTAACCGGGTTGCTTTGTTTAGACTGCACAAAGTTTCTTGGAATCGACTTAAAATTTACCCTCTTTTTACACTAAGTCTTTTATGAAAGGAAAGGGTTAGGAAATCTGCTACAATATAATTAGTTAAAATAAGTAAAAGCGGTCCACTCATCTTAGAAGCATTAAATGAGAGGTTAAAGAGAAATTTAAGGGATGAGAAGATGCCGGCTGCTATTGCAAGGTTTGTAAAATTGAAAAAGAGGATATGAGGCAGTACTTAGACTACTGTGTTTGGGAATGCACGACCTACGCCAGAATCAGTCTATCTCCAGTGTCATTACTGTCAGTGTTGCTCTAAGATAAAAGTAGCTTGAGGTCCATCTAAGGAAACTAATTTCCTTAAATGGATCGATTGTAATTTAAAAAAAATATTACCATATTAGGCGACCCAGTTTATTATAATCTTAATAGGACCATAAATTTATCATATCCAAAATATCGACAGCCATACAAGTAGCTAAAAACATCTTAGTTAAAAACAATTGTCCTCAGCCTGTTGTTGATAGTATGACAAAAAAGCTCGTTCACCGTACATATAATGATAACTGTATCACGAACAACACAGACAATAGACCGCCTATGAAGATTATATCACTGCCTTATATGAGAGAATCAATCATTCCAGTCTCCTCTTTTCTAAAATCTCAAGGGTTTTCTCCAGTGTATAAGTACCCTTTTTTCATAAAAAATTCCCTCTACTCAAACCTAAAGAAGCTGATAAAGAAGAAAGAAACCATCTAGTTTATTCAGTCCCTTGTTCGAGTTGTGGCTCTGCGTACATTGGTTAGACGTCTAAGGCTTTCGAGTATCGTCTAAAACAACACAGGTGGGATTTGGGTAGAGGTGAATTACGCACTGGTTTGGCACAGCACGCATATAATTTGGACCATGTCTTCGACTACAATAATACAAAGGTGCTACAATATGAAAGAAACTATAGAAAAAGATTGAACCTGGAAACCCTGTGGATTTTCTCAACGGAAAACATAAATAATCAACTCGAAAATGATAATCTGACACTTTATAAACCTTTATGTCAAAACTTATGTGTCAATATGCACTTACATAAACTTATTATTATTCCCCATAAAGCATAATAAGTAGATATGAAGTAAATTTGTGGATTATTTTGTCTAGTTATTTCAATTTGTTTTTGATTTTTACAATTTTTTGTTTTTTCATGTTTAATTTTTAAATTCATTTTAATGTTTTACGTAATACTATTAAAAAGTATTTATTTTTATCTAGTTTGTCAACAATATGATTTTCTGAAAAAAATTTTGTCTCATTTTTAAAAAAATTTTTAATTTTTGACTGTAAAATTGTGTACTTTTTAAAAAAATTGTTTATCTTAATAAATATAATAATTTTTCATATTGATTTGTTTTTTGAAAAAATTGTAAGTATGTATTTGATTTATTGTATTACCGTTTAGTACTTTAATATATTTGTTTTTAATATTTTAAGATGATGGCTTGAAGAAGAGATTTTATTCTCAAAACGTACGTAGCCAATAAAAAACAAAAAAATTTTGATGTAACTTGGTGATCATTTATTCCAAAAATTTTTTATAATAATAATCAAAAAATCACCTAAACTTTCCCTATATTATAATCTTAAGGTAATAAGGAAAAAGATATTAAATGCCCCATGAAGGCAATCTTTCCTACGTCTAAGCTCACTTCATTTGTTAGTAACTCAATGGTAGTTACAGATAAGACTTAGTATGATCTTTTTATCTGTCAACAATTTATAGTCAAAAAAATTCAAAAGCCTAATATTTGGAAAATTGAAGTTTTAGCTCTTAACAGTATTGTAAATATGTTTATTTTGATAGTGGTGCAAGTCCATCTTACAAGTAAAATTTCCGAGACTGGACGTATTGATTTTGATGAAACTTAGATATGTTGTAGAACACTAATAAATAAGTAACACGTATTTTTTTTTATCTGCGGAAAAGCGGTTTGAAGGGGTGAAATCGTCCTTCAAAAATTGGGGTGAAAATGTAATTTTTCAAATATCTCGAAAACGGTAAGAAGTAGAGCAAAACCTTAAATTAGCCATATTGCTCTTTTTTAAAAAGCTATATATTGATATGTAATTTGCTTAAATTACACCAACAGGGGTAGTTTAGGGTTAAAATTTGGGGGTTAATTTTGCGAAAAGGAGTAAAAATAAAATATAATAAAGTTTTGTTTACAGACTTCAAATGTACGTAAAAAAATCTAATCGACCTGTTTTTACTCAATTTCCTAATATTTAATTCAGAGGTAGTTAACAACGAGGGTGACTGTGTCGACATAATCGTACTATTTGAGTAATTAAAAACTTATACAAGCAAAATAGTTTAAAACAATTAGAATAAATTTTCAAAATTCATTTTAAGCAACACTGCAAAGAGAATGAGCCGCCCTTTTAAAGTACATACTTATTTTCATACGCTCATTTCTACTACTAAGGCACCGGCAGGGAATAATAAGGTCACAGTACGTGCTTCTGAAGTTGAACTGTCGTGTGAAAAGTTTTTGTTATGTTTATTTTTAAATGATAAAACTAAAATATTATCCATTTAAATTAATGATTACAATAATTCATTAATTTTGAAAGTGAGGCAAGTCCATTTAGTTATAATAAAACCACTATTTTTTTTAGCCAGCACAATAAACACTGTTGGATTATAAACTTACATTATTTAATAACACAAAATACAACAAATATGTCTATTAACACTTATCAATATTTTTAAATTTATTGAAACGCAAACCCTTAAATATCTCACAATAACAAAATATGGACTTGCCCCACTTTCAAAATAAGCGGCTCAAATGTTAATTGAATTCAAAATGAGATACCAGTTTTACATACCATCAACTCAGCGAAAATAAAGTAATTAAATTATTGCATAGTGACCATAGCGTTGTTATTTTAAAAAAAAAAAATTGGCCTCCTAAACATTACGGCAGGGTCGCTCAGAAGAACAATCTCAGCTAACTATTTATTATTACAAATTCTAAGTACCTACTTATTTGAAAATATTTTTGATAGATTTAATCAGATTACAGTTTCTGTAATCTTTTCTTACATTTTTCAACAATTTGCAGTTTCGTTTGCACATTCTGTACAAATTTTACCAAAATGTAAACCCAATACACCTCTGATTGGTGTTTATAGTATTATAGTAATAGTATGGATATCACAATCGAACTATGATAATAATGATGTCATCTATTATATAGAATCTGTCTGTCTGTCGATCGGTCTGTTGTCTGTAGGTCATGACCTTGATAATATGTTTAGTAAACAAACAAATACCTGTTACATATGTATATACATACACATATAACATGTACATAAGTATACGTATATGTATGTGTTATATACACATTATGTACCTGTATGAGTTACCAACAGTTAATAGTTACCTGATATAAACACAACTGGTAATTGATTTATTAGGTAGTAATCAATTTGAGATGATCAATTTTAACGATAAGGAAGAATTGAAATATGACAATATTTTCTATATTATTTGGTTACTTACGTTATATAATAAGCTTTTATCAAATGGCTATATTTGCTCATCTACAGATACATTCATTTCAAAAAAAAAAAAACCTATGGAAACATTTCTCATTACTCGTGAGTATTGACTATTACTCTCATTGAGTTCGAAGATACCGAAATTTTTTGTTTCCAAAATGTTTTATGTAATGTATATAATTTTTTTTTTAATTACTAGCGTTTTCATAGCAGGTAACTAAACGCGTAAGCAACATTTGCCCTTCTATTTTCTAGTTATTGTAGTTATAAGAATATAATAGACCAAAAAATTTACTTACGTTCCTATAGGCACAAAAATAGTTGCTAATCTCAGCTGATAAATAAATTTTTCCTTTTATATGGTTATTTATAAGACACTGGCCCTTCCTTTTGTGGTATAATAAAATTGTACCTTCAATAAATTCTAATCCTTTTTACTCATCTTTTTTTTCAGAGTAATCCTAATTTCCTAGGTTATAACAATAACATACTCGTACTCGACTCGAAAATTTATTTTTAAGACCATGGTGCTTAAGTATCTTGGCTTTTCAATCTCGAATTCTCGAACCATATCCGAAGCCACAAAAATTACACTTAATCTTCGGTACGTATAATATACTTTTTGCAATACCGGGACTAATAAATACATAATTTAGTCTCTCATAATAGAAAATAATGGGTCACTTTTAGTCCCAACGGATTAAAACTACTTTTATTTGTTCCCTCTTTTAAAGCAATCAACAACCAAAATCTACATAGCGTTTACAACCATCAAGCGAAATTTAAAGAGGAGGTAAGGTTAATTCGCTACAAAATAAGCATATTTTCGAAATTTTTTAGTCGAATTTTTCAACTGAAAAAATTAGAATAAAAAGACAATTTTTTACTTTACTAATACCACCTTATTTATAGTTTTAATTGTCTGTGACATGTTTCGGCTCGTATGGCCATTGACTGTTCGTCAATGGCCATACGAGTCGAAATGCCTAGGTTACATTCACAACAATACGATAAAGCTACTAACCAGTACCCGTCATTATTTTCTGTAACAATTAAATTTTAGTAGTCCTTGTAACCCTATAGTAACGGTTTTTGGTACCGTCTTTTTTGTAGGTAAATTTCAATATAAACTACAGTAATGAAGATTAAATAAATGCTTTTGATATGCTATTCGTTAAAAAAATGCCGTTTCCTATCGTAGTCAAACAATCTCGTATATCACAGATAATTTTCAGACCATATTGTCAGATAAATTAAAAGGAAAGTAGTCCATATTATGCAAAAAGTGCCTCCATGATTATTTTAACAACAAAGAAGATGAGAACATAGTAAAGTGGATGAAACAGGTGAATGAAGGTGATCCTTAACTGCTAGACATTAGCCAACTACTAATCCAAAACTTGAGAAAATCCATTTACTCATGGTCGACCTGGACAAAAATGGTTCTTGTCTTTTTGCAATAGACATCCGGAGTTATCTAAGCGATTATCTAAAAATTTAAGAAAATCAAGGGCTTCGGTAGCGCAAAATATCAAAAACTGGCTTACGAAAATTAAAGAATATTTTAAGAAAGAAGAATTTATAGAAATTTTGAAAGATACAGAGCGTCTGATGGAATTATGATGGATTAGTATCTTTTTGAGCCCGACTAATAACCATGTTACCAAAAACCAATAACCAAAAAGGACAAAAATCAGTACATAATGTTATTAATTGCAATGAAAAAGAATTTACAAAAACAGCATTTATGGATATTATTGATAATACTTCACAAGAATTAGCATCACGGATGGTTGTACTAAAATTAAAGAGAATTCTAAAAGAATCAGTTCAGTACCGATCTAAGTAATACACTTATCTGCAGGAATTGTAGAAAGGAAATAACAGAATCAAATGTTTTTTTTTTAATAAAGCTTTATCTTTAAGTATTTTAATTATATAGCTCTGTTGTTTAAGATTAATTATTTTCTAAAGAATGACGGGTACTGGTTGTCTCCTCTGACGGCTACTGGAACATCGTCAATTTTTTATTGACGGGTATTGATACACCGCACTTTTTCCTTTGTTTTATTTTTATTAATATATTTATTATAAAAATATTCAAATAAATTAAAATATTCCTGAAAGATCATAAAATTCTCTTTCGTTTTAGCTTTACTGTTGGTTATTTCGTATAATTGTGATCGAAAAAATGTAATGTAAAGTCCTGCTCATGTCTTACAATTAGAATGACGACTACTGATGCTCTTACCTTAACTATAGAAAATTTAACACTTCGAAATGTCAAAAAAGCTATAAAAAACTAAAAATCAACAATTTTAGTTTTGAGGCAATTTAGGACAAAACTGATTATATAATACTGGATTGTCATCAAACTTATCCACATATGCAAAATTTGATACCTCTCGCTCAATTAGAACTTGTCTAAATTTTGATTGCAAGATTTGATCTAAACAAACAAACTAACATTGCAAGTTAAATAAAAGCTTTTAAAAAGCTTTTAATATTTTTTGTATATTATATTTATAAAACTTTTTTGGTTATGTCACGAATTATTTTTATTGGTTTGGATGACTAGTTATTTATATAATACCGTGATTTATAAAAAGATTTAATTTTCTCGGTGTACTAGAATTATTAAAGTTGCTATACTCACATATAACTATTTGCATATTTAAAATAAAATTTTGAAGTGTGTTCACTGTTGCATCTTCTCAGTTTGCAGCACCTACATCTACGTAACTACATCTCACATTTTAAATATTCAGTGTAATAAATAAAATAAAAAACTTGTCTACGACTTACACTGTATCTTTATATAATTTAATTTAGTTCAGTACCATAGTAGGTGCACAAATACTTTTAGACACCATGTTACTTCCTTAAATTAAATTATTTTTGACGTATCATATCCTTGCACAGGCTACAAAAAAATTAATTAAATTTTCTAATAAAATTTTCCTTCACTTCATATGCTAATAACTACACGATGCGATATTTGTAAGGAGATGAATAAAAAAATTATCCATACAGGAAGGTGTAATACATAGTATATAACCAAACACGTCTATTAACTATTTCTCTATTTTGGTTCTTCATACATCGTGTATTATACAACCTACAGAATGCATACTATGGAGGTTATTTTCAAAAACCAGTTTGGTCAGTTTTAGTTGGAATACAGTAGACAAGCGGATTCTCAAATCTTTTAGATCCGCGACTTCCTTAATATCCAGATCATTTCCAGTGCCGCCCTTAAAGCGAACCTATATGTGACACTCATTTCAAGTGTGCTAGAATACATTTTATATCACAGAGAGGGAAAGTGACTTTTGTATCGCTTGGGTGCAAGGCACACTCTTCAGAAATCCTTGCAGAACATATTCTGCTAATGTCATTCTCAGTAATGACGGTCTTCCTACACTGTAGAAGGGATGCTATCCCCCTCTGCACGAAAGTTTCAGTCCAAACGACTCAAATTGCCCCCTGCTAAAATAAAAGATGAATAATCAGATTCTAAACATAGGTACCTAGTGCTATCGAAATATATATATATTTTTTTTTGATGGCTGGAATTATTTAGGAGAAGTGAAAAGCAATGTGATGGTGAAGATTTTGAATTCTGAATTACTCTTTCTTAGGGATGGCGATTTTTCCAGAAAAAGATCGATCTTTAAATCGATTCGAATTGAAGTCTAAAGAATCGATTCACAAAAAATCGTGTTCTAGAAGATAGATTTTAAGAAATCGATCTTTTTTCGATTTTTATAAAAAATTTTTATGGAAAACAAACAAAATCCAAAATAGTAGATCTTATATTGTATTTAAGTAAAAAGTATAAATCTTTCTTATAATTAGGTCAAAGTTAAGAATTATTTCTAATATAAAATAGTATATTACTCAGCAAGGACAATAAGTACAGTATTCTGCTAATTGTAAATATTTTTCTTTTTTTTTTCAGAAAAATTTAAATCCCGATTTTTGAGTGTCTGAAATCGTTTTACTGAATCGATTCATTGTTAGAAATCGATTTTCTTAGCCCAAAAAATCAATTTTCAATTAATCGATCTCAGATCGCCATCGCTACTCTTTCTGTATCCGGTGATATGAAAAATAACTGCTATTACTAAGGTGACAGAATAAATAAATTAAATCCAATATGTACACTGTAAAAAAATTACAAAAATGTGTAAAATTACATAAATGTAATAAACTTATGATAATCTACTTAATAAATTTCTAACACTGACTGACTGACAGACAACGCACAGCCTAAACCGTTGGGTTTAGAAGAATGAAATTTTGTATAGGAGTTCCCTATGTAACGTAGATGAGCACTAAGAAAGGATTTTTGAAAATTCGTCCCCTAAGTGGGTTTAATAAGGGATGAAAATTTGTATGTAAATTCGTTATTTTTGAAGTTAGTGGTATATGTGTAAAAATATGTTACTATGGCTATTAAAATAAATAATCTACTTAATAAATTTCTAACACTGACTGACTGACTGACTGACAGACAACGCACAGCCTAAACCGTTGGGTTTAGAAGAATGAAATTTTGCACAGGAGTTCCCTATGTAACGTAGGTGAGCACTAAGGAAAGATTTTTGAAAATTCGCCCCCTAAGTGGGTTAAATAGGGAATGAAAATTTTTATGGAAATTCATCATTTTTGAAGTTAGATACATAAAAATATGTTATTATGACTATTCAAATAAATAATATTTTAAACATTGATTGACAGACAACGCACAGCCTAAACTGTTGGGTTTAGAAGGACAAAATTAAGCACAGGAATTATGAAAATTGGCGTTTAGGCTTCTATTTATAAATAAAAGTCAGTTGTTTCTGGAAATATATTCCCTAAGGGGTTAAAACAGAAAATGAAAGTTCGTATGGAAAGTTCATCATTTTTGAAGTTAGAAACGTGGATATTGATTTAGGCTTTTGAAAAACATTAAAAGTGAGCAGAAAGTGAGTACCTAATAAAAAGATGTTGCCGATGGGAAATCCCATCGGGCATACGGCTAGTAAAAGATATAATTTTACAAAATTGAATGAAAAATACAGAAAGTTCGAATTTTTATTGTGTTTTTGTTTTATTTTTAACAGAATTACATCTTCATTAATGCAATATTAAACAAAAAACAATAAATATTTATAAATTGCCTAAAAATACATTGATTTTTACTAATTACACTAATTTTAAGATCGGATCAATGCTTAAGAACAAAATTTTTACGTTTTTCATTTCAAACTATTTCAAAATTTTGAATCTATTTTCTACAGCGTACTAATTAACAAAAATTAAATTTTTTCTTTTTAATTGTTGACATTATTCAAAAACAATGACATCAAGGCAAGTGACACAAAATGGGAGGACGATGAACCTAGGGTTGGAGTGGGAGCATAGCTTTGCCAAGTACTAACAGCCTATCCTGACTTCATTCGGGTGTCTATTTTGTTTTAATATTTGTGTTTTATATAATTCCCTATACATATAAATTTTCCATTTTACAACTGTGTCATACATATTTCATAGCTGTGGCTCACGATTTCGTCGCGTAAAAAAATATCTGAGTTATGGGCTCACTTACTTTTAAATTAGATATTTCGAAATTCTGTACGAAATGTTATTTACAGTGATTGGCTTCGCTCGTTAAACGACTCTAAAATAGAGATGTCACCGGAAGTAACCTTTTTGTCCTGTTCCGAGAGGGAGTGGTTGAGATCAGTATCTGATAAGGAATTAATATTGAATTATTTATGAATAAAAGTCAGAAACAAAACGCGATAAAAAAAGACCAAACGCAACAAAGAACCAAATTTATTTTGCGATTTTGGTGATCACTAATCACTATTACTTTACTACCTAGTACTCCATAATCACTATGACCTTATTACCCAGTGGCTCATAGTCACTGTGATCTTGCTATCCATAATTTCTGTGATCTTACTACTCAGTAGTCAACAATCACTATGACCTTACTACCCGTTGGCCCATAATCACTGTGATATTACTATCTAAGTTCCGTCTAGCTGTTTATTTCACGCCCTTTTTGAGTCTATAATAGCCAGGGCCGTGGGGAGAAATTGTGGGCCCCGAGAATAAAACACATCTCTTAAAAATTAATCTCTGAAAAAATTAGAGCGACGAGGAAAAAAAAAAGTTTTCACTTTTTCCGGGCCCTTACCGACCGCTATAGGCCCCCATTTTTAGCCCGGGCTCCAGAGTTACAATCCCGACTACCCCACCCTCTCGTCGGGCCTGATAATAGCCTGACAGATAATTTTGACCTCACGTTAACTTTTCTCGTAATTCTATAGTACTCTAGAAGAAATTTTTTCAAAATCTTGGGCAATCTACTATAATAATATAACATATGTAAGACTGGAATTGTTTAGCCTCTAAAGAGTAAAAAAAATTCAAAATCAATTGAGTAGTTAATTTTGATGTTTTTGGGGTCTCCGTGACCCTGACGGAGATTATGCAACATAGTTAATGCCTATTTGGAAAAGTTTATAACAGTGAAAAAATTTCCAAGATCGATTGAGTAGTTCAATGTAAACTCTCTTTGGGTTTCCCAGAATCTAGGAGACCTCATAATCTCATATAGCATATCCTATGTTAATCTGGAATAGTTTCGCTTTATAAGAATGAAAAAACTTTCAAAATCGGCTCAGTATTTTTTGAGTTTACTTCGGACATACAAACAAAGTTTCTCTCTTTATTACATTGGTTTTACTATATTATACCTATTCACAATTTGTACATGAGTTTTCAGAAACTTATTAAGGGGGATCACTAGTGTGACATTTTGAAAAAATTAGAAAATTTTTTTACATGTTTCGATAGTCTATACCTTTAAAAATAACATACTAAAATTTCAAGTGCATGTCTCAAATAGCTTTTGAGTTACAGCCATCCGAAGAGCGGATTCTAATTTTCATTATTAACTTTGAGGTATTGAGAAATGTATGAAAGTTGATAGTTCGGCAGTTTCTGGACGAGACTGCCAGTCACATGTTGTGGAGAAGCTAGACCCTGGCACATTTAAACGACACATCTAGTTTTACTATGACCGTTATAGTGAGTACATCGCAAATAATTTTAGTAAAAATTCTCAGTGATTAAAACTAAAAGGTAAAGTATAAAGAAAAACTACATTTTTCAAATTTGCTGCAGTTATAACTCGAAAACAAATCATCCGATCGATTTGATTTTTATTGCAGCTTCTTTTATATACCTATGTTTCTTCGTGCCATGAACCTCCATTTTGCTGATCGAATAAAAAATGTAATTTTTGCAGGCCAAAAATCATCAAATTTTCGCGAAAAATTTGAAACTTTTTTTTTTAAAAACTCCGCCATTTTGTTAAATTTCAACTTTTTTTTCGATTGAGGTTCATGGTACGGGCAATACCTTCTGGTTTAATAGGCTTTTTGGTTTTTTTGATTTCAGACACTGTGAAGGTCGCTATCACTGCAGCAGTGGGGGAACTTTTTTTTTTAATGCCTTGGGAGATCGCGAATAACTCACTGAATTTTCAATTTCTCGGTCCAAAAATTTTATTATGAATTTACTATATATCAGCGAATATATCCTTAAAATATTAAAACATTCCATACAGTAGTTTTCTTTAAAAAAAATCCCAAAAATCACCTTTTTTCAGGCGGTCACACTAGTGATCCCCCTTAAGAAGCGTTAATTTTTAATATTATAATCGTAAAGGTCTTGAAGTGGTAATTCCCAATTTTGACGAAACTTGGTATATGTGTAGAACAAAGAAAAATAACAGACACGTATTTTTTTTATCGGCAAAAAACGCCATTTAAGCGGTGAAATCCAATCCTAAAATTGGGGTAAAAATTTAATTTTGTTAAATTACTCGAAAACTATAACAGATAGAAAAAAAACGCCGTGAGCAGCGGGGCCCCATCACGGTAGTCGAATTTTCCCCTTCATCTTCGGTATTGAATGTCTACAAGCGAAATGTGATTGAAAGTCTACAACCGAATTGTCATTTTGTTGGTTTCAAAACTGGTGATGAGTGTTCGGCTGATCGAGGCTTTAAAAAAAGGTTTTAAGTATTTAAGGGCTGTATCTCAGTAAATTTCAATTTTGTGCCGAAAACAGGTAGCAGAAAAAAAGCCAACACAATTCGTACGAGGACATTCCTGCCCATGTTTATCCGCTAATTGCCTTTATGTTTTAGTTTTAAAAATTAAAAAAGGACCTTAAATAGTAAACTGGAAGGCCTTTATAAAGATATTTTTTCTTTCCAAAAAAATCCAAAATTTCTATTTTATAAATACTAAAAATCCAAAATTCCTAATTTATAAATAAACAGTGACTTTAATAACATTTTTAAATTACTTAATATGTATGTATTTCATTTGTTAAAAAATTGTATTCACTTTTTTTTAAATTTTTTAAAATTACTATTCGCCTACTTGTATTTAGAATAAACATAATGCTTTTAAAACACATTTAACAATAGCATTCAATTCCGATGTAAAAATGGGAGAAGTGGGGGGAAAAGTGATGCGGACTCCCTACAAGGTACTAGCTGGATACTAACTGAATACACGTACAAAATTTCAGCCCTCTAGGTTTCCTTATGGAGTCTCTAGACGTGTTAGAAAACAAGCAAAAAAATTAAGGAAATATTGGCGTAAAAATCGTGGGGGTAAGGGTTAAAAGTTGAAACCTCCAAAAAACAGTGTCTGGCTATTAGCTTAACCTGTACACCAAATTTCAGCCCTCTAGGTTTATTTGGGGAGATTTTGACCCGAACGAAACTGTTAAAAAACAAGAAAAATCATGTTCTTTTGGGTATAAAAATGGTGGGGGTAGGGGTTAAAAGTCGAGACCCCCAAAAGGCACCCCCTTGATACTAACTCAATCCGAATACAAAATTTCAGCCCTCTAGGTTTATTCGGGTGACCTGTGCGAGTGGTACAAACTTCGAAAACGTCGAAAATGCATGAAATTGTAGCTTAAAAATGAGGGGGGTGGGGGTAAAATATTAAAACCTCCAAAAAGCACAACCTAGGTACGAACTTTATCAACACACCAAATTTCAACCCTCTACGTTAATTCTGGGGGGCTGGGGGCCTGTTAGATCCAGCGAAAATCGTTTTTCCCCCCTCTACTCCCACCATATGATCCTAGGAAGCTGAATTTTGGATATGTTGTAGATAATTGACCGAAACATTATTTAAAACCGGTTTGGAAAAGTTTTATTGCTTTTCCGCCCCCCACCACCCCCTTAAAGGTCGGGTCCGAAAAAAAATTTGCCCAAAATTTGACCCCACTTTGATAGTATTGTTGTGCATCGGAATAAGCCCCACTTACCAAATTTCATCTCTTAACTTCCATAGGGGGGCCCTACACATATTAAAAGGTTGCGGGAAAATATATATATATATATATATATATATATATATATATATATATATATATCAGACATCTTTTTTTTTTACATAATCGTGTTCTACGGGTCCGAAAACGGATAGCGCCCCTGGTCTCGCCTCTCGCAGCTCTTATCGTATAGACTGTATAAGTCTAATTTTTCGGAGAAAATTCGACTAAAAAGTTTAAATTGACACAACCTTTTATTTTTAAAGATCTTTCTACTGAGACAAAAAATATTTCATGAAAAGTTTCTTATTTCGTGTTTTTTTTTTTTTTTGCCTTAAATTTTCTAATAATTTACTGGCATTTTAACATCAATTAGGTTTTTAGGCCATTATGTAATAAAGACATGGTAACAAATCTATATAATTTATGTTGTGTGAATAAAGTTACTTCCGTTTTTTATCACAAAAAACAAACCGCTAATCAGAATTTTCTGAAAACTTTATCCGGTCTTTATTGTTTAATTACACATCTAATGAAATTAGTCCGGAGTTGATATCATCATTTGTTCTCCAGACATAGGAGACGAAAAAAAATTCACGAATGAACGAACGAACGAACTAACGAACACACACACAGACATCACACTAAAAACAGTGGATTCGGATTTTAGTAATCTTGAAACATGGAGATATATCCAAATTAGTGATCCGTAAAATCGGGCCCATTACAGTAACTTCCAATGGAAAGTTAACTAAAGCTACCGGAATTTGTATAGAGACCTTAGTTTTGTATGAATAACATTATAATAAAATTCTATCCAATATTTTTGTTTAAATATTAATTGTAGGGTATAAAGACAATAAATAAAACGATTTAAAAAGTTATTTTTAAAGATATTATAAGTAAAACATTGAGTGGACATGTAATATTTTAGGTTAAGATTTGAGCTTTTAGCTTTGACGTAACGGCTTTTATCAAAAACAAGTAAACTATTATTCTTGATGCAGTTTTCATATTTGATATTAGTATTTAATTCTTCCAGTTGCTTGTAAGCTTGTATTTATATTGTTGAATCCTCACTTTTTCAGATTTGTGATTTTGATTTTGATGGTAAATTTTTCATATAAGAAATGAAATTTAAAGTATTGGCTCGACTTCTGTAACTATGGCCAACAATTTTGAAGAACTTGTATTTTAAAATTAACTCCATGCATACAAACAACCGTGGAGACTTGCATACAACACAAGTAAGGATGAATGAACCATGTCAGACATTCATGATTAAGAGGCGCCATTAATCACACCGTTGTGGACGATTATGGTCCCTTTTGAGACGAAGTGAACGATATATACAAACGCCAGCCAAGTAAACGTTAACAACGTTCCTTGTATGTATGTCGTGAGGAAAAGATGGTGGAAGATAATGACCCGGGCTCCTGAACGGTGTTAACTTCATATATTTACATCGTGGAGGCGACATAGAAGGAGTGGTGATGAATTTCTCATTCCTGTGCCATATGGTGGGTGGGCTGATTCCTGGCTGCCATACGTATGGTGAATTTGTTTGCTTGCTTCGTGTTGTTGCTGCAGTAACGTTATATTTACAAATATGTACATATAATGTAATAGAAGGAAGAGTTGTAGGCATGGTGAAATATATATTGACTCCTCCACATATAATTATTATTAAACTAAAAGACGATAGGCGTTTGTTCGCATGCCAATAATACTAAATGATCAAATGATTTTGATAGCAAACTAATTTTCATTGAATGCCGAATGAAGTTTTAATCAGATAGATTTATCTTAATCAGACTGTAATAATTTGTAAGGCATCTAGCTGATTTACCAAGAAATTACACTTTTTTTTGAGAATTTTTTTCGTGAAAACGAAAAAACCCAACAAAATGAGATTTTAAATGCTTCTTTCACATATATACAGGCTTACAAAAAAAAAGATGATTCAGACGGTGAGCCAATCATAAAAATCGTGCGCATTTCCCTAGATTATACTTTTTAGAAGCTGTAATTTAAATTTCAAGTCCTCTGGATGAAAAGTGCCCAAATGTTAGTTTTGTTCTGTTTAAAAATATAGTTTCGAGGTAATTGTGTCTGGGCCACCATTTTGTATTTTTCTTTGATTCTAAAAATCTTTTACATACTTGAATATCTCATTTTGTTTGCTTTTCCATTTTCACAAAAAAATTCTCAGAGAAGTCAGATATAATGCTTTAATAAGCAAGATTATAAGACCAGGCGCCTGTACAGAGGAGGAGGAGAACTAAGCCAAATTTCTTAGTAAACTTGAATTAGTAATATAGGAATGCTTTGAAAGAATATTCGTGGTGCGTTGCACGAAACTTACAGAATGTGTATTAAAATTCTTGCATTGATTTCGGAAGACCCAATTAGCAACACAAAAAACATTTTAAATTTAAAAAGAGCAAATTATTTTTTATGTTCGGGCAATGAAAAGACATGTAGTTCTTATTTTTTTGAAAACCAAGTATGAAAATTTAATATCCCATACAGGTTCACCAGATAATTTTTTTTTATTTTAAAAACTTTCATAAAAATCGGAAAGCAACCAGTTACCAAAAGAAAGTTATTTTTAAGTTAGAATCAGTGCTGGATTTATACCAGGGACACGCGGGACTAGTGCCCCGGACGGCAAATTTTAAGAAAAGCGGCAAAATTTAGAATTTGTCCTATTTTGTTTTTTTTTTTTTTTTTTTTTTTTGCTCGCCACTTAATTTTGATATATAATTTTTTGTAGAAAGAAATAGTTTTTTTTTAGAGAAAGGCAGGGGCGACATTTTTTACGATGCCCGGGGCGGCACTGAGGGTAAATCCAGCCCTGGTTACAATAGTTTAAGTTACTAGAAAATTTAAGTAGTAGGTACCTGTAATAAAAATAATGGTAGACAAACCAACACTATCTACAACATTATATTTTTTAACGTTATTTAATTATACATTTTTCGTCCATCAGTCCAGTGCCAGTGCCATATAAAACTGATCCATTCTTTTGCAGTATTTTGCTCTATTTCCAGATCCCTTGCGTTGATAACATTTTAATCGCAGTTCTATTAAATTTCCCTCTACTGGATTGAAGTTAGGATTGTATGCATAGTACATATATGTAGTATGTATATATTTCTGTTATAGAGAATATCTCTTAACAGTAATTATGGTACCCAGTTGATAAATGTTCTGTCAATTTTCAAGTTAAATTCCATACATTTTGAAATACATTTTGTTAGTTGTATAATACGGAATACGAAGTCTGGAGCCCGGAGTAGCAGAGTAGCGGAGTGGCATGAATACAATCAGTGAGGAAGTAATGAGGTTCCTGTTGCAATAAATGATCCGTAGATATTGCTCCGTTTAACCATTTTGTATAGATGCAAAATGATTTTATTATATTTTTAATTAATTATAATATTAAAAATCCTTTAAAGTAGTAGTCTGGTAACTCGCGCTGTTTTTCATGCCTATTTTTAGGGGCATTTTTTTCAGAAAGAACAATTGAAAAATTTTGAATTTTTGATGTTTTATTTACATCTTAAGGTAAGAAAAAATTTTTTTTGAATAAATTAAATTTTGTTTTATTATTATTATCACTTGAAGTTAGCGCCTCAAAAAAAACGCGTGGATAGCCCAGGTGATTTTGACTTTTGGGGACACCTGAAATCAAGAATTTTTAATTAGTCTTAATCTATAGGTAGCTATGTCATTCTGGTCGGAACTGAGATTATGAATTTTTATCAAAAACTAACAAAATAGCAAACGTCGAAAAAAAGTCATTTCTTTGTCGAACAAAAAGGCTTGTAAAGTTAGGGGTGAAAAAAATTAATTCTAGTTCCGACGAAAACTACAGGTGTGTCGAATAACCAGTTTAAGCTTCAGAGCAATCGGTTGAATAGAAAAAAAGTTTTGAGAAAAACGCGTTTAAAGTTTTAGCAACAAATTTTCATAAATAAACTCTTACTTACATTAATCGCCGTTCCCCAACCGCTTGCAGCTGCCGGCCGTCCTGCGGCGCGTACTTATAAGGCGCTCTCGAAAATTCGTTGTATAACTCGGTTCCGATTCCGAATTTCAGTCTAAAATTTTCATAGTATATTCTCACTATATTGTACTTTCGAATTAAGCCAAAAAAATATTTTCAATTTTTTCAATCCAAGTTACCAGACTATACTACCTTAAAATTTCAATATTGATGAAAGGAATCCTATTAAGGGAGACAGGGGCTACATAGTATTAACGGGGGTAAGTATTAATAGTCCAATTTTCGCCAAACTATGGACTAACAAATTAAGTACGTCCGGTTGTTGTCATCAGTAAATGACCACGGACACTTGTGGCCAGTCAGCCTTCGGCCGGTTGCCGCGAAACAAAGTTGTGAGTAAGTCGTAAATTTGATTGGGTAAAAGAACATTTTTAAATCGACAGTTTTTTGATTTTAAGCATGATTGTGTGCCTAAAAGAGACTGAATTTATTTCAAACAGTAGCATATTCCATCTAGTATTGTATTTTGTTTAAATTTTACCGCATTATCAACGTACTCTTTTTAAAAATATAAATTTTTTAAAAATTTACCTTCGGGGCAAATATTAACAAAATGCATGGGGTAAGTATTAACATGTTAAAATTTACCTCGTTTAAATTTTATGCAACAAAGATTATGTTTTTAACTTCCTTGTAAGGAAGTTATTGCATTCATTCCGATTTCAACATCCAAATATCGTCATTTTCACGTTTCGAGGTTACCAAATTTTTTTTCGCGGCATTGCCAAACGTGTTTGCATGTATGTGTGTATATACATATGTGGGTGTTTGTCAAATTTAAATGGTTTTAACTTTAAATCTTTTCTGTGCTGAAGCAGAGGAATAATTTTGCTTGATCTGAGTTATCATATTATATTTCAAGAATGAAGAATTATAATAGTGTTAAATAAATAGTTGAAGACTAATTATTAATAACTAATAAGTAAATATTTTTTTAATATAGAAGCTATCAAGGTCAAAGTG
This sequence comes from Brachynemurus nebulosus, assembly GCA_035578155.1. NCBI lineage: Eukaryota > Metazoa > Arthropoda > Insecta > Neuroptera > Myrmeleontidae > Brachynemurus > Brachynemurus nebulosus. Next base: position 57,588,134 of record JAPWDM010000001.1, read on the forward strand.
ACGTTATTTACGACTTTATAAGGACTGACTAATTATTGCTTCAGACAAAAATTAAAATAATGATTGACTTAATAAACACGTTAAATATGATGATACTTTGTTTTATTTTCTATAGGTATACATATCTGTAAAATATCATAATCATATTAAAATTCTATTGTTAATATTTACCCCGTTGTTAAAACATACCCCAAAAGTGGGGTAAGTATTAACAAGCACATTTTTTAAGAAAATGGGTTTTTCCGCAGAAATGACAAGGGATATGTAATTTTTTTTTATCAAAAATTATAGAGAGATAGTTAATGCTTCATAACGTTTACAAAAATACCTCTAACTAGTTTCATTTCCGTTTAATATGTAAAAAAGTAAAATCTGTTAGTACATGCTCCTGTCTCCCCTAGTTTTATATTTAATCTTATGTTCAGTCATCTTGGAACACTATGTTTAATTTTTTGGGGGATAAAAATAATTTCGATTATTTAAAAAAAGAAAAGAAAACCTGAGATTAAAATTTAAGGAAAATCATATAGTCAGCTCATTATATGAGTTTCGTTTTGACATGAACATGTAAATAGATATAATACCAGATAGAGTTATTGAAATACAGGTAAGTGACACTTTTAAAATTGTTCGATATTTAAAATTTTAGATACTTAAAAACTATGGAACGGATAACTGGGGTGATAAAAGTTTCGACAAAGCAACGTTGTAAGTTTAAAAGTTGCTGCTTCTGCCATGTATATTTGTTGCAAAGTGTAATGATAGGCACTTAGATATACACAACGTAATTGAATTTTGGAAACCTTTAGTCGTTTATTGCTCAACTGGATTCGAATCATTTCTGCAATATTTGGGTACCGTGTCATTGGAAAAAATTAGTTTTATTTGGAGTTAGATTTCCGTGAATTACCTCGAAATTGCTACTGTGATTACTGAATCATGGTTTAAAAAAAGCAGGGAAGTATTGAAATTTAAAATAGCGTAATAGACTTTAAACATGAAAACAAAATTTCCAAAGTGCGTGCTGTACATGTATTAAATCAGGATGCTAATTCAGCATTCAGAATAAAGCAGAATTCGTAATTTTATTTTGGATAGAAATGAAAAAATTATCAGTTACTGGATCAAAAATAAATAACTCCATCTTTTTCAATGGCCGAGCTTGTACTTAGCGTAGTACCTAATTAAACGAATGTCGAAAGAGCTTTTTCAGGACTAAAATACATAGGAAACTCCCATTACGCAATCCACTGGGACCAAATTACTAAATGAGAAAGTCAAAGATCACGGGCGTCAATGTTTCTGATTTATATATTTGTATGATTTACTGTTACAAACTATTACTTAGACACTAACACATTCAAACATATTTACTTTAAAACACGGAGGGGTGCCATTATACACATCTTGTGTGCGACGAAGTTGCTAAATGGGGGCGTGCGATATGGGAGCTTGGTATGTATATACCTACAAGGGGAAAATCGATATTCAATAAATTCAAGCATTTTTAAAAACATATTCTTAATCAAACTAAACTTTTTAAACACTGTTTTGTTTAGCAGGAATACGGTATTTGACAGTTCGTTTTAAATTGTCGGTATGCATCTAATATAACATAAGAAAATTATTTTTGTAAAAAATTTTTTGATAATTCCTAAAAAGTCTTTTTTATAACACTCGCTTCTAATGTTCAATATTCGAGCGTTGTGTAGTGGGCGTAAAGAGCAGTTTTCATATCATTGTAAAACAAACGACAGTAACTGTGCGCGAAAGTACAACTGTGCGTGAAAGTAGCTATTATAAAACTATGCGAGAAAATAATGATATTCATTTGTCAATGATAATAATATTCAAATTAAACATGGAAATGATCAACAAATTAATAAAAGAAATAAAAACGATCTACAAATTTGTATGTAATTAATTACTACAGTATTACAATAAAAAAATTTTTATAGTATAAAAAAAAAATTTTTTCATTTAACATTATAAAATAAAATTAACCCCACTATTTTCTAAAATTACTTAAAAATAATTAATTTTTTTCTCTCTATTAAACTTTAGAAGCCGTTGTTATAAAAAATTATGTTCGATACGTATGCGTAAAGTGAGGTATCCAATAGGCTTAAACTGGGGCACTCGCTAAAGGGACTGACGCATACACAACGAGATCTCATGCGCTTACCTCCACGAGCCGTCAGGCGAGTTTGGATATACAGCGCACTCGGTGCGTCAGTCCCCTAGACTCGTGCTCCAATTTAAGCCTACTAGAATACCTCTCTTTACGCATATGTATCGAAAATAACTATTTTCATATATTAATTTAAAATTTCCCTCTAAAACACACACATCATTCCTTGATCACCTTTTCTATTGTATCATATTAGGTTTATTGAATAAAAACAAGTATTTACTTTTTACCCTTTAAGTTTTTACTTAACCTCCTCATTCCAAATAAAATTTTTTTTTTCAGATTTTTGATTTTTTGTAAAATTTATGTTCATTACTATTAAAAGAAATAAAAAAAAACAATTTAAAAATTTTTCTTTTTTTTTTACTAAAAAAACTTGATGTCGACTATAGTAGACATTTGGAATTACGCTTACTCAATTTACATCTAAAACAATGTTAATTTCTTAAGAATTTATGGAAATAGTTGGCTAAGAAAATGCAATAGATGAATGGGAAACATGTTTAATAACTGCAAAATAATAATTATTGTAATGATAATGAACATATGAGGGTTTATACATTTATAAGAGGGTTCACTTTCCAACATTTGGAAGCAGCCTTTTCCTCTGGAGTCACTTCATTGTCATAAACAACTTTTAAATTTTTCATGATAGCAAAAAATTGGTCTTTGGGCAAGATTGCAATTGAAAAAACCTTTGTTTTGGAATGACAGTACATTCTTGTTCTTGGAAGTTCCATTACGGACATATTGATGGAGGCACCAAAAAACCTTTTTGGTTGCTCATTATTTGAAATTAGCGGGCGCCCTTTTTAGTCGAATTTTCTCCGAAAAATTAGACTTATACAGTCTATACGATAAGAGCTGCGAGAGGCGAGAGTAGGGGCGCTATCCGTTTTCGGACCCGTAGAACACGAATATGTAGAAAAAAAATTTCTGATATATATATCTATATATATATATATATATATATATATATATATATATATATATATATATATATATATATATATATATATATATATATATATATATATATATATATATATATATATATATATATATATATTCCCGTCACCTTTTAATTTGTGTAGGGCCCCCCTATGGAAGTTACGAGATGAAATTTGGTAAATGGGGCTCATTTTCGAGGCACCTCATACTATCAAAGTGGGGCCAAATTTTGGGCAAATTTTTTTTCTGACCCGACCTTTAAGGGGGTGGTGGGGGGTGGGGCGGAAAAGCAATAAAACTTTTCCAAACCAGTTTTAAATAATGTTCCGGTCAATTATCTACAACATATCCAAAATTCAGCTTCCTAGGATGATTTGGTGGGAGTAGAGGGGGGAAAAACGATTTTCGCTGGATCTAACAGGCCCCCAGCCTCCCAGAATTAACGTAGAGGGTTGAAATTTGGTGTATTGATAAAGTTCGTACCTAGGTTGTGCTTTTTGGAGGTTTTAATATTTTACCCCCACCCCCCCTCATTTTTAAGCTACAATTTCATGCATTTTCGACGTTTTCGAAGTTTGACCCACTCGCACAGGTGACCCAAATAAACCTAGAGGGCTGAAATTTTGTATTCGGATTGAGTTGGTATCAAGGGGGTGCCTTTTGGGGGTCCCGACTTTTAACCCCTACTCCTACCATTTTTATACCAAAAAGAACATGATTTTTCTTGTTTTTTAACAGTTTCGTTCATCAAAATCTCCCCAAATAAACCTAGAGGGCTGAAATTTTGCGTACAGGTTAAGCTAATCGCCAGACACTGTTTTTTGGGGGTTTTACGCCAATATATCCTTAATTTTTTTGCTTGTTTTCTAACACGTCTAGAGACTCTCTAAGGAAACCTAGAGGGCTGAAATTTCGTACGTGTATTCAGTTAGTATCCATCTAGTACCTTTTAGGGAGTCCACATTACTTTTCCCCCCACTTCTTCCATTTTTACATCGGAATTGAATGCTATTGTTAAATGTGTTTTAAATGCATTACTTTTATTCTAAATACAAGTAGGCGAATAGTAATTTTAAAAAATTTAAAAAAAAGTGAATACAATTTTTTAACAAATGAAATACATACATATTAAGTAATTTGAAAATGTTATTACAGTCACTGTTTATTTATAAATTAGGAATTTTGGATTTTTATTATTTATAAAATAGAAATTTTGGATTTTTTTGGAAAGAAAAAATATCTTCATAAAAGCCTTCCAGTTTACTATTTAAGTTCCTTTTTTAATATTTAAAAATAAAACACAAAGGCAATTGGCGGATAAGCATGGATAGAAATGCCCTCGTACGAATTGTGGTGGCTTTTTCCCTGTTAACTGCTATCGACACAAAATTGAAATTTACTGAGATTCAGCCCTTAAAAACTTAAAATCTTTTTTTAAAGCCCCGATCAACCGGACACTCATCATCAGTTTTGAAACCACCAAAATTTTTTTATTTTTTATTTATTTATTTATTTTATTTTTTTTTTTTTTTTTTTTGAAAGAAAAAATATCTTTATAAAGGCCTTCCAGTTTACTATTTAAGGTCCTTTTTTAATATTTAAAACTAAAACATAAAGGCAATTCGCGGATAAACATGGGCAGGAATGTCCTCGTACGAATTGTGTTGGTTTTTTTTCTGCTACCTGTTTTCGGCACAAAACTGAAATTTACTGAGATACAGCCCTTAAATACTTAAAACCTTTTTTTAAAGCCTCGATCAGCCGAACACTCATCACCAGTTTTGAAACCAACAAAATGACAATTTGGTTGTAGACTTTCAATCACATTTCGCTTGTAGACATTCAATACCGAAGATGAAGGGGAAAATTCGACTACCGTGATGGGGCCCCGCTGCTCACGGCGTTTTTTAAATATTTTCTTAAATATTTCAAAAACCTTTTTGAGATATTCACATAAAATTTGGAATACGCTACGACAGGATAAATACCCATATTCTGAAGTAGACAGAATATTTCCTTTTAAACCAGTCGCGTCCGTACGGCCATATGATGATATATTTTTGAAGAACAAATAGGGACACCAATGATTTTTTCCAATTTGAAAATGTTTTTTTAAATGTTCTATAAATTGTTGACAAAAATGACCTCTTAGTATTTTGTCGTTCATGTGTCCGTTTTCAAGATAAAAAACAATTTTCAATTACTGTTCTTACTACAAAATCGGTTTAGGTTCTCGTATTAACTGCTGAGGTAATTTTATGAGAAAGTCTTACCAACAAAAAGGTGAAGACGCTTCATTTCTTCAGTATGACCACATAATTTGTTTTTAATTTAACATAGAAAAATATTTTTAAAAAACAAGAAACGGGACACTGTATCTTGGAAACTAAGCGTTTTCGGACCTGGGTTTATATGAACTTTTTTACATAAAAAAACCTCAGCAATCACCCATTAAAAATTTTCGCACTTATTCACTAACACCCTGTATAATACAATCTCAAATAAGCTTACATGACTTTTTTAACTGAATCTGTAACAAAATGACCTTAAAATGTAAGAAAATTGTTTCATTTTTAAACACTAAATAATACTATATTCGTCAATAACTGAACAAACTTACAATTTTTCGGTTTTGTTTAATGATAAGAACTACTCTCATCTTTTTTATTATATATATTTCGTAAAATTTCGTAGAGTGAACCGTTCTGGACATCTGATTTGTGTTAATTTTAACACAAATTTTTTCACTGTGTATATAAATTTCCATCCGTTATGGGGTTGACTAAGAAAAATTAAATTTTATGAAAATTCTTGTTGAATACTGTCGACTGAGAGAGTAATAATAACGTCGATAACTTTTGTTGAACAAAAATGAACTTTTATATTTTATAATTTAGGGATATAAGCTCAATATAACCTACCCACCGGCCTACCTACGTTTGATCAAATTAAAGAAATGAAATTGAGATAAATTATTAAAACCAATTAAGTGTAACATGATTGGTAGGTATTTGTTTGTGCCAAACAAGCCAACTTTATATTCTTTGGCATAGCAACAGCGCTTTACCTATGGTCCTATGCGGATATAATTATTGACATCTACATATACGTATATTATACATATATTGGTAGATACGTATCTATAATGAAAGAAGATGAGTTTATATGTATATGATCATAATGTAATATATATTAACTGACACACACTTGAGGGAGTCGAATACAGGACTATAGAGCTGTGCGTTTGACACTCTCAAGTAGTTCATTATAAAGTACTTTTATATAGGTACGTATTAGGGGCGGTATGTGATTAAGTTTCTATATCGCCGCCATCATCGATATTTATTACTGTAATTTTAAATATGTCGTCTGATTAATACTTCCTCTCCTTTTTGTCCAATTAATAAAAATTTTTCTAAAAAGAAAATTTTGTTCGGTTATTTTTACTATATAGACATAACTGAGTGTTTCAGTTTCAAATATTATCGAGTGCTTGTGAAACATTACTACGTATGACAAATGTTTGTTTGCATTTAAACACATGCAGTATTCATATGTTCACTTATCGTTGAGCTAAACTGAAACTTTAAGCACTCGATTTCATTGGTTAGTATGACCAAAATCCAAACGTAAATTAAAAATCACAAAGTGATTGAAAAAATTATCCGGATTGGCCGGGAATCCCGGACGATCCGGTCGATCCGGATTCCTTTTAGAGTAAATTATTTTTTAAAGTAGTTACTTATATGTCTTTATTTAACCTCCCCTTCGTAGGAAATTTTTATTACCCCTTTAGAGTGTGTTGACAGCACTGACAGGGGTACCACTGTTTTCCTCATGGATAGCAGCACATTACAGAATTTTTTTCAGTTGGATCCACGTTCATTGCTGATATTCCACAGCAGTTTGAAAATAGCGCATCGCTACAAAGGGTAGTCCTTAGCGTCTTCGTGCATGTAAATATTTTTTTAGTACATTAAATAAATTATTTTCAAATATGTGGGGGTTAATATGTTATTATGAATGTCCAAAGAAGGAAATTAAATATTTGTTTAGAATGTCTCATGAGTTTGGTTGTCATAGTAACTCCAGAAACTTTTATGTCTACTATAGTCGACATTTGGAAACCACCTACGTAATAATTAAAAAAATATATTTATGTAAGTAAGTACATTTCTGAAGATATTTTCAATCTGGTTACAGAAAAAGCCAATCGTAGCTATATTGAAATAAAACGCCGTGAGCAGCGGGGCCCCATCACGGTAGTCGAATTTTCCCCTTCATCTTCGGTATTGAATGTCTACAAGCGAAATGTGATTGAAAGTCTACAACCGAATTGTCATTTTTTTGGTTTCAAAACTGGTGATGAGTGTTCGGCTGATCGAGGCTTTAAAAAAAGGTTTTAAGTATTTAAGGGCTGTATCTCAGTAAATTTCAGTTTTGTGCCGAAAACAGGTAGCAGAAAAAAAACCAACACAATTCGTACGAGGACATTCCTGCCCATGTTTATCCGCTAATTGCCTTTATGTTTTAGTTTTAAATATTAAAAAAGGACCTTAAAGAGTAAACTGGAAGGCCTTTATAAAGATATTTTTTCTTTCAAAAAAAAAAAAATAAATTAGAAAAAAAAAAAAAAATTTTTGTGGTTTCAAAACTGATGATGAGTGTCCGGTTGATCGGTGCTTTAAAAAAAGGTTTTAAGTTTTTAAGGGCTGAATCTCAGTAAATTTCAATTTTGTGCCGATAGCAGTTAACAGGGAAAAAGCCACCACAATTCGTACGAGGGCATTTCTATCCATGCTTATCCGCCAATTGCCTTTGCGTTTTATTTTTAAATATTAAAAAAGGAACTTAAATAGTAAACTGGAAGGCTTTTATGAAGATATTTTTTCTGTCCAAAACAATCCAAAATTTCTATTTTATAAATAATAAAAATCCAAAATTCCTAATTTATAAATAAACAGTGACTTTAAAAACATTTTCAAATTACTTAATATGTATGTATTTCATTCGTTAAAAAATTGTATTCACTTTTTTAGTCGAATTTTCTCCGAAAAATTAGACTTATACAGTCTATACGATAAGAGCTGCGAGAGGCGAGAGTAGGGGCGCTATCCGTTTTCGGACCCGTAGAACACGAATATGTAGAAAAAAAAATGTCTGATATATATATATATATATATATATATATATATATATATATATATATATATATATATATATATATATATATATATATATATATATATATATTTTCCCGCCACCTATTAATTTGTGTAGGGCCCCCCTATGGAAGTTAAGAGATGAAATTTGGTAAATGGGGCTCATTTTCGAGGCACCTCATACTATCAAAGTGGGGTCAAATTTTGGGCAAATTTTTTTTCTGACCCGACTTTTAAAGGGGTGGTGGGGGGCGGGAAAGCAATAAAACTTTTCCAAACCGGTTTTAAATAATGTTTCGGTCAATTATCTACAACATATCCAAAATTCAGCTTCCTAGGATGATATGGTGGGAGTAGAGGGGGGAAAAACGATTTTCGCTGGATCTAACAGGCCCCCAGCCCCCCAGAATTAACGTAGAGGGTTGAAATTTGGTGTGTTGATAAAGTTCGTACCTAGGTTGTGCTTTTTGGAGGTTTTAATATTTTACCTCCACCCACCTCATTTTTAAGCTACAATTTCATGCATTTTCGACGTTTTCGAAGTTTGTACCACTCGCACAGGTCACCCCAATAAACCTAGAGGGCTGAAATTTTGTATTCGGATTGAGTTAGTATCAAGGGGGTGCCTTTTGGGGGTCTCGACTTTTAAGCCCTACCCCCACCATTTTTATACCCAAAAGAACATGATTTTTCTTGTTTTTTAACAGTTTCGTTCGGGTCAAAATCTCCCCAAATAAACCTAGAGGGCTGAAATTTGGTGTACAGGTTAAGCTAATAGCCAGACACTGTTTTTTGGAAGTTTCAACTTTTAACCCTTACCCCCATGATTTTTACGCCAATATTTCCTTAATTTTTTTGTTTGTTTTCTAAAACGTCTAGAGACTCCATAAGGAAACCTAGAGGGCTGAAATTTTGTACGTGTATTCAGTTAGTATCCAGCTAGTACCTTGTAGGGAGTCCGAATCACTTTTCCCCCCACTTCTCCCATTTTTACATCGGAATTGAATGCTATTGTTAAATGTGTTTTAAAAGCATTATGTTTATTCTAAATACAAGTAGGCGAATAGTAATTTTAAAAAATTTTAAAAAAAGTGAACTTACTTTTATGACAAATGAAATACATACATATTAAGTAATTTAAAAATGTTATTAAAGTCACTGTTTATTTATAAATTAGGAATTTTGGATTTTTAGTATTTATAAAATAGAAATTTTGGATTTTTTTGGAAAGAAAAAATATCTTTATAAAGGCCTTCCAGTTTACTATTTAAGGTCCTTTTTTAATTTTTAAAACTAAAACATAAAGGCAATTAGCGGATAAACATGGGCAGGAATGTCCTCGTGCGAATTGTGTTGGCTTTTTTTCTGCTACCTGTTTTCGGCACAAAATTGAAATTTACTGAGATACAGCCCTTAAATACTTAAAACCTTTTTTTAAAGCCTCGATCAGCCGAACACTCATCACCAGTTTTGAAACCAACAAAATGACAATTCGGTTGTAGACTTTCAATCACATTTCGCTTGTAGACATTCAATACCGAAGATGAAGGGGAAAATTCGACTACCGTGATGGGGCCCCGCTGCTCACGGCGTTTTTTTTAAATTTTTTAAAATTACTATTCGCCTACTTGTATTTAGAACATTTAAAACACATTTAACAATAGCATTCAATTCCGATGTAAAAATGGAAGAAGTGGGGGGAAAAGTAATGTGGACTCCCTAAAAGGTACTAGATGGATACTAACTGAATACACGTACGAAATTTCAGCCCTCTAGGTTTCCTTAGAGAGTCTCTAGACGTGTTAGAAAACAAGCAAAAAAATTAAGGATATATTGGCGTAAAACCCCCAAAAAACAGTGTCTGGCGATTAGCTTAACCTGTACGCAAAATTTCAGCCCTCTAGGTTTATTTGGGGAGATTCTGATGAACGAAACTGTTAAAAAACAAGAAAAATCATGTTCTTTTTGGTATAAAAATGGTAGGAGTAGGGGTTAAAAGTCGGGACCCCCAAAAGGCACCCTCTTGATACCAACTCAATCCGAATACAAAATTTCAGCCCTCTAGGTTTATTTGGGTGACCTGTGCGAGTGGGTCAAACTTCGAAAACGTCGAAAATGCATGAAATTGTAGCTTAAAAATGAGGGGGGTGGGGGTAAAATATTAAAACCTCCAAAAAGCACAACATAGGTACAAACTTTATCAACACACCAAATTTCAACCCTCTACGTTAATTCTGGGGGGCTGGGGGCCTGTTAGATCCAGCGAAAATCGTTTTTCCCCCCTCTACTCCCACCAAATCATCCTAGGAAGCCGAATTTTGGATATGTTGTAGATAATTGACCGAAACATTATTTAAAACCGGTTTGGAAAAGTTTTATTGCTTTTCCGCCCCCCACCACCCCCTTAAACGTCGGGTCAGAAAAAAAATTTGCCCAAAATTTGACCCCACTTTGATAGTATGAGGTGCCTCGAAAATGAGCCCCATTTACCAAATTTCATCTCTTAACTTCCATAGGGGGGCCCTACACAAATTAAAAGGTGGCGGGAATATATATATATATATATATATATATATATATATATATATATATATATATATATATATATATATCAGACATTTTTTTTCTACATCTTCGTGTTCTACGGGTCCGAAAACGGATAGCGCCCCTACTCTCGCCTCTCGCTGCTCTTATCGTATAGATGTATAAGTCTAATTTTTCGGAGAAAATTCGACTAAAAAGACGAGAAACTGAACACTCTGTATCTTAGAAACTAAGCGTTTTCGGACATGGATTGATATGAACTTTTTTACATAAAAAAACCTCAGCCATCACCCATTAAAATATTTCGCACTTATTCACTAACACCCTGTATAATATACAATCTTACATGTAAGTAAGCTTACATGATTTTTTGTAACTGCATCTGTAACAAAATAACCTTAAAATGTAAGAAAATTGTTTCATTTTTAAACGTTTAATAAAACTATATTCGTCAATAACTGAAAAATATTAAAATTTTTCGGTTTTGTTTAATAATAAGAACTACTCTCATCTTTTTTTTTCTACATATATAAAAATCAAAACTGACTGACTGACTGACTGACTGACTGATTGACTGACTGATCGATCAACGCACAGCCCAAACCGCTGGGCCTAGAAACGTGAAATTTTGAACAGGGATTTCTTATGTAACGTAGGTGAGCACTAAGAAAGGATTTTTGGAAATTCATCCCCTAAGGGGGTAAAATAAGATAAAATTTTTAGACCCAAAATATGGAAATTTGTGTTAGGTTACTGGTTTGAACACAGAAGTTACAGTGCTTTTAAAAATTCATCCCTCAGGGCTTAGGGGGTTAAAACAGGGGAAGAAACTTTAAATGGAAGTCTGTCAGCTAGAAACGTGAAATTTTGCACAAGAATTCCTTATATAACATAGGTGAGCACTAAGAAGGGATTTTTGGAAAACATTTTATTTCTGTGGGAAAATTCCTGTGGGAAAGTGAAAGTACTTTTTATACTTTTGAACTAGATGTCATAATTTCAAAAGCCACGAATGGAAGGGCTGAGTGGGTTCCAGCACACACTACGTCGTCACAAGTATGGGCACACCTTGACTCAAGGTATCTCCACACTTTTGACGCGGTACTGTATATAATGTTTTGGTACATTACCGTGTCAAAAGTATATGCACCCCTTGGGTTAAAATGTACCCATACTTTTGACGACGTAGAGTGTACTAAAACCAGCTTAGCCCTTCTATTACAACGCGGGCGAAGCCGCGGGTAAATGCCAGTTATATATATTTTGGTAGGTATATATTCTAATCTAATTTACGTCCTTATAACATTATTTTGCTCTACACAAATATTATGTTACTTCTTTGTTGTTCAAAACAGGTTAATACGAAATTTGTGTTAATATTTTCATTTAACACAAACACGAAATGTTACATTAACGCAGGGTTGTGTTACTTATTTAACACAAAAATTTTAACCACTAGTTTTTTTTACGCATTCCTACCCATGCTTATCCGCCAATTGCCTTTGTGTTTTATTTTTAAATATTAAAAATGGACCTTAATTAGTAAACTGGAAGGTTTTTATGAAGGTATTTTTTCTTTCCCAAAAAATCCAAAATTTCTATTTTATAAATAATAAAAATCCAAAATTCCTAGTTTATAAATAAACAGTGACTTTAATAACATTTTTAAATTACTTAATATGTATGTATTTCATTTATTATAAAAGTAAATTCATTTTTTTTTTAAATTTTTTAAAATTACTATTCGCCTACTTTGTACTAGAATAAAAATAATGCATTTAAAACACACTTAACAATACCATCGAATTGCGATGTAAAAATGGGAGAAGTGGGGGGAAAAGTAATGTGGAATCCCTAAAAGGCACTGCATACTAACTGAAAGGCTGGATACTAACTCAATACACGTATAAAATTTCATCCCACTAGGTGTCCTTAAAGAGTCTCTAGTCGTGTTAGAAAAAAATCAAAAAAATTAAGAAAATATTGGCGTAAAAATCGTGGGGGTAAGGGCTAAAAGTTGAAACCTCCAAAAAGCAGTGGTTGGCTATTAACTTAACCTGTACACAAAATTTCAGCCCTCTATGTTTATATGGGGAGATTTTGACCCGAACGAAACTCTTAAAAAACAAGAAAAATCATGTTCCTTTTGGTATAAAAATGGTGGGGGTAAGGTTTAAAAGTTGAGACCACCAAAAGACACACCCTTGATACTAGCTCAATCCGAATACAAAATTTCAGCCCTCTAGGTTTATTTGGGTGACCTGTGCGAGTGGTACAAACTTCGAAAACGTCGAAAAAGCATGAAATTGTAGCTTAAAAATGAGGGGGGTGGGGGTAAAATATTAAAACCTCCAAAAAGCACTACCTAGGTATGAACTCTATCAACACACCAAATTTCAACCCTCTACGTTAATTCTGGGGGGCTGAGGGCGTGTTAGATCCAGCCAAAATCACTTTTTCCCCCTCGATTCCCTCCAAATCATCTTAGGAAACTAAATTTTGGATATGTTGTAGATAATTGACGGAAACATTATTTCCAACCGGTTTGGAAAAGTTTTACTGTTTACCGCCCCCCACCACCCCCCTAAAAGTTGGGTCGGTTCAGAAATTTGCCCAAAATTTGACCCCACTTTGATAGTATGAGGTGCCTCAAAAATAAGCGCCACTTACCAAATTTGAGCTCTTAACTTCCATAGGGGGGCCCTACACATATTAAAAGGTGGCGGGAATATATATATATATATATATATATATATATATATATATATATATATATATATATATATATATATATATATATATCAGACTTTTTTTTCTACATAACCGTGTTCTACGGGTCCGAGAACGGATAGCGCCCCTACTCTCGCCTCTCGCCGTTCTTATCGTATAGGCTGTATAAGTCTAATTTTTTCAAGGAAAAATTCCACTAATAAAAAAACATATTTTTCTTGACAATAAGTTTGTTAAAAATTCATCATTGTACTAACCATACGTTTCATTTTTGTTGAAAAATAAATATCTATTATCTAATACCTATAATAATAAATTAAAATAAAATAGGTATAGATACAGAGCCGGATTTACATAACGGCACTTGAGGCATGTGCCCCGACGCCTCCAGACAATAAGGGCATTCACAAAATCAAATAAAATCTCAAAATTAAGGGATAGAATAGAAAGGATAAGGGCTTTTTCGTTTAACAAAGAAATAAATAAATTTAAAAAAATGTTGCATGAAAAGAAAAAATACGGTGTAAAAATTACATCGAAGAAGAAAAACAGGAGCTAACTAATTTAGTTGAAGAACATAAAAACATTGTGGAAAATAAGAAACAATTGATTTCATCGCATTTTTCGAATGGATGAATTCTTTCGAAATAAATTTTTGGGCGTTGTCTTTGATTTTGTTCATCAGATGAAGATGATGAGGTAGATCTGTGGTTCTCAAGCTTCTTGGTCCACGGCCCTCGCGGTACTCAAAAATTTCAAAAGACCCCGGAAATATATAGAAATAGGTAGGAAATGTATAGAAAATGAGTATGTAATCTGTAATCAATTGTTTCTGTGACCCTCTCAAATAGTTTTTGTATCCCCTTGGAGGTCGCGAGCCCCACTTTGAGTATCACTGAAGTCGATTCTGATGATGAGGGGAGAATTCTAAATAAATAGAAGGTATTTTTGTAGCATCAAAAAAAATCGACATAAAACATTAAGTATCAATTATTCAGCATTTAATTTAAGCTAATTTTAAGAAAATAGAACAAAAATCACCTCAAAATAACAAAAATAATATTTTTTTTAAATGTAAATAATATTTAGGTATAATCTGTCAAATTATTCTACTGTTAAAATTTATTGGCGACGCAAAGATTACACGAGCGCTCCTGGTTTTTTAAATTAAAAGCTGTATCAAGTAAAAGTTTCTGTATACGTTTAATTGTCGATAGAAAAATGTACTATGCAAATTATTGCGGATTACTAGGTTTTATATCCCCCATTAATCGCATACGTATATTTTTACATGATGCTAGTTCTAATTTTACCACCAGAGGCGCGAGTGAGAATCTTTGCGTCGTCAATCTGTCCAAAATCGAGCGAATAGTTATTCTCTTGTTTTATTCTATTGACAAAAGTATCTGACAATGGTGAATACCAATTTGTTTAAATATTCTATGGTTAAGATAAATTCTGTAGAATAAATATTTAATTGATACTGGTGAATACGGGCACAAATTAGATAAGTGCTGCTTCACTGTATTAACAAAATAACGATACATCATTAAGATAGTACTTGAAAAGGTTACAGTAATTAATAGGATTTTACGTAATTTGACTCTAATTTAAAAAAAATGTAATTTGATTAGTAAATATACCAAACATTCTTTTTCAGGAAAGGTTAGCTTCTGTTAATAAATACTATTAACTAACCGTAAGATTAAGGTCATTTGTTTTTTAGAATAAATATATTTTACTACCTAGGGTCTCGGGTTGGTTAGGATTAATAATTGGTTTTGTACCATACATATTTGTTTAAAAGTCAAACCTCATTTTCAATCAAATTATAGCAAAATCATTTAAAAGAGGAACAATACTTGAGTAATGGTCCTTTAGAATTTTATAGGGGATTCAATAAAATGTTGGAAAGAAAATTTACAATAGTTTTCTGAAACTATTTAAATGCGATGAAAAATGGTTCACAATTATTGCTGAATTTACCTACTATAGGCAGAGTGCGAAGTATGTGGTGGGGAGAATTAAATCGATTGCAGCGTGAGTAGTGGAGAAAACAAGCATTAATACGGGCTCATATGTGTTTATAGTATAATAAAAAATATTAAATAAAAATATTTATATTGATTCACTTTGATTATAAACACACTTGCAACTAATTTGTCATTCCTTATTTATCTGTCAACAGTATTAACGTCTACACGTCAATCCATAAATACAGAATTAAAAATATTTGATGTATTTTAACTCACATAATCACATGCAATAATGTTTCATAAGGAGTTAAAGTGATTGATGTTTGTCTTATGACTGTATATTCAACTAAATGACTTACGCCAGCATTTCTTAATTTTCGAATTTCCCTGACGTGCTTCACCGGACCAGCAACTTTTTTCCCTGCATAGTCCGAGGTTGGAATGAAATACTGTCTTCATAATTATATCCATATTAACGTCGAAAATTGTTTAATTACTTTTTTAATATAACTATCATACATCATCCAGTATTTTATTGTTCAAACTGAACAAATCAAATTGTTCAAATTAATTTATAAAAAAAAATTAATTGTAAATAGCAAATATTTTTATTCAGATTTTACCCTGTGTTTAAAATTATTCTAAATTTATTTATTTCCACGGTTACCATTATTTATATGCGTTAAAGAGCCCGGAAAAATGTATATTATAGATGTCGTTGCCATCACGCACCCAGCCTATATTCTCTATACATCCTTGTACAATTAAATAATTCCATAATATACAAAATTGAAAGTATTTATGACTTTTAAAAATAAATTAGTATATTATCTACTGTTCAGATATCAATATCGGAATGTCTACTAGGCATAATATACATGAGCACACTGTATAACTTTTTTATATTTAATAGCGTGAAACTTCAGAAGTGAGTTATTTAAAAATCTCAGTGATCGCTTCTACGATGAAATCGGTAATTTGATATTTTTTTAAAAATATTATTGGATAGGAAAATAATTTACTTACTTATATCTTGTTTAAGGCAGTGCTATACTGTCCTAGTTCTTGGTAAATTTATAATATAAATAATAGCGAATATATAATCTGTATACATGTAGTAAAACTGTAACGAGACCATGTCTGTATGTGGAATATTTTTGTGGATCCAGTATTATTATTATTTGAGGTTACTATTAAAAAAAGTTTGTTAATTATAAGATAAATTATAGCCAAGTGCTTTTGAAGAGACCTTCTTTCGTTTACGCAGGTGGAGTGGGTAAAAAGAATCAACTTACTGCCCTATATGGTTCATAAGCACATGTATTTACCTTACCTTCAAAATTACTTAGACTGATCCACTTAAAATGCGTTTCTGCGCATCTTTCAGCTCATTTTCAGTCGGATCTACAAAAGATATCGTCGCGTCGCGTCGATGAGAAAAACATCCCTGTTTGGGAATATTTTGATACAAAAAGTAACATTAATAAGTTATTAAGTTCATATTTCTCGTGGTGAAGAAACAAAACAGTGGGCATGTGACAAAATCAAATTGTTTTATTACGCGGATCAACAAAGTGTTTGTCCAATAATATGATTAATATCGTTAAGTAGGTACCTAAAAATTTATCAAAAATTTTTAAAATTTACGAACGCTTGCAATGGCTTGTATCATAGTTTACCTAATTAAAATTGGTTTGGATGTGCGGAAGTTTTTGTGAAACATAGTTACAAAGAAAAACTAGTTAAACTAACAGAAAATACAAAATCTACTTTAAGTACCTGCCTACTTGTTTGTAATTTAACCATGAAAAATAATTTGAAAACGAAACATCCAAAAAAATTCCAAACAATAAGATAAATTAATTATTTTGTAGAACTTTTGTAATTGATTGAAAATCCGGTATTCGTTAATGCCGATGTTTTTCTTAATAATATTTGCTTGCTGGATGTTTTTACTGTGGGAAAATAAAATTATTGGTTCTAATTATAAGTCTTTGCATTCACTATTGTCTCTGTATCCAATATAAGTTGGTTTTAGTTCAGGGAAATTGAACATAATCCTCCAAAGAAATTCACGGAACACTTAATTTTGGTATGAAGCTTAATATTGTGGTTTTAAACGAAATGTTGACAAAAGTCCTCATCGACCCAAGTGCCGCTAGAAATATTATGCGGGGTCAAAGATCACTAAAAACAACTTTTCGCGAACATCTGGTTAACGGTTTTCTTTACATTTCCAAAAATTTTCCAAATTTAAATTATTTTTCATTATGGCAACAAAGGTCCCGAAGAAAAATCACGAAACTCCCATAGCTTCATGAAATTTTTCATGTATATTCTACGATATTTCGTATAAATATAGATGTAAAATAATAAATTACCAAAAAAACAAAAATTAAAATTAGAAAGTGAAGACAAAAATTTTTTCACCAATTACATCGTGTTGGATGTTGTTAGAAAGGGCTCTTAAAATGAAGTTATGATTTCATTTATCATTTCTCATTTTCTAGCTCCTTTTGCGAAATTGAGGTTTAAAATGAGGTTACTATTAATAAGTCAAGGCAAAAAAACAAACGACACAGTCAGTCGGTCTAAAATTCAAAAGCTCTTGAAATATTTTTATACCATAGAAAAGAGCAAAAAAAATACGTAAAATATTAAAATATTCACCTATTAAGCTATTTATCCTATCTGAGTGAATTTTCAAGAAAAAGTAACTGTTTAACCCTAGAATCATACGCTGGTCTACGAGTCAAGTTAATCATACATCGGCGTCGTTTCGACGAATGAACTTTTTACGGGGAGTTTTAGAGTTGATTTGCAAAAAACATTTTTTTTTACATAACAATACTACAAAAGCGAACAAAATATTTAAAAAAAAATGGATTTGGAAAAATTTCTTAATATAAATATTTATTAATTTTTTTAATCTTTTTATCAAAGCATATTTTCACTATAAAAATTAAAAAATAGATAAATACATCAATTGTATCATAAAACATGTCTTTCAAATAATTAATTTATGAACTATTATGAGTCAGTGGACATGTGTGACTTTACAGAATGTGAAATTTCTCAGTCATAAATATTCCTATAGATATGTAGTTATTTCCCCATTAGGCAAATTTGTAAATTTTCTAAAATTTGTTAGTAATTTTTAGAATAAAATCTCAAAACATAATAAAAATTAAAATATTTTCCACAAAATAAATTGTTAACCTTTTATTAAGTCACTTGAAACGCATTATTTAGTTTTCGATTCAATATATTAATACTTTAGTATTATGTCGTCTCTATAAGTCAAACAGCTGTAATCATCTTTCACATTATCATAATCATTGAATAAATTAATTATAATATCCATATCTTTAAAAAATCTTAGAACAATTAGTAAAACTTTTATATGTGGAGTACAAAATCTTTAAAAAAAATATAGGTTAATCATACATCGTCGTCCTTTTAATGCACACTATTTCAGTATAAAAAAAACGACAATAGCTATAAGCAAAATTTATACGTCTTATGTGTTATAATAACAAATAAATTAGATAACAGAAGTTTCACAGCAAGCGGGCACCGACAAGTTGTAGTATTGGAGCACTTAGCGAAGTTCGTTCGTCGTTTTGACGAATACGTATGATTCTAGGGTTAACCGAAAATTCGCTATGTTGAAATTGTATTTTTATTTTTTAAGAATCTTTAAATTTTATGGAAAGTTCCTATGAAAATTCATAGGAAATCACAGAAAAGTTAGGTAAATTCATTTACTTTTTTCGTTCATTCAGTTTTTTATTCTGACGAAATGTTTGCGTTATCTAAACTTTTAAATGTTCGTAAGCATCATAACCACTTCCATAACGTTTCTGTAGTTTAATTTTCTGACTACAGTTTCGTCAGAATGTGCATCCACTGTAACCGTAGCTTTATGTATAACTGCCTTTACGTTAATGCTGCTCTTTACTTTCTGTTTTTTATGCATATATTTTATGTTTACACACCTAACGGAAAAAAAACAACATATAAATGACTGTTTGTTCTATTATCGCGTTACATTTCTCATTCATTATTGGTCAACCATGCCGAGGACAATGAGTCGCCGTGCGTTGAAGTTTGTCCACTATCCTGCCTGCCCTGTTCAATATTCATGTGGCGGTGGTTACTTGATCCTTATGATTTACCGCCACATACACATATGTACATACATGTGTAAATAAATACAGACTTTTTAAATGCATCGGTTTTTTTTACTTGTGTCTCGTCTTTCGGTTTTAATTTCATTGAAAAATATGATTACTTTGTGACAAAGATAGTATAATTTAATATTTTAATTTTTATATATAAATTTATATATAGTTCTCTCTTATTTGTACGTACGATTTGTTTAATTTGTAATTAATGGTTCATTATATTGAATTAACTTGTACAAAAGTAAATAATGTTTATATTTAAACAAAATTTAGAATTGACCAGATTTTAAAAATTATTTATTGGACTTAAGGCAGTATTCTAGTCTAGAATTTTTTTAAAGCCGATATTTTTTGTTTCATTTTCTGAAAGTCTAGACCTTTAAAAATGTGTCCTGAAAAGGAAATTTAAAAATTTTGAAAATTTATAAAGTTATAGCCACTTTAATACGGTAGGTTCCGATATCGGGTATTAGACTTCAAAACCTTAAATCCATTCTTCTTGAAACTACATTTTTCACATGATATCTCGAGTTCTACTTACCCAGTCGATTTCGAATTTGGCATGTGCTTACATGTTGCTTTATGATAGGGACTACAAATATTAATTTTTACTATTTTTTAAAAATAAAAAACTTTGAAGAAGACGTCAAAAAAAATTTTCTAACCATTTATCGATTTTTAAAAATTTTCTTTAACTGTAGTTCCTACCAGAATCACATTCTTTTTGAATCAGAATTTTTTCTTTATTTGTTACAGATGAATACAAATCCCAAAATCATATCAACCTGCACAATATTTTTTTACGTTGTATTTAAATCGCGATAGATCCTTAAATTTTCATTACTTTTTTTGTATGAAAATTATTTTATACGTTCTTAAAATATCAATAAATAGATGGCAAAAAAATGGATAGTAAAAATCTTAATAGTTTTAATTTAATTGAAGGATAAAGTTTTGGAGGAAAATCACCAACAGCTACTGATATAAAATCAGTATTTATTTGCGACATTTCGGAAACATAGAATTTTCATCTTCAGGCAAAAATTTTTCTTTTAAAAACTAAATACATAAAGAGATTTATTTTGTACTTTCTAGTGTTTGTTTGGTGGATTTTTGTGTAAAGTTCACTTATTAATTTTTAGGAGTTGTTCCACCGTCTTGACTTATTAATTTTTAGGAGTTTTTCAACGGTGGAACAACTCCTAAAAATTAATAAGTAAAATGATTTATAAGAAAATTGAAAATATATGTATATGTAAAATTTAGTACTTACATGTCTTCTGATTGTCATAATGAAACATAAGTTATTACACATGAAATAAAAATTAATAAAATTAAAAATAAAAAACTATAATGCCATGAGTGTAGAAATTAAAAGTTAAATTGTTAAAAATTATAAAATTTATAAAATTTAAATATTAAAATATAAATAAGACGAAAATTTTTGTATTGTATTCAATAAAATGCAACACAATGAAAGTTGATAAACCAAAACAAAGGAACCTGGATTTTTGTTTATACGTGTAATATATGGTTTATTTTAGCCGAAATATTTTCAAAATACCCCTGTCGCAGTATCTGCGTAACATAGCGAATTTCTAAATATTGGGCACCGGCCGATCTCATCTAAGACCTGTACCCATTTAATATAATTAAGCTTTTTAAGAGTGAAAAGATTTTCAAAATCAGTTGAGTAGTTAATTTTTGGCGCTTTTTCGCATAAGGCGCTTGGCGCATATATCCATTTAAAATAGTTTAGCTGTCTGATGGTGAAAAAATTTTCAAAATCGGTTGGGTAGTTCATTTTTATACCCATCTAAAATAGTGTAGCTTTCTAAGAGTAAAAGAATTATCAAAATCGGCTGGGTAATTTATTTATTATTTATTTCTGGTGTTTCCGGATCTGCAAGGTCCCGGTGGACCTCATTTATATATCTATCTATCTATCTATCTATCTATCTATCTATCTATCTATATATATATATATATATATATATATATATATATATATATATATATATATATATATATATATATATATATATGTATATATATATATATATATATATATATATATATATATATGTATATATATATATATATATATATATATGTATATATATATATATATATATATATATATATATATATATATATATATATATGTATATGTATATATATAGGATATTTTATCTTTCTAACAGTAAAAGTATTTTTAAAACCCGTTGTATAGTTTCCTATGCCGCATTTGCATCCGCAGGACAGTTGTGCTTATCTAAAATAGTTTACCTCTGCAATAGTGAAAAATTTTCAAAATCGGTCAGTTATTTTATTTTTGACACTTCTGGGTCCCATGGACTCTGTTGGACCTTACACAATGTAACCTATATCTATCTAAAATAGTTTAGCTCTCTAACAGCGAAAAAATTTTCAAAATCGGTCGGTTAGTTTATTTTTGGCGCTTAAAAAATCCAAGGACTCTGGCCGACCTCATACAACATATGAGCTAAATCCATCAAAAATAGTTTACCTCTGTAATAGTGAAAAAATTTTCAAAATCAGTCGGTTATTGTATTTTTGACGCTTTTAGATCTAGTGGACCCTAACGGACCGTACATAAGCTAATCTATATCTATCTAAAATAGTTTAGCTCTCTAACAGTGAAAACATTTTCAAAATCGGTCGGTTAGTTTATTGTTGGCACTTTTGGGTCCAATGGACACTGGCAGACCTTACATTATGTATTCTATATCTACCTACCAAAAATAGCTTAGCTCTTTCACAATAAAAAGATTTTCAAAATCGGTCGCTTATTTTATTTTTGATACTTCTAGATCCAGTGGACCTTAGCGGACCTTGCATAAGGTAATCTATACCTTTCTAAAATAGTTTAGCTCTGTAACAGTGAAAAAATTTTCAAAATCGGTCGGTTAGTTTATTTTTGACACTTTTGGGTCCCATGGATCCTGGCGGACCTTACATTACGTAATCTATATCTGTCTAAATTATCTAAAGTAGCTTAGATCTTTGACAGTGAAAAAATTTTCAAAACTGGTCGGCTAGTTTATTTTTTACAATTATGGGATCAATGGACTCTGGCGGGTCATATAATTTATGGCAGTCCGTGAGGATCTTGCGGACATCATTTAATAATTTAACTAATTCAAATATTTTAGCTTACTAACGGTGAAAAAATTTTTAAAATCGATTGAGTAGTTAATTTTTGGCATTTTTAGGTCCCCAGTAGCCTAACGGATCTCATATAAGATACCTTAAGTCCATTTAAAATTGTTTAGCTTTCTAACATTAATGATTAATAGTGAAAAAATTTTCAAAATCGATCCAGTTCTTTAAAATTTTTTTCCTGGCATATAAACATTATTATTATGTTATTTTTCTATAATATTTAATAATACTATATCATGACATTACCTTCATTATATTGTTCATTTAAAATTCAATAAATTATGCTTCATTACATATGCTTAAAATATCTGGTTAATTTTAATTTAAAAAAATGAGACAGAGATATGGTATTTATAATACATAGATTTTGAATAACTACCGTTTGTTTTACGTAAAAAAAATGAAATTTTTCTCTATTTGATAAGGAACTGAGACAGAAATATAAATTACTTATTACAATGACAAAGAGGCAAAATAAGGCAAAAGTGAAAAATTACGATTTTCTCGAAAACTACTTAACATAGAAGAAAATTATAAGAACATTTTCTTCATAATTTTTCAACAATGTAAAAATCGAACTGTCTTATGATAGGATCGAATAATAAAAAATGGCCAGAAAACCTACTTCTGGGCATCTAATGTGTCTGGGTAACGAACTTAGCCGAGCCAATTCAGAATCCATTTCGCATACAAAAGGGAACACACACATATATATATATATATATATATATATATATATATATATATATATATATATATATATATATATGTATATATAAATTTTAGTGAATATCATTTTCGTTTTCTAGGGACCTCAAAACATATTTCTGTAATAGTCTCGGCCTCAGATTGCGTCATGAGTACGGCTATAATAGCTGAATTTCGAGTTTTCGAAATTCGCTAATAAAAAAAGCCGAAATGTAAACATAATTTTATAGTTTCTGAATCATATATATAGTTCTCCTTTGAACTGGAGGGGGCATAATCGACGATCTCACGTCAACTCTCAAAAAATATAAATTATTTTACAGATAATAAAAAAAAAATGTTTTTAAGTGTTTACTTTGTCCCCTTACAAAAAATCTTATGGCTATTATTAAATTATTTATTTTAAGAGTAAAAAAAAAGGAAAAAAAAGAACAGTTTTAAAATAAAAAAATTTAGCGTAAATCTCACATAAGGGGGAGGGGGTATAACCAAATCTCATTAAATCTCACCTAAGGTAATTAATGAATGTTCCATTACGTATAAAACTTTTAAGATGTTTTGTTTTTTGATATTTTACAATACCTGTGCACACACACACACACACACACACACACACATATATATATATATATATATATATATATATATATATATATATATATATATACATATATGTATATATATATAAATAAATAAATATATATATATATATATATATATATATATATGTATATATATATATATATATATATATATATATACCATGTGAGTTTTTTGAGAGTTGCGATTTTTATTACAGTCAAATTTTTATGATAGAAATGGTACACGAACAAGTTCTTTTCTTGGATGTAATTGAAGTGTAACCAAAAAGAACACTGTTGGTTAAAGTAGCCTCAAGTACATATGCATATTTTTACTGCCTAATTGATAAATTTTAAAAAAAAATTCAAAAATTAAACTTAGGTAAAAAAAAAACGCCGTGAGCAGCGGAGCCCCATCACGGAAGTCAAATTTTTCCTTTCATCTTCGGTATTGAATGTCTACAAGCGAAATGTAATTGAAAGTCCACAAGCGATTTGTCATTTTGGTGGCTTCAAAACTGATGATGAGGGTCCGGTTGATCGGGGTTTTAAAAAATGGTTTTAAGTTTTTAAGGGTTGAATCCTAGTAAATTTCAATTTTGTGTCGATAACAGTTAGCAGGAAAAAAGCCAACACAATTCGTACGAGGGCATTCCTACCCATGCTTATCCGCCAATTGCCTTTGTGCTTTATTTTTAAATATTAAAAAAAAGGAACTTAAATAGTTATGTGGAAGGCCATTATGAAGATATTTTTTCTTTCCAAAAAAATCCAAAATTTCTATTTTATAAATAATAAAAATCCAAAATTCCTAATTTATAAATAAACAGTGGCTTTAATAACATTTTTAAATTACTTAATATGTATGTATTTCATTTGTCACAAAAATAAGTTAACTTTTTTTTAAATTTTTTAAAATGACTATTCGCCTACTTGTATTTAGAATAAAAATAATGCATTTAAAACACGTTTAACTAAAAGGTTCTAGCTGTATACTAACTGAATACACGTACAAAATTTCAGCCCTCTAGGTTTCCTTAGAGAGTCTCTAGACGTGTTAGAAAACAAGCAAAAAAATTAAGGAAATATTGGCGTACAAATCGTGGGGGTAAGGGTTAAAAGTTGAAACCTCTAAAAAGCAGTGTCTGGCTATTACCTTAACCTGTACACAAAATTTCAGCCCTCTAGGTTTATTTGGGGAGATTTTGACCAGAACGAAACTGTTAAAAAACAAGAAAAATCATGGTCTTTTTGGTATAAAAATGGTGGGAGTAGGGGCTAAAAGTCGAGACCCCCAAAAAGCATCCCCTTTTTTACTAACTCAATCCGAATACAAAATTTCAGCCCTCTAGGTTTATTTGGGTGGCCTGTGCGAGTGGTACAAACTTTGAAAACGTCGAAAAAGCATGAAATTGTAGTTTAAAAATGAGGGGGGTGGGGGTAAAATATTAAAACCTCCAAAAAACACAACCTAGGTACGAACTTTATCAACACGCCAAATTTCAACTCTCTGCGTTAATTCTGGGGGGCTGGGGGCCTGTTAGATCCAGCTAAAATCGTTTTTTCCCCCTGTACTCCCTCTAAATCATCTTAGGAAACTGAATTTTGGATATGTTGTAGAAAATTCACCGAAACATTATTTCCAACCGGTTTGGAAAAGTTTTATTGTTTTACCGCCCCCCACCACCCCCTTAAAAGTTGTGTCGGATCAAAAATTTTCCCAAAATTTGACCCCACTTTAATAGTATGTGGTGCCTCGGAAAAGCCCACTTACCAAATTTTATCTCAACTTCCATAGGGGGGCCCTACACAAATTAAAAGGTGGTGGGAATATATATATATATATATATATATATATATATATATATATATATATATATATATATATATATATATATATATATATCAGACATTGTTTTTTCTACATATTCGTGTTCTATGGGTCCGAAAATGGATAGCGCCTCTACTCTCACCTCTCGCCGTTCTTGTCGTATAGATTGTATAGATTGTATAAGTCTAATTTTTTCAAGGAAAAATTCGACTAAAAAATTGTTTACCTTATTTATGTTGTTAATTAGTGAATTGTAAAATAAACTATTAATTAGTCAGTAACTGAAAAGTCAAGCATTCTATTGTTGTGTGACTGCTTCTATTAGATTTTATATTTTTGACTGTTTTTCTGACGAGAAAGAGAAATTATAATTTTAATATTTTTGATATGATATTTTAATGACTATTTAACAAGCACACGAGACATTAAGTTTAATTAATAATCATCTAAAAACAATCAATTTTGAAAATTGTCAAATATATTTGCCTTTAAATATACATGCATACCATGAAACATAGTGGTCAGACTGAATTCTCTTGACAAAATCTGAATGGTTGCATCTGGATAATTGGCATGAAGTGGTTCAAAAGAAAGGGTTTGAATTCTGATAATTAATCTGCATACATATAGGTATTATATAAATGTGCTCTTACTACAAATAGACAGGACGACTGGACAAATATACATTACATTAGTTAGTCATAGATTTACTTTCATTTGTCATTATTTACAAATGGGAGACGCTAGCCGTCATTTGAGGTGTGATTAAGAGACAGACACATAGACGTGTACTCGGTCAGCCATTTCCACTACAGAAATATTAATTTTCAAATGAAATAATGAATTTGCGTAATGAGGATATTACACATGTGACGTAAATGTACAGTATGTCCAATATTCTTTAGTATTGCCAGTAAAATTTTTACTTGAGTAAAGTTAGTTATCGTAAAAATAAAAATTCCAAGATCGTCAAAGATCATTTACAGCAGAGAGTTTATTATCCGAACTTCGATTATAAGAATCACCAATTATCTGAAGATATAAAACTCAAGCCTTGAAAGGAAAAGTTAGAAAAGATTTTTTCAAGTTCTTATAAATGAACTTAACAGCAGCTTAAGTAAACGTTATAAAGCTCAAAAAAGTGCTCGAATTTCATCCCAATAATAATATTCTTAGGACTTTAGGTATTTTTCTACGAAATTCAGTGTTTGTTTACGAAAATTAGCCCTATTTGATTATCCGAACCACGCATTAAGGTCAGAAAATCGAATATCTACTGTGCCAAGATTACAACATAAATTCATCTTAAAATTAAATAAATTGTACACAGTGTTTCCCGAAGCTACTATCAGTGTGACAGCTATTTCGGAGCTATTGAATATTTCCCAGCACTGTCATCATATCAAAAATATTTTTCTATTCTAAAAACAAATCAGTAGGTGGTGAGATTGTAAGTTCATTATAATGTGGAGTCACGGCCGGGTCCAGGGAGGTGGGGGTGAGGGCATATGCCCCGGGTGTCAGATTTTAGGGGCGCTAAAAGCGCAAGTTCGGAAGCGCCAAAATGTTGAATTTTACGTTTTTTTATTGCTCGTCACTTGTTTTTTGTAGGAAAAAAAAGAAATATTTCTTTCTCATTTTAGGAAAAGACAGGAACGGTATTTTTCACGGTGCCCCGGGCAGTACTTAGGGTAAGTCCAGCCCTGAGTGGAATACTTGGATTAAGAAAGTAACAATCAATTTATTTTACTAATTGTAATTCATATACCTACTTATTTTTAAGCTTCAAATCAAATATTTAGTTAGTTTCATTTTCGTGAAAAGGAAAAAAGTTAAAAAAACAAAGGTTTTCCAAACATTCAAAAACGTTTTTGAAAATAATTAAACTAACAACTTCAATTAAAATCTATATGTAAATAAAGCAGCGTATAAGTACAATAAATTCAAGCACTTATGGATACGTATAATATCTTATCCTTTTCATTTTGTATGTCCATCTTTTTCATACATACATACACTGATTTTCATTTGATTTAATTTTAAATACCGAACGTTAACTGTTATACAAATATTTCACTATTAAATCGCAAATAATAAAATTTAATAAAAGGTATTCAAATAATATCAGCATATCACTTCCACATTAGTTGCTATTTTTCGATAACTGAAAAATGTGGTTTTATAATTAAATATTCTATACATAAACTATATCTCACAAATATGCATAATATTTAAAATAAATATTTCGTAATGTTCCTTGTGGAAAATTTTCGAATAAGAAATGTTTAATAACTCTTTTTCGTCAAATTAATATTTTTAATGCTATTAATTTTTAATGATATTGATCTTCCATTATTACTCTAACTTTTGAGATATTCAAGTGTAAAGTTTTTTAGAATATACTTATTGCCTTCTGGGATTATTTGAAATGTAATTTTAAAATGATTTTAACTCGTTCCTGAGTTACGGGTTTCCAAAGTATAGAAATATTTTTAGGGATATTAAACGTCAACTAATATTCTTGATTCATGTTTATAGAAACAAATAAACAATTTTTTTATATCAAACTAGCTGTTACCCGCAGCCTCGCAAGCGTGAATTTCATAATTTAGTAACGGTAATTCCTTTTAGGTAATTCACTAAAATATTTTTTTGCTAAAATATTTTGCCCCTATTTTCTTATCATAAGCTGAAATGATAGGCTTTATTTATTGACATACTTACGCATCAATCCTCTTTATTTTTAATTTCTC
Source organism: Brachynemurus nebulosus (assembly GCA_035578155.1). Classification (NCBI taxonomy): domain Eukaryota; kingdom Metazoa; phylum Arthropoda; class Insecta; order Neuroptera; family Myrmeleontidae; genus Brachynemurus; species Brachynemurus nebulosus. The sequence continues at coordinate 57,616,934 of JAPWDM010000001.1, forward strand.
CCTTTGGCTATAGTTATCTAGGAACAATTGAAAATTTTCAAAACTAATTGGTCATTTCTTCAAGCATATAACATAGACTAAAAATCTAAAGTAAGCCTATTAAGAAGGTGTCAACGAAATTGGTGTTGATTTAAAATAATCAAATATTATATATTTTTAAAATACCTAATATTTTATAGACTTTACTCTAAATAAGTATCCTCCCTATTCCTACTGGAAAATTTAAATCGCTACATCCTCTATAAGTCTGTTTGCATTATATTTGAACATTTCCTAAAGTAACTGACTCATTGTTGGAGAAACAAGAACAGTAGGCATTCAAACGGCATCATGACGCTGGCCGGAAGTTTTCTTGTAGTCAAAATTTAATAACTTCAATCGATTGTAGGCCGTTTGTAGATGTTTGTAGTATATTTACTTTCGTTTGTAGCCCTTTAGTTTATTTGTAATTAACAATCAAAATTTTGTACTGAAGTTAGCCTGAAGCGATCGTGAATGTAATTTTTCTTGGTAACAATAGAAAGATTATCGTTTGTAGTGTCTAAATATAACGGTAAAATGTTCGTAGGGTCGCCTAATAAAGCATAATTAATTAAAAAGTTATTTAAAAAAATTTCGCATGCGTACCATTTTAAATTTGCTCCATGTGAGTACGTTATTTTAAATTTGACGTATGTATAGGTTTTATTGCATTATATTATTCAAAAATTTAACAGACTGCGTTTATGATTACAGTAAAATTTAGTCTAAATATAATCATAATTTACTTAATTTGAAAATAACTCTGCTTTGTTACTTTTAACCAAATTGAAGTTTTCCTGTAACGAGCCACCTATCGAGTAGTTAACTCAATAACAGGTTTAACACAATTGAAAATTATTTATTATTATTATCTATCTTTCATTAATAATTTATTATTATTATCTTTCATAATTAATTAAAAATAAAAAACTTTTAGACCAAATTTTACTGTAATCATAAACGCAATCTGTTAAATTTTGAATAATATAATGCAATAAAACCTATACATGCGTCAAATTTAAAAAAACTAACTCACATGGAGCAAATTTAAAATGGTACGCATGCGCAATTTTTTTAAATAACTTTTTAATTAATTATGCTTTATCAGGCGACCCTACGAACATTTTACCGTTATATTTAGACACTACAAACGATAATCTTTCTATTGTTACCAAAATTTTGATTGTTAATTACAAATAAACTAAAGGCTACAAACGAAAATAAATATACTACAAACATCTACAAACGGCCTACAATCGATTGGAGTTATTAAATTTTGACTACAAAAAAACTTCCGGCCAGCGTCATGATGCTGTTGAAAATGTAAAGTTTGACCTCTCCCCCATTTTTTTGCGTTAATTCCCTATTAGCGAATTTCCAGAAAGAATTCTGGAAATTCAGCTATTACAGTAGGTGTCATGACGCGACTTGAGCCCGGGACTATGGCAGAAATTTGTTTTGAGGTCCCTAGAAACCGAAAATAATATTCACTAAAATTTATATATATATAAATATATATGTATGTATGTATGTATGTATGTATGTATATATGTATCAGCACGATAACTCTCGAACGAAATGTCCTAGGTTTACGAAATTTGGTGACAACGTTGGAAGTCCAAAAATCTTGGATGAGTTCTTCAGCCAGACACGTCGGATGCCAGGAACATGGTTTTTGTTCTTGCAAAAAATTAGTTTTTGCCAAAATTTCCACTTATTCAAAAATTTTTGCCAAATTTTTTTAAATCATTTAAAAGAGGAGAAAAAATTACATTAAAAAGGTCTTTAAACTATTATTCTATGTGAACTAGTTTCCGAGAAAAACTAATTTTTATAAACGGAAATTCGCTATGTTATGCAGGATGCTGCGACAGGGGTATTTTACTCTTTACAGCCTTAATTTTCAAAAAGTGATGAAACATGTATTCATTAATTTATTTTTGACCTCCTTTGACTATGCCCTCCAGTCTCATTCGCGTAAAATTATTTTAACTGTGAGTAAGGCTACTTTCAATCAGTTATTCCGAAACAAATCGGACAAATCTAGTTTCAAATCAGTTCTTTAAAGTGCTTCCGCTTCACTCGCCCAGCAGTTCAAAATTCTATAAAAGGTTAATTCCATGTAATGCTTCGCTCCACTCGCCAAACGAGTACGTGTTTACAGTGATCCGGTCTACTTGGTGCAGTCACATTTTTATACGGCCATTGACGGTCACAAATACCGTCGGATTTGAAGTGGGCTATAAAACCCGTGAACAAAAAATGATCTTTACACCTTATTATTAGTACATTTCACTGATTACTTAAGCATAATATGTGTAGCTAAGCAGAAGTTATATGTCGTACCTCTAGAAGTTATTTTCAAGCCGCAAGTTATTAAATATTTTTCAGCGAATTTTTGAATTGAAAATTTAGCTATTACAACCACTGTCATGACACGTGTCCGCGCTTATGACGGAAATCTTGGATGAGTTCTTGAGCTAGACACGTCCGATGCCGGAAACATGGTTTTTTAGGCATTTTTCATGGAAAAACATTTTTTACCAAAATTATCCCAAATTCTGAAGTTTTTACGATATTTTTTACACTATTGGAAAGAGGAGAAAAAATCACATAAAAAGGTTTTTGAACTATTATTCTATGTAAACTGGTCCGCAAGAAAACAAATTTTTATAAACAGAAATTCGCTATGTTAAGCAGGATGCTGCAACACGAGATACTTTATTTGTATCCATTTTTGACCATTCACCCTTAAAATTAAAATAAGGCAATATATTATGAGTCTTTAAATACACTTGATAGTTTACAACAGTACGTGTGTAGTCTGTAAATTTATCCACTGTACCTAAAAATCAATACACACGGTAATTCTAACAATAAACCTTATATGTACCTATGTACACTTAGATAGAATGTACATACAGAACATACAAATATAAGTGGATTTTTGAGAAATTTTAGTCGAAACGTTCGTTATAGTGCTTTTGGTACGTACAATAACTAATAATAGTAGAATTGTGGTTCCTCAACACAAGCTGTTGGAGTTGTGTGGGGTTGACAGCTTTGTGCCCCAGTCATGGCAACGGAGCTAGTGACCGCAACCACTATTCACTCTGGCAAGAAGGAGTTACTATTATATACATACGTACATACGTATATATACATAGGTATACATTGAACTGATGATGACTGTCTTTTCTAAATGTATTCTGAGGATGTAGGAACGTGAATTGCTTAGATGTTGTGTTTGTTGCTTGTGCGCCTTCACCATCCCCCTCCCCCCCGCACTTCACCACGGCCCGTTCAGTCGACTGCTTTCGTTGGTTGGTTAGTTGGTTAGATTGTATGCGGTGTATAAAATGAATATATTACGTACAGAATGAACAAATAGGCAAAAATATTAAAAAAAAAATTAAAGTTGTAACTTTGCTGGAGACTGTGTACTCCCGAGTAGTAAGTATCTTCTGGTGTCTTAAATTTCTCTTTTGGATGCTTCTAGGATGAGTGGGCTGTTTGTATTTATTGCAGTTATTTGTGTTGTAGTAAATCAATTAGCTTTTTTTTCCTTTGGTACAAGATTTAGGCTCAGCAGAGGGAAAATTTCAAACCTATTTAACGTAATTCTTTACGGTCTAATCAAGGCAACTCGATTAAATAGCCGAGACCGTGTAAGATAGTTTAACCTATATTGTAAACCTAAAAATTAATTTCATCTTTTAGTAACTAATGTAATATTCTTTTCAGTGATATAATTACGTTTACTAGCACTCACAATTGTTTGGAATCACGTCTCAACAGTTAATCAACTTTTAAAAAAAGAATTGACCATTTCCATGAAGGCAGTAAGGTGAAAGACAGTGGTCAGTTCAAAGCAACTTTCTGATTTCTCCTGCAAGTTACATCTAATGTGGTATTTGACTAATTTTCGGAGACCTATACGAAATTTATATCGTAGGTCTATATATCATAAGGAGGTGTAGCTTGTTATAATTTTATAATTTTTCACTCAATTCCTTTTAAGATATTCAACTATAAATATTGTCAAAATACAGTTTCGGCCATTTTTGAAAAATCATATAAAAAATCACATAAAAAAAGTTCTCAAGCTTGAAACTTATTCAGCTAGTCGTCCTATAATAAGTCTATACAAGAAAAAAAATTTGAAGGTGAGTCTTTCTTTCTTCCTTTTAATAATTTTGCATCTTTAATTTTTATTTTATATTTGTAAATTTTTTTTATCCTCTTTCCTTACTATTTTAGTTTGTCTTGACATCTGTAAAATAAACAGAGTTAGACACACTTGCGTAAAACCTATTATCAGTCAATAAACACTCCCAAAGCAAACTCAAAATAGCCACTGAAAGAAAATCATGGGTCTGAAAATTTTTTTAACTCTCATTTTGTACTCACCTATGATTGGGGAGTAACTGGTAAAAAAAAATAAGAAAATCAAAAATGTTGAATAATATGGCTAGTTCATTTTTAGGCTACTCAGAGGTCATAACCTCTGAGTAAGCCTTATCGTTTCACAAAAATACTATTCTAATGTGTGGCCAACTTGCATTTCTGTTTGCTGAACTCAGCTCCCCAACTTTTTGGAGTAAAGGGGATATTTTTCTTAATTACAAAAATAAAAAATTTAAGACATTAATTTTGGACCTAACTGCTAATTGTTTAATAATCGAACGTATAGAATTAGAAATTAATTAGATTTTTTTCTTAATTGCTAAATTTTTTTTTAATCTTTCTTGTTAGCAGTAAGGTATAAATAAAAAAAATATAATTGACGCCTATACTATTAGGTACATGATTATTACTGTGTCGTTTATGGATATTTAAATGATTTTAATATTACCTACATATTAAATTACCTAAATGATTTTAATATTACCTACATATTAACAGTAAATTACTATCAAAAAAATGCAAACTTTAACAATAATTTTTAAATTCATTCAAATTCAATTTAATTGCTATTTAAATATATTAGTTTTTGACATTTGACGTTTTGAATTTTACTCAAAATATACATACGTAATTTACACATGCTACCTATATATATAGTGAGTATACTCTATTTTGAAAGTGTCACACCATAGAACACTAGAAGCCAACTAACATAAAAAAAGTGAAATTCGCTTGGAGTCATTTGTAAGCCAGTCACAGCTTAAGACATTAGTCCGTCAGTAGTCGTCGTCGAGTCAACACACCATTATATTAACAATATACCCATTGTTAGTTGAGCACGTTGAACAGCTCTCTCTGGTAATACGTGTGATGTGATTGTATGTGTGTATACACATACTACTACAAAAAACCAAACTAATACACTGCAAACAGTGTGTATGTACACAAACAGACTACGTCACAAACTCATTACAAGTGGAACAGAGGCAAAGCCAATCTAGTTTGTCCCCTTGTATCACACAGTATATAATACATGATAGGTACCTACAACATATGTACATAAAGCTACGGATACACGAGACATCAAAATAACGCGACATCTAAATTAGCATTATTGTGTGCAATGTTTACACTATAGAACACTAGAAGCAAACTAATATCAAAAAAGTTTAGTTCGCTTGGAGTCATTTGTTGGTCTGTCACAGCTTAAGGCATTTAGTCAGTCGGTGTCGGTCATCGAATCCACTACGATTGTTATGTATTGTAAGACCATTGTTACTTGACCTGCACGTTGCTCTGTCCGATAATACGTGTTTTGTAATTGTGTGTGTAAATACTCACACAGAAGCAAACATCAAGCCTAAACCACTACAAACAGTTTGTACTTACACAGCATAGTGATGCGAAGTGGAGGAGATTTTACGTCACCTTTCTGCTACAGTCGGAATACTAACTATCATATAGTAGTTTGGCCCGTTGGTTTACACGTTCAAGTAAAGCGGGTTCTACACGATGCTACGAACGTTCCTTCCAACATTCGATCGAACGTTTGAGGCAGTTAAGTTCGATAGTTGGTGCGACGAATGTATCTGCTACACGGTGAATCGAATGTTTGATCCAATACGAATGATGATGTGTTGGTACTCAGTGGACGATGTTATCTGTCTGATGTTATCTCTAATGTTATACACTGATGTTGTCTCTCTTCACATGAACGAGCGTGCAGCTGCTGAGTCGAACCAACCAACGAACCAACATTGACCTTCAAACGTTCGAAGCACCCCTTTGACTCGGTGCAAAAATACCGACATCGAACGGGACACGACCAAATGCGAACGTTTGACGCTCGACATTGGACACTCGTAGGTTCGAACAACGGCTACACGATGCTATGAACCATCCAACGTCGAATGTTGGAAGGTGTTCGTAGCATCGTGTAGCAGCGGCTTAAATTTGCAGTCTAGATCAGGCTAGAACAGTTGTATACACTCGAGTTGCTAGACTTCTCTAGCAAATATTTGAGGTTGTTTACACAGTAGTGTCACACACGGCGAATAGAATAGTGTCAGACATTTCACACAACACCTGATTTAGATTATAATTTAACATTTCTAAATCGTATTTTGTATTGCCATATTCTATTTTGAATTGAAAACTAATATTTTTATAAATGTTGCTGCAAGACGGCAGTTTCGTACTGAAAATAATTTATTTCATTTTTTGCTATAGTGTAAATCCAACTTGTAAAATTTTATTGCGTTTACTTTTTTCTTAGAGTTGTAATATAATATTATCTCTGTATTATCTTTTGGATGCGTCTCACAATTTAGGATTACCTTGTTGGTAGTATCTTAAATCAACTTTTCTGTCCTTTTGTAAAAAAAAAAACTTCTACACCAAAAGCGTGTCGTGTGTCCGTACCTTTATAATCTTTTTAAAATAAATTATTTTTTTTTTTGTCAAAAGATTCTTATAACATAACCTATTTGTATGACTTAACGTTTATGTAAAAAAAAACAATATGTTTTCATCCAAATCATTTTAATATTTGCGACGATTTGAATTTTTACACAAAATTTCGAATGCGAAAGGAATTTTTATTTTGGAAAAAATTCGCCCACGAATACAACACAAAACGAACTGGTATGCTGTTTTTTAAATAATAAGTATTTCAACTAAGCAGTAATGTATCTTTTTTTTAGGAATAGTACATTATCTTCAGAAATAATGTTTTTTTTAAGGAGAAGTTTTCAAAGCTACTACTAGCAAAGTAGTGAAATTAGTGTCACACAAAATTGCTTTGTTGCGTGAAGAATTCATTAAATTTCCAACAACTGACGTCGAAAAGGCGCAAGTTAAAGAAAATTTTTATAACATTACGCGGTTTCCGAGAGTGTTTGCTGCTTTAGATTGTACACAGTACACACGTTCGGATACAGTCGCCAGGTACGAGTAAATTGTATAGCACGTCAACTGTAATTTCGATGTTTGCCGGAAATAAATAATTTCGCAAATATGAACGGCCAAAAGGAATTGGAACTGTCATTTGCTCATACGTATTTCTTACAAGTAAAGGGCCCGAGGCCGGACCTATCGATTTTGATGAAACTTAGATATGTTGTAGAACACTAAAAAATAAGCGACACGTATTTTTTTTTATCGGCGGAAAAACGGCTTGAAGGGGTGAAATCGCCCTCCAAAAATTGGGGTAAAAATTTAATTTTTTAAATATCTCGAAAACAGTAAGAGATAGAGCAAAAGTTTAAATTGGCAGTATTGCTCTTTTTTAAAGAGCTATTTATTGGTATGCAATTCGTTCAAATTGTGTCAAGAGGGGTGGCTGGGGGTTAAAATTTAGGGGTTAATTTTGCAAAAAGGGGATAAAATTAAACAATATAAAAATTCTGTTTACAGATTTGAAATCTACGTCAGAAAATCTAATTGACCTATTTTTGTTCAATGTCCTAATATTAAGTCTAGGGGTAGTTAACTAGGGAGTGACTGTGTCGAATAGTCGTACTACTTGTGTAGTTTAAGAAGTTCTTCTTCATGGAAAATAGTTTAAGACATTTGAAATAACGTAGAAATGAAATTTTCGATTTCAAAATTCAGTTTGAGCAACATTGGAGAGGGGGTGAGTCACCCTCTTAAATTACATATTAGTTAACATACACTCATTTTTAATAATAATACATACACGGTTACATATACAGGCTGGAAACAGATTTATCGAACGTGGGGCAAGTATGGTGAGAAATTTTTCTCAGGATCAATGTGATCTCTGACACTTTTTGATCAATAATATTTCATTTTTAAATCGCGTTACCATGGATCTGCAATATTTTTGTGTTTGTCAGATTAAATACCCCTGTCGCAGCATCTGCATAACATAGCGAATTTCCAAATTTTGGGGACTGGCGGATCTCATCTAAGAACTGTACCTATTTAAAATAGTTTAGCTTTCTAAGAGTAAAAGATTTTTTAAAATCGGCTGGGTAATTAGTTTTGATATTTTTGGGACCCAAGAACCCGAACGGACTTTGTGCAGCATAGTTGTATCCATCTAAAATAATTTAGTTCTTTAACAGTGAAAAAATTTTCAAAATCGGTCGGTTAGTTTATTTTTTACAATAATGGGAACAGTAAACCCTGGCGGAAATCATACAACATAACCTTTATTCATCTAAAATAATTTTAGTAAAAAGTTTATCCTAACAGTAAAAAACGGGTCCTAGGGATCTCATATAACTTATGGTAGTCCGTAAGGTTCTTGTGGACATCATTTAATTACTTAATGAATTCAAATACTTTAACTTACTAACGGTGAAAAAATTTTCAAAATTTTCGACATTCGCTAAAAAAATCATTGAAAAATATTTGATATGTTTCGATCAAATAATGGTCAACATCAGCAAATAAAAGTTACTCAAATCGAAGAAAAGAATGAGTTATTTGTCCGTAGAAATTAAAATACAAATTCTGAAAACGAGCAAAGATATATTGAAAAAACTAGATCGGCAAAACATTCTGACAAATAACACTACCCAACTAATACTTGCCAATTTGAATGAAACTTAACATACTTATTAAACAGCGAAAAATATTAAATACGTGTTTTTTTATTTCGGCTAAATACGCTTTTTAGGGGTAGAAAACACCATTCAACCTCTGTAGATGAAAACAGTTATAGCTAGATATTTTTGAAACGACACATTTTCTGAAAAAAGGGCTGAGTACCAAATTTGTAGAATTTGAAGCGATGCACTTGATAGTGACCCTGAAATCGATTTTCAAGGTCAGTTGAAAATGATTAGCCATTGCCGAACTTTGACCATATCCTGTACCTATAAGCAGTAATTTCATGTATTGACTCAATCTATCTTCAAAGTTGATTTATAGAAAAAATTAGAAGAAAACATTTTTGTAAGTAATTTTAGAAGTAAAGTTAAGAAAAGATTTAATATCACTCTAATTGTAAGTTAAACATTAACTTTATGTTATATTATAAATTTTCAAAATTTTTTAAAATTTTTATTGCTACTCTATAGTTATCATATTAGGAATTCAATTGAACATATGATTAACTATTATTTTTCCGATTGCGATTGAGCAAGTATTTTTCAAAATTACTTCTTGATCACTTATTTTCTATCTTGCATGTGAAATTCGTTCGAATATACTTTGAACCATTTAGGGGTGAAAAGTAAGCTACTCCTTTTGAAAAATATTAAATGATTTTCAAATGACTTTGGAAATTGACCTCAAGGTCAACTTCAAAGTCATCATCAAGTGCATCACTTTGAATTCTATAACTTTGGTCCTAAGCACTTTTTTCAGAAAATATATCGTACCATAATCCACTTCTATGTTGATTCCTGGTCTCTTTTCCTGCGTTTCTAATATTTATGTCAATAAAAAATGTGCTACCGTAGACAAGGATGAATAGGTACGCATTCAGACTTCACACCGTATTTTTTTGTATTTATTTTATGAGTACCTAATCTTTAATATATTAAAAATTTATGCGAAGATGGTCACTTTATCAGCAGTATCCAAAAAAATTTAAAAATATTGGTGGTTTTTGAAAAATTAACAAAAATCGTATAATTTCTTCTCTATGAAAAATTGGGATCAAAAGAGACGAGAAAAGAGTAAATGGGGACAACCCGTAGGGTCGACCAAAATAACGGACCCGATTTTTTTCATCTGACACAGTCGCCATTTAAGAAGTGAAATTACCCCTCAAAATTAGGGTAAAATTTCAATTTTGCTAGATTACTTGAAAACTGCGGCAGATAAAGAAAAATTTTAAATTGACACAACACTTCATTTTTAGAGAGCTTTCTACTGATATATACAAAGCCAGAGTCGGACCTACTAGAGGGGCTATTTTGGTAAATTTGGGGGTAAAAAAAGTTGTATAAGCGTTTTTCCTAACATCTAAAACAAAAACAAGAGCCTTATCACCATTTTTTCTAAGCATTAAAAGCTGGTTTATATTCGGTTTCTATTGAAAACTCAATTAGACTGCATGTTAAAAGTGAGCAAAAATTAAACCTGCAATAACTTTTAAACGCTGTAGTGAATCTAATTTAAATTTTCACAGTCGATTAAATTTAGAAAAACCATTATTCGCACAAATTTTCATAAGACTGTCACCATTTTTAAGTACCTCCATAATATCCTTAACTTGTAGCTATGGTATAATTATCAAAATTTTTTGCAGGTTTCTTACTAATCATACAACATGTAATGATTCATACAACATACAACACATAATTCCTGAGTAGCCCTAAATAATGCGTGTCAAACACGCACTTGACGACTTTTTATTTAATTGACCCATGTGTGTAACTGTAGTCTACAAATTACGAAGGTACAAAGGATTACAAAATCAACAAAATTGTTCATTTTCTTTGAATACTATAAATATGTCTAAGCTTGCTTCACTTTTTCTTTAAGATATAAAAAAACTCCAATTCGTTTGTGTTATTAATCGAATTTTCTCCGAAAAATTAGACTTATACAGTCTATACGATAAGAGCTGCGAGAGACGAGAGTAGGGGCGCTATCCGTTTTCGGACCCGTCGAACACGAATATGTAGAAAAAAAATGTCTGATATATATATATATATATATATATATATATATATATATATATATATATATATATATATATATATATATATATATATATTCCCGCCACCTTTTAATTTGTGTAGGGCCCCCCTATGGAAGTTAAGAGATGAAATTTGGTAAATGGGGCTCATTTTCGAGGCACCTCATACTATCAAAGTGGGGTCAAATTTTGGGCAAATTTTTTTTCTGACCCGACCTTTAAGGGGGTGGTGGGGGGCGGAAAAACAATAAAACTTTTCCAAACCGGTTTTAAATAATGTTTCGGTCAATTATCTACAACATATCCAAAATTCAGCTTCCTAGGATGATATGGTGGGAGTAGAGGGGGGGAAAAACGATTTTCGCTGGATCTAACAGACCCCCAGCCCCCCAGAATTAACGTAGAGGGTTGAAATTTGGTGTGTTGACAAAGTTCGTACCTAGGTTGTGCTTTTTGGAGGTTTTAATATTTTACCCTCACCCCCCTCATTTTTAAGCTACAATTTCATGCACTTTCGACGTTTTCGAAGTTTGTACCACTCGCACAGGTCACCCGAATAAACCTAGAGGGCTGAAATTTTGTATTCGGATTGAGTTAGTATCAAGGAGGTGCCTTTTTGGGGGTCTCGACTTTTAACCTCTACCCCCACCATTTTTATACCCAAAAGAACATGATTTTTCTTGTTTTTTAACAGTTTCGTTCGGGTCAAAATCTCCCCAAATAAACCTAGAGGGCTGAAATTTGGTGTACAGGTTAAGCTAATAGCCAGACACTGTTTTTTGGAGGTTTCAACTTTTAACCCTTACCCCCACGATTTTGACGCCAATATTTCCTTAATTTTTTTGCTTGTTTTCTAACACGTCTAGAGACTCCATAAGGAAACCTAGAGGGCTGAAATTTTGTACGTGTATTCAGTTAGTATCCAGCTAGTACCTTGTAGGGAGTCCGCATCACTTTTCCCCCCACTTCTCCCATTTTTACATCGGAATTGAATGCTATTGTTAAATGTGTTTTAAAAGCATTATGTTTATTCTAAATACAAGTAGGCGAATAGTAATTTTAAAAAATTTAAAAAAAAGTGAACTTACTTTTATGACAAATGAAATACGTACATATTAAGTAATTTAAAAATGTTATTAAAGTCACTGTTTATTTATAAATTAGGAATTTTGGATTTTTAGTATTTATAAAATAGAAATTTTGGATTTTTTTGGAAAGAAAAAATATCTTTATAAAGGCCTTCCAGTTTACTATTTAAGGTCCTTTTTTAATTTTTAAAACTAAAACATAAAGGCAATTAGCGGATAAACATGGGCAGGAATGTCCTCGTACGAATTGTGTTGACTTTTTTTTTGCTACCTGTTTTCGGCACAAAATTGAAATTTACTGAGATACAGCCCTTAAATACTTAAAACCTTTTTTTAAAGCCTCGATCAGCCGAACACTCATCACCAGTTTTGAAACCAACAAAATGACAATTCGGTTGTAGACTTTCAATCACATTTCGCTTGTAGACATTCAATACCGAAGATGAAGGGGAAAATTCGACTACCGTGATGGGGCCCCGCTGCTCACGGCGTTTTTTTATGTTTTCAGTTTGTATTTCATGTTTGTGGAAATAAATTGGACGAAGCGACTTTTTTCAGACATTTTTGGGCATAATTTTAAAAGTGACAGGGCTTAAAAGAATATAGTTTTAATTGCGTAAAAACGCGCCTTCATCTGATATCCCAGTCGGCCCACATTCTTAAATTTCAACTCTCTATTTTGGACCGCTTTTCGAATAAAAATATTTATGAATTTGTTCCACCTAAAATAGATGAGACACGGCTTCTGCCAGTGTACCAAATTACGATTCGATATCGATAGTAGTATATATTAAGAAAAATGCCCATGACTTATGCTCATACTTTTCATTTCCTCATGCTATAAATGCTCATACTTTTCATTTTCATTGACCACTTAATAATATTAAACGTCTAATATTAACTGAAACAAGTAAGACTAGGGGCAATACTTTTTCCTTGCAGAAATATTTTGATATTATGGTTCTGTAATCCTTTTGTACTGCTAAAATAGAATCTAATTACGCTGCTACTTATACCTTTATTTAAATAATAAAATACCAAAAATATATTTGGAGCGTTAAGCGAAAAAAAAAGTGAATTAATTGTTACATCCTGTAGAGAGAGAAGGCTAGTTACCAAGGAAACGGTGAACTAGAAGTGATAATTTTATATCTTTATTCTTCTGTTGTGTACGTACTATACGTAGCAAGTCTGTAGTAGAGATTATTCTTAGCATCGTGTACCGAATCTAATATTTTAAAATTTGATATTGGGTACTTAACTAGCCTATGTCTCTTAATATTTGAAATTTAACAGTATTCTTAACAAAATGAAAAAAAATACATTGAATGTTCTGACAAAATTAAAGGGAATAAATTATTTATTTGAACAGCAATGTAGTTTTTTGAACAGCAAAATTATTTAACTAAAAAAGTATTTTAACAGTAAGAAAGTTATTTTAACGACAATTAAATTATTTTGCCTGCAAATTGTGATCAGCATTATTATACAATTTGGCATGCTAAAAAACAAATATTGAACAGCAAAAAGGATAACTGAGCAGTAAATAATAGAACTGAGCAGCAAAAAGGATAATGCAATAGCAAAAAAATTATTAAGCAGCAAAAAATTACAGAGTGGCAAATTGGCTGATTTTCTTGCAATCTTTTTTATTAAATGACGTATAGCGCAGACGATTTATGTATGGTCACTATGATGTGTCCTATTTTTGACTTCGTTGAAAGTAAATTACTCAAAGAACAGCTTATACATGAATAGTTTTGAATTTTCTGTCCCATTCAGTTCTATAGCTGAGAAATGTTCATCTTTTGACCATTTATAAAAGTTTAATTCTTTTTATGAAGACGGAGAAGAGTTGAAGAAATACAAATTATATGCATTTTAATATAAAAATTCGAGAAATGTGGTTAAAAAAATTAAATACTAGGTCAATAAAAATTTAACTGTAACATTTTGTCTATAATTATTTTGTTAAGCGATATTATTACTATAAATAATTCAAAAAATGCAAACACGAATATATTATGTCTGTTACATAATATATTGTTTGTTTTTATTGGAATTTGTAATATGTATTTTGAATATATTGTTTCAATTAGCCTTTTCTGCTAATCAATTTTTAACTTCCCATAGGAAGCTATTGTAATGGGTCCGATTTTACGAATAGCTAATTTTTACATATCTCCACGTTTCAAGGTCCTAGAATCCGAATCCATCGTTTTTAGCGTGATGTCTGTGCGTGCGTTCGTTAGTTCGTTCGTCTGTTCGTGAATTCTTTTTCGTCTCGCATATCTCGAAAACAAATGATGATATCAACTCCGGATTAATTTCATTAGTTGCGTAATCAAAAAATGAAGACCGGATAAAGTTTTCAGCAAATTCGGATTAGCGGTTTGTTTTTTGTGGTAAAAAAACAGAATTAACTTTATTAAGATAACATAGATTATATGGATTTTTTACCATAACATTATTATATAATGGCATAAGAACCTTCCTTGATGTTAAAAACGCCAGTATATTATTATATAATTTAAAAAAAAAAAAAAATAAAAAAAAAAACGAAATAAGAAACTGTTTTTGAAATATATTTTGTCTCGCACATCTTGAGAACGTCGCACATGTTATCATTTGTTTGATAAGGGTGGAGCCCCCACCCTTAGGTACAGAAGGCGAAGCCCCCGGTATGGTGCAAGGGGCAAAGCCTCTTTTGGGGGCCCAGGGGAGAAGTTGCCCGAAATGGAAAAGAAATTATTTATGTACAATAGTCTCTAGTCTTTAAGGACACCCAATGGAAAGTTGACAGTGTGGGTAGACCTGTCCCCCAAATTTTTTTTTTATTTTGCTGCTCAATTAAACCTAAGCCAAAATTAAATCTAGAAACGAGTTTTATTTTTTTTATAGCAATGAACGTGAACAGCTCTAGTGTCACATTTTATTACTAAAGCAACATGACGTTGCGGAAGCTTAAGACTCATTAAACAATTTATAAAAATTTTCTACATTAAACTATTCATTTTTTCACTTTATTATCACATTTTAATAACTTTCTTCAATTAAAACAAAACGTGCAGCCACCAACACTTTATGAAATATTATTCTATTCACCCACTAGAAGGAAAAAGAAAAAAGATAATTTAAAGTAGAAAACATATAAAAATATTATCTTACATTAAAAATTCATTTTAGCGAATTTCCAGAATGGAAATTCAACTATTCTAGTCGGCCTTCTGACCGAACTTCAGCCCAGGACTATGGTAGAAATTTGTTTTGAGGTTCCTAGAACCCGAAAATAACATTCACTAAAATTTATATATATATATATATATATATATATATATATATATATATATATATATATATATATATATATGAGGAGCTAACATGCAAACCGTGTTTTGTCAAATTTTTTTCAAAACAGCTAATTATTGATTCTTATTTATCTTCTTCATTTCCACTCGAAGCATCATTGCTTTTCAGTCAAAAGAAGCTTTTTCCTATTTAAATTTAATATTGAAAACTGGGTGTTTATGCAGAACGTGTGTTGTCCTCGGCTGGTTGTAGTGCAAAACGTGCTTTGTCCAGCTGATCAATGGAGGTAGCCCTTTTGGTCACATGACTCCATGTCTGTTGTTATTGTTTTTAGAGCTGTCCTAGACTAATCATTAGTATTTTTAAATTTTAATTGAAAAATTAGAGAAGAGTGTGTGATGAAGACGGAAGTGTGGTGATTGGTGAACATAGTGTGGGAAGCAGAAAAGAAAAGTATCTGGAGGTAAAAAGAAATCTTTGAAAGAAGCCGGGTATGCTGCACCAAACAAACCCCTTCTTTTTCAACCATGTATTCATGACAACGATAAGTTTGTCTGCATGAAATTTACGCCTAAAGATTACAAAATATTTAATTCTAACTTCTATAAGAGATCCGACAAACAGAGGCAAGATAGCATAGTTGCTACTTTACAAAAACAGTAAAATGGCGAAGGGTAAGGCCTGCATCTACTGACAAGAGACAAAAACGAGGCGGAGAACATGAATACAATGTTTCTTACTTTTTACCAACATTGCAATTTGGTAAAATTCAAGTTTGCAAAAAGTTCTTTTTGTCAGTTGTGTCAAGCGTAGGTCAAACAAGGCTAAAAAATATAGTAAAGAAAGTACATTGTAGTGAGTCTATCGAAGAGAAAAGAGGAGGAGACAGAGTAGATGACCGGAACAATTTGAAAAAGGAAAAAGTAAAGGAATTTATAGGAAAATTGAAAGGTACAGAATCACACTACAACAGAAAAAAATCTAAAAGAATTTACCTTAGTTGTGACCTATCAGTTAAAAAGCTCTGGGTTATGTACAATGACCAAGCTTCAGATGATAATGAAAGTGGCTCAGTCGATGTTTAGAAGAATTTTCAGTCAAGATTTCAACGTAGGCTTTAGGTCACCTGCCTCTGATGCATGCAGTACTTGTTGTCTCTTAAAAAAGAGCTAAAAAGTGCTGCTCATGGATCAACAGAAAAACAAAAATATATGGTCGAAAAAAGGATCCATATGCAACGAGCAAAAGCCTTTTATAAGCACCTCAAAGAAAATGACAATGAAACTAATGTATCTCTTTGCTTTGATCTCCAGCAGATCCAATCAGTACCGAAAACGCCAATTCAATGGACTTTGAAGGTAAGAGTACTCTGCGCTTTTTTGTGATGGGTGTATTTCCCAAAACAAAAACAACATTGTTTTGAGAAGCTTGCTCCACTTTTTGCAAACGAATAAAACATCACTCAAGAAAATCATGGTTTTTTTCCCCGTACGTGGACACAGTTTTCTCCCTGCTGAAAGGGTATTTGGCAGGGCAGAAAAACTTCTCAGAAAACAGCCCGTGATTCAGCCCCAGATTACTTTGATAAGTACAAAACAATCGGAGAAGTGAAGTACCTTGGTGAAGCGTGGAATTTGTTAAGCACTAAGGAACTTAATGGACATTACAAAGATATTGACTCTATAAGCAAGGTAAAAAGAGTTGTCATTAAAGTTAGAGAAGATAGTGACGAAGTTGTTAAAGTTTTTAAAGGAAAAAAAATTGTTGAGCCAAGTCATTGTGGAGGGAATGAACAACTACAGGTCAGTTTAATAACTTTACATTTTTCTGCATTAACATCACTTAAACCAAACAAATATAATCTTATCCATAAAATTTGTAAGGTCCAAGTAGTTTATGTTTTAAAAGTTACAGTAAGCCAATTTCAATTAACATAAAAAAATATATTATCTGAGATCTTTCAATTTTAGGTTTGAAGATGAGGATGAGAATTTTGTATCATTGAGGAAAAAGAAGAATTTTAACTACAGTCAAGTTGTTTTAAAAAGGGTACCTATTGGTCATGCGATTACAAAAGTCAAAAAGGATGATGTCGACAAACTTCTTAAAAAAATGTTTGATGAAAACTGGTCTTTTGGGGAGCCACTGGTCGATGAAAGGTTAATGTGGTATAAAAACATTCTTTTTAATGCGCCGATCACCGAAGAGCAGGCAGAAGTTGAAGAAGAGTGCGATTGCTTAGCCCATGACTTACATGTGTAATGTTTAGAGCATTGAACATAGCCAACTCTTACTGATAGTAATGTTTAATAATTTTTTAAATTAAACAAATTTTTAATTCAAAACGTGTTTTATCCAAAAAGTCCGTGCAAAACGTGTTTTGTCCAAACTTTATTGATTTTTAAATAATTAAATTAATACATCACAATATACTACTTTATTGGGTATTTTTCTAGCAGTGCACTTGAAAACTAAAAAAAAAAGTCAATAAAATCCTTGCATCCAAAACTTCTTTATCAGTTTTTTGTGTTTCCTGAAAAGTACACAAACTGTGACAAAACACGGTTTGCATTTAAGTTCCTCATATATATATATATATATATATATATATATATATATATATATATATATATATATATATATATATATATATATATATATATATATATATATATATATATATATATATGCATGTATGTATGTATTTACGTATGTATGTATTTACGTATTTATGTATTTACGTATCAGGATGATAACGTTCGAACAAAAACTTCTACTTTTATGAAATTTGGTGGAAATATTGGAAGTGCAAAAATCTTAGATGATTTCTCCAGCCAGACACATCCGATGTCAGGAGCGCGGTTCTTTGAGCATTTTTCGTGAAAATGAATGAGTTTTTTGCCAAAATTTGCTACAATTTAAAAGTTTCTGCGTCATTTTTGACACCGTTGGAAAGAAGAGAAAAAATCACATAAAAAAGTTCTTGAACCATTGTTGTATGTGAACTAGTTTTTGAGAAAAACTAATTTTTATAAATTTTTTATTGGTTTCTGCTAAAATTTTCCCAAGCTCAAAAGTTTTTGCGGCTATTTTATATCATCAAAAACACGAGAAAAAATCGCATAAGGAGGGTTTTTGAACCATTATTCTACGTTCAGTGGTTTCCAAGAAAAATTAATTTTTATAAATGATTTTTACTTACTACGTTTATATTATAACTGAACGTATAAGTATATAATGGGTACCTACTTATAGATACTGAAAGATACATAATATGTGTCGTGTGCGATCACGATTAGAAAAAAGTGAGGGTAGTAAAACTTTTAACGTTTAACACGTTAACGGTTATAATTGATTACGACGAAACACCCAACCAATACACTATTTTGATAATTAATGTACCAGTTACTATTATACGGCATAAGGCACATATAGTTCCTAGACCACAGAATAATTAAAAACTAACTTGCTCTCTCTGTACTACTGATACCTGCGTAGACAAAAAATCCCCTCCACTTCCCACCACTATGTTGTATAGGTACACACTGTTTGTAGTGGTGTGGGTTTGATGTTTGTTTCTGTGTGAGTATACACACACACAACTATCTCTATAGTAAAAATACGATTCCCAAATCAATGGGTGAGTTTTTTATTTCATAAATTTTGAATGTGGCTGCACTTCAGAAATTAAGTATTTATACCGTAAAACCGTGGGTACCAGAGAATCCATTATTAAATATTTAAGGTGGATCAGTGTTTTGAATCAGAGCCCGTGATAACTTTGAATTATAGAGAGGTTCGAATTATCGGGGGTATGAATTTACGAGAGCCGACTCTATATATATATATATATATATATATATATATATATATATATATATATATATATATATGTGTATATATATATATATATATATATATATATATATATATATATATATATATATATATATGTATGTATGTATGTATGTATGTCCGCACGATAACTCTTAAACGAAACGTCCTACTTTTACAAAATTTGGTGAAAATGTACGAAATTTTACGAAATGTGGTGAAAAAGTCCTACACCGTTGGCCAAGTTTGCTAGCCAGCTATGTTGGATGCCTGCGATATGGAGTTTTTGGTCATTTTTCATGCAAAAAATTAGTTTTTTGCCGAAATTTTCCCAAGTTCAAAAATTTTTGTGACATTTGTATACTACACCATTAGAAGGAAGGAGTAAAAATCACTTAAAAGGGTGAAAAATCACAGAAAAACGAATTTTTATAAACGGAAATTCGCTATGTTATGCAGAATGTTGCGACAGTTGTATTTATTAATTTCATCCTCGTGCTTATATCTCCTGATGCAGACTCAATAGCTAGCCTAGATACACATACGTTGTAAGTTTGTTTTGCAGAAAAAAAAGACGTTAGATGCATCAAATTTACCGTTAGCTAGTTTCTTGCAAACGTAGGCACTTGCACATGTTGTTGCATCTTTGATCTTATAATAGGGTTGATATTTCTGAATGCGGCAGGTTTCTCTATTTTGTCTGTTAACCCTTCCTCTATTTATCTCTTTGATATACATAATTGTCTTGAAATAAAATCATTTGGTCAGATATAACCCTTTCTTTTTTTTGAATAAAATTTATTGTTTATACAACCTGTATCGTGAGAATATTAAATGATTGTTATTTAAATTTGAATTATTAGTCGAATTTTCTCCGAAAAATTAGACTTATACAGTCTATACGATAAGAGCTGCGAGAGGCGAGACCAGGGGCGCTATCCGTTTTCGGACCCGTAGAACACGATTATGTAAAAAAAAAGATGTCTGATATATATATATATATATATATATATATATATATATATTATATATATATATATATATATATATATATATATATATATATATATATATATATATTTTCCCGCAACCTTTTAATATGTGTAGGGCCCCCCTATGGAAGTTAAGAGATGAAATTTGGTAAGTGGGGCTTATTCCGATGCACAACAATACTATCAAAGTGGGGTCAAATTTTGGGCAAATTTTTTTTCGGACCCGACCTTTAAGGGGGTGGTGGGGGGCGGAAAAGCAATAAAACTTTTCCAAATCGGTTTTAAATAATGTTTCGGTCAATTATCTACAACATATCCAAAATTCAGCTTCCTAGGATGATATGGTGGGAGTAGAGGGGGGAAAAACGATTTTCGCTGGATCTAACAGGCCCCCAGCCCCCCAGAATTAACGTAGAGGGTTGAAATTTGGTGTGTTGATAAAGCTCGTACCTAGGTTGTGCTTTTTGGAGGTTTTAATATTTTACCCCCACCCCCCTCATTTTTAAGCTACAATTTCATGCATTTTCGACGTTTTCGAAGTTTGTACCACTCGCACAGGTCACCCGAATAAACCTAGAGGGCTGAAATTTTGTATTCGGATTGAGTTAGTATCAAGGGGGTGCCTTTTGGGGGTCTCGACTTTTAACCCCTACCCCCACCATTTTTATACCCAAAAGAACATGATTTTTCTTGTTTTTTAACAGTTTCGTTCGGGTCAAAATCTCCCCAAATAAACCTAGAGGGCTAAAATTTGGTGTACAGGTTAAGCTAATAGCCAGACACTGTTTTTTGGAGGTTTCAACTTTTAACCCTTACCCCCACGATTTTTACACCAATATTTCCTTAATTTTTTTGCTTGTTTTCTAACACGTCTAGAGACTCCATAAGGAAACCTAGAGGGCTGAAATTTTGTACGAGTATTCAGTTAGTATCCAGCTAGTACCTTTTAGTGAGTCCACATTACTTTTCCCCCCACTTCTTCCATTTTTACATCGGAATTGAATGCTATTGTTAAATGTGTTTTAAATGCATTACTTTTATTGTAAATACAAGTAGGCGAATAGTAATTTTAAAAAATTTAAAAAAAAGTGAATACAATTTTTTAACAAATGAAATACATACATATTAAGTAATTTGCAAATGTTATTAAAGTCACTGTTTATTTATTTATTTAATTATTATTTAGGAATTTTGGATTTTTATTATTTATAAAATAGAAATTTTGGATTTTTTTGGAAAGAAAAAATATCTTCATAAAAGCCTTCCAGTTTACTATTTAAGTTCCTTTTTTAATATTTAAAAGTAAAACACAAAGGGAATTGGCGGATAAGCATGGATAGAAATGCCCTCGTACGAATTGTGTTGGCTTTTTCCCTGTTAACTTCTATCGGCACAAAATTGAAATTTACTGAGATTCAGCCCTTAAAAACTTAAAATCTTTTTATAAAGCCCCGATCAACCGGACACTCATTATCAGTTTTGAAACCACCAAAATTACAAATCGCTTGTGGACTTTCAATTATATTTCGCTTGTAGACACTCAATACCGAAGAAATAATTTTTTATTTTTTTTATTTTTTATTTATTTTTTTTTTTTTTTTGAAAGAAAAAATATCTTTATAAAGGCCTTCCAGTTTACTATTTAAGGTCCTTTTTTAATATTTAAAACTAAAACATAAAGGCAATTAGCGGATAAACATGGGCAGGAATGCCCTCGTACGAATTGTGTTGTTTTTTTTTCTGCTACCTGTTTTCGGCACAAAATTGAAATTTACTGAGATACAGCCCTTAAATACTTAAAACCTTTTTTTAAAGCCTCGATCAGCCGAACACTCATCACCAGTTTTGAAACCAACAAAATGACAATTCGGTTGTAGACTTTCAATCACATTTCGCTTGTAAACATTCAATACCGAAGATGAAGGAGAAAATTCGACTACCGTGATGGGGCCCCGCTGCTCACGGCGTTTTTTTTTTTTATTTTTGAAGATTTTAAATCTTTCTGGTAATAGGTCAATCTTAAGAATATTTATTTTTGTTAAATTAAAAATATTTACTGAAATAAAATATTCCTCAAATAAACTTATTACTTTCGTTAATTTACTGTTTAACTACCATATGTTCGTTGAAAGGACTTAGGCACGTTTAAGAGACAAAATCTATGGTTACTGAAAATTTTAGTTTGAATACGGTATTTGGCAGTTTTTCAAAAAGTGTTTTAAATTGTCGATATACATCTTTAATATAACATTAAAAAAATTATTTTGTGAGAAAAGAGCATGGCGGGGTAACCATGGGGTAGCGGCCCCAGATAAGTTTAGGGCTGATATTTTTTATAAGATGGCTTAATTAAATGTAGCTTTTTCCTACATGTTCAGGTCATTGCAAGCACTATTTTCCTAGAGAATAAAATTAATAATTTTTCGAAAAATTTTTTTTTCTTTAATGGCTTTATACGTTTAATTGGTTGCGATATTTGTGTTAACTAAAGTAAAGTACTATTATTATATTATACAATCTATACGCCAGCTTTTAAAAAGCAAAAATAATACGACTATTTTATTTTAAATAAAAAATTTTTCCCCGCTTATATACCCTGGCAGACTAACGAATTTTTTTCCGTAAAAGCCTTTAACAAACCCTAACCCATGTATTTTTTTCTGATTTTTTGTGTGGATTGAAGGGGGTCAAAACTGATCGAATTTGTTAGTATTCATTAATAAATACGATAGTTTTTAATGAAATCGAGCATTTATTAACGGCTAGTAATTATTTTAAAGTAGAGTAGAGCGGGGCTAGTTGAGCATAGGTGTTAGTTGAGCAATCGAAATATCTCAGAAACTATACATCGCACGCTAATACATTAAATGACGGATAGAAGCGGGCAGGAGAGGAGAACTCATTACGCGACTGTCAGTTACAACCTGTCGATCGAATGACGTATTCGCACGCTTTATTTATTTTGCGTATAAAAAGTAAAAAGCTTTTGTTTGTGAATATTTCTTCTATCCGAGGCAATTATTATCTATGTTAAATCAAATAAGTGTTAGACTTTTATAAATTTAGTATATTTTTGATATCTAGAAAGAATTTGGTTCTAATTCAAAAAGTTTGCTCATAACCTCACTTTTGTTTCAAATTATCTGAGTGGGGTAAGTTGAGCAATAGATCTTTTGTTTGCATTAATTGTAACAATGACAATGATGATGAAGTTCTTAATATGTACTCAATGTTTCTCTTTTAATTTAAATTCTTTTTGATTAATTACTTAAATGTTAAACTCTGATATTAAGTAGAAAGACTGAGTATATTCCAAATATTAAGTTTCAGATTGTAGTTTAAATACTAAGTTGAAGTTGATTTTTTGTTAATTTTATTTTCTGTATCTAATATCCAAAGAAAATTACATTTTGTTTCACTATTATGTCACTAAAGCGTTATAAATAAAAGATTGATTGTCAAATAATCATTTTATTTCATGTCTGATAAGCATTTAAGGCAATGTTTGACTACATTTTCTAACTGCTCAATTTATCCCGTACCCTTGCTCAACTTACCTCACCTATGGGGTACGTTGAGCATGTCCGAGTTCCTTCACTTAAACAACTGTATCTCTTAAATGTGAATTGTTAGTAAAATATTACTATGGGGACTTTAGAAAAGGAAAAAATTACCTACACATCAGTATGCATAACAATACATTTGGACTTACGTTTGAAGAAAAGTTAAAGGTTGCACAACTGTGATTAAGTGAAAAGTTACACAACTAGCCCCGCCCTACCCTAATTACTTAAAAGTTAAAATAAATCATTTTATAGCTACTGTCAAATACTCTGTTATATAATTTAAATAATCAACAGTATTTGATGAGAGCTGTCCCAATTTTTTAAAGCTCTCTATACAAGGTTTCATCATGCCAATGTTAGAGCTTCAAAAGCGGTGTGACTTACAAGTAAAGGTCCCGAGGCCGGACCTATCGATTTCGATGAAACTTAAATATATTGTAGAACACTAAAAACTAAGGGACACGTATTTTTTTTTATCTGCGGAAAAACGGTTTGAAGGGGTGAAATCGCCCTCCGAAAATTGGGGTAAAAATTTAATTTCTCAAATATCTCGAAAACAGTAAGAGATAGAGCAAAAGTTTAAATTGGCGATATTACTCTTTTTTAAAGAGCTATCTATTGATATGCAATTTGTTCAAATTACATCAACAGGGGTGGTTGAGGGTTAAAATTTGGGGGTTAATTTTGCAAAAAGGGGGTGAAAAATAAACAATATGAAAATTTTGTTTACAGATTTGAAATCTACGTCAAAAAATCTAATTGACCTGTTTTTGCTCAATGCCCTAATGTTAGGTCTAGGGGTAGTTAACTATAGGGTGACTATGTCGAATAGTCGTACGATTTGGGTATTTCACGAAGTTCTTCTTCATGGAAAATAGCTTAAGACAATTAGAATAACGTAGAAACGAAATTCTCGAATTCAAAATTGAGTTTGAACAACATTGGAGAGGGGTGAGTCACCCTCTTAAATTACATACTAGTTTATATACACTAATTTTTGCTATTAACACACTGATAGTGGGTAAAATAATGTCACAATAAGTGGTTCTGAAGTTGGGCTATCATATGTAAGTTCTTTATTAGGTTTGTTTTTTAATGGATATTATAGTTTTCCTTATCGAAAATTATCGATACCGAAAATTACATAACCTAACCTAAAATAACGAAACCTAATAAAAACCTTACATACGATAGTCTAACTTCAGAACCATCTATTGCGACATTATTATCCCCTGTCAGTGTGTTAATTGCAAAAATTAGTGTATGTAAACTAGTATGTAATTTAAGGGGGTGACTCACCCCCTCTCCAATGTTGCTCAAACTCAATTTTGAATTCGAGAATTTCATTTTAGTCCAACTTCAGAACCATGTAATGTGACATTATTACCCCCTGTCAGTGTGTGAATTGCAAAAATTAGTGAATGTAAATTAGTATGTAATTTAAGAGGGTGACTCACCCCCTCTCCAATGTTGCTCAAACTCAATTTTGAATTCGAGAATTTCATTTCTATATTATTCTAATTGTCTTAAGTTATTTTCCATGAAGAAGAACTTTTTGAAATACCCAAATAGTAAGATTATTCGACATAGTCACCCTCTAGTTAACTACCCCTAGGCTTAATATTAGGATATTGAGCAAAAACAGGTCAATTAGATTTTTTGACGTAGATTTCAAATCTGTAAACAAAATTTTTATATTGTTTATTTTTCATCCCCTTTTTGCAAAATTAACCCCCAAATTTTAACCCCCAACCACCCCTGTTGATGTAATTTGAACAAATTGCATATCAATAGATAGCTCTTTAAAAAAGAGTAATATCGCCAATTTAAACTTTTGCTCTATCTCTTACTGTTTTCGAGATATTTGAAAAATTAAATTTTTACTCCAATTTTTGGTGGGCGATTTCACCCCTTCAAACCGTTTTTCCGCAGATAAAAAAAAATACGTGTCCCTTAGTTTTTAGTGTTCTACAACATATTTAAGTTTCATCAAAATTGACCTTTCCGGCCACGGGACCTTTACTTGTTAGTAATCTGGGTGCCACCGGGGAGGTTTGCACTACGAGCTTCACAATAAGTATATTGTTAATATTAGGTATACAGTTATAGAATATAGTTTTAGAGCCCGATTAATCAATTTTAATTTTTTTTAGTTGCCTTTTTTAGGATTTGTAGCTTTAACTATACGAAATCCTTATAGATTTGTCATTTCTGTCATGGTGTTGGCTGATCTTGCCGCACTTTACAACTTTGTAATAGCCAATAACGGATCTTACGTAATTCAAAGCACAGTATCATTTAAAAAAAATATATTTCAATTTTTTAACTCTTTTTTAAGGCTAACTAAAAGGGTATTCTGATCTAAAAAGTCAAAAAAATCTATTGTTTTTTTGCATATTTTCAAAGTTTAAAGGAAGCAACATTATACTAGGCAGGAATCGCTCATTAAAAAAATGTAAGTATAACACACCATTAATGACTCAGATTGCCCCAAACGAGACTTCAAACTTTAAACTCGTTTTTCCCGAAACTATGTTTTTTTGAAACGGTTGACATGATATCTCAAGTTCTAGTGGATCGATTGCTTTGAAATTTTGTACAGTGCTCCTTATTATATTCAAAATTCGTTTGACGAGAGATTTTTTGAAAATTTATTTTGCTATTTTTTAAAAATTCTCAAAACTGAACAAACGATTGGAAAAAAAAATCTTTTTGTTTACATGGACTCCATTTTGCCAAAAAAATTTTTTCAAGCCGTCCACCGCTCCCATCAATTGAAAATGACAACATTACGGTTTAATAATTCACTAAAATTTTGTGTTTCAGATCACCGTCTTACCGAGGAGGTCGGAATCATGTCAACCAGCTTTGCCGGCCTGTATTTTTTTTCAGTTTTGACTTTTTTTACTTTTTTGTACTCTTAAAATGTTAACAAAAAACTAATAAAAAACTGATAGTAAAAATGTTTAAGATTTTTTAGCAAGGTCTAAACCAGAATGCCCCCTTAATATTGAATAAAAGCAAAAAATATTTTATTCCGAGAACCGTGAAAAATTCACGTTCTAACAAAAGTTTATTTGCAACCATTAGATATTTATAGGTTCAATTTTTGAAAGAATTACGTCCAATCACCGTTCAATTTATTTATTTTATCAAATAATGATATTAACTTTCGTTTGAGAAATAACATTATAAAAATGCCACTTCAAGACCTTTCATTATTAGTAAATATTAAAGTATAATATCATAATATTGAGTCATTAGACAAACTGTTTTTGCTAAATTTTGTATGCCTTATTATTACATAATTACGCGATTAAATTTGCACATTGTACGGTAAATAGTATTACATAGGTACCTATAGTGCTATTGTACACATACATATGTATAAATATTCTTTCATTTTATTTTCTTCTTTCGCCACGGTGTGAGTGTTCACCGTGAGAGAATTTACTACGAATGTCGAATGGTGGACCACAGCAACATATAAAACTTTAAAGTGCCACAGAGTGGGACGACAGAAGCACCCCTGTCCCATACAATACTTAGATTCACATACATACATATGTACATATTACGTAATTATTATACATTAGCGGTATATGTGTTTGTACAATATCCGTATGTTAAGTTTTTGAAAGTACCTGTTTTCCTCTAACTTATTTTTTTACACTTAGGTATATATTTTTTGAGGGAACCCCAAAAGAACTTTTTAACCGCAACAGTGATAAAGTTTAGTTTTTCCACTTTTTGAAAAAGAATAAACTTTTTCGATTTCAGTTCAATTACCTTTATAAAACTTTGTTATTTAAATGCAAATTATATTGCGAAAAACTTTATGAAAAGTTATTTCAAATGTCCGGTCCACTTTACCTAATACGGTCAGTGAATACAGTAAAATTGTAAAGACCCATCTGAAATGTACGCCTACGAATAAATAGTTTCTAAGTCCATCAATTATTTTTGAGTTTTC
Organism: Brachynemurus nebulosus; assembly: GCA_035578155.1. Classification (NCBI taxonomy): domain Eukaryota; kingdom Metazoa; phylum Arthropoda; class Insecta; order Neuroptera; family Myrmeleontidae; genus Brachynemurus; species Brachynemurus nebulosus. The sequence continues at coordinate 57,644,743 of JAPWDM010000001.1, forward strand.
GAAAATTTTAGAAGCAAATTTTGATTCCTAACATCGTATCGGTACGTAATCACTCTGTCATTTTGACTGAATATCTAAGATAATTTTAATTCAAATTCATGATATTCTTCAAATTAGTTTTTATTAAAAAAAAAATTTTTGTGGTGGTGGGAGTGTTGGGAAGAATAAATTATTTGCTATTTCAAAAGCTCCAGTTATAAAATGTTATATGTTTGAGAATGTATAGTGTATAACGAACTAAAACTACGTTAAAGCAGAACAAATTTAAAGCTTTAAAGCAGGGCTTCTTAAACTTTTTCCATTCACGATCCCAAATAAAGATCTATAAATATTTTGTGAGGTTTTACTGATCAGGTAACAATATATATAGGTACATTTGAAAAAATATTTTGCTATGACCCCAAGATTCCGTTAAGCGACTCTAAATGGGGTCGCTACATAGTTTAAGAAGCCCTGCTTTAAAGCAAATAAAAAAAATTAACACTTTAGAGTCCGCGTTTTCAACATCTGAAAATAGCCATAACAACCGTAGAGGCCAACCGCGATCAGTGATCAATGATCACACCATGTGTGCGACCTTACCGCAAGCAGGTGTTGACCACTAACGAACACAACAGACACACTCTTTGTGTGATGATATCTGTAAACATTTGTAGACGGATAACACATTAAAATACAATAATATAATATTTTTTTTTTTTTTGAAATTGTATTAAAATGCGTACAAACATGTGATAAAAATTGCTTGTTTTTTTTTTTTTTAATTTTTTTTTTTATCATTATCATTATATTTGTCTGTTATTATTTTTATTAAAATGTGTATGTTTACAGTTAGGTACACGTGTTGAACCATTTTGTGAATTTATTTATATAATTTTTTTTTGAAATTTTTTAAAAATGTTTCCAGCTCCTGGGGAAATTTACTATACATGAATTACATGAATTGTATAGTATTAATATGAATCGTAGTGGGGTTCAGTATTTTTTACTATTCTATTGGAATTTTCGTTCTAATACAAAAGTTCTATTAGAATTTTTTTCGATTAGATAAATCCAGTTCTTCCAATCTCTAATACCTAATTACGTATAACTCTTCAGTTAAATGGTTTTACTCACTTCGAAAGAATAATTGGCCCGTCGCGTCGTTCAAAAACTTTTTGTGCTTTTAAAATCCTCCTATGCTTTATTAAAGACGAAATGCACATTTCTCGCTAAAATTGAATGCATCTGGAGGTCCAATTAATTCCACGAAAAGCGAAATCCCAAAAAATTTTATTTTTTATGTTTTTGAGAATTACTTATTCAAGTGATTGAACATTGTGTCAATTTTTGTTTAAAAATTAATTACACAGTACAATAAAAAAAATATATTGTAGTTGCGGAGCATTCAACCGAACTAAAACATTATTGAATTGAAATTCAGTATAAAGTAAGTTCTTTATAGTGCTACGCTTCGCTCATCAAATGGTTCTAAAGTGGCCATTATTCATATAACAAATTTCCAAACACTGAATTCCTTTTGTGGTCACATTCATCATTTTTGTAATGAGATTTGATTATTATCTTTCTCTAGAGTGAAGTTTGTCAAGAAAAACTGTGAATTTGAAATTAATAGTAGGTACATTGTGCAATAAGGGCGGGAAATTGCCGATTGCTCACGAGAGCGAAGTTGAGCGCATGATTAAATATTGTTTAAAATACTTTATCTACGACTACCATGAAATGGCTTGTTTATTGTACAAAATATTATCTAAGTAAGCTATCTTTCAAGAACAGCCATATATCCAGCTGTACAAAAAATGACCTTTTACACATACATATGTAAGTACATGAAAAATATCAACGCCTACTACACTTTTATTAATTCTTATATTATATATTATATATTATACAGTGATATACATATTATACATATTAGAATCTGTACAAAAATACCTAGCAACTGAATGTTTCTTTTTAATAAATTTCAAATACTACATAATTTTAATGTATTGGTATTTGTAGATTTGTACTAAATTTTTACCGTTTATTGTGAATTTCATGTTAGTCGTAGATAAAGTATAGTACGTAATTCGGTTGTAAGGCATATTACACACTCGCACAATTACGCACTCGCCGCTACGCAGCTCTTGCGTAACTTTTTCGCTTATGTGTAATATGCAACTTACAATCTCAGTCACGTAATATACTATTGTTGGTGGTTTCTATAGAAATAATTATGAAATATTTATTAAAGAAAAAATCAGGAGGCGCTTTTGCGTGTTTTGATTAAATTTTGCGTGTTTTATACTCAATTTTACTTTCCGCATGCAAAAATGTATGTGGGAAGAGTAGTGGGCAAACAGCTATTTTGCGTACAAAAATGTGTACGCCAAGTTAGTACTTCTCCCGCATGAGTAACAAAAAAATTTTTTTGATGTAATCATAGAGTAAAAATACAAAATATTAAAAAAAAATCTTACTTAAATGTCATTTAAATTGTGTAGAATGTTATAATATCAAATATATATTGTGTGGTTAAATTAAACAAATTAGACAATATTTTTTTGTAACTGTTGTCTGTCTTTATCTATAATTTGAAATTGTTTAATATTTTAAATAAATAGCTCATTAACGGGTAATGTTACTTATACCTATATTACACACATTCCGTAACGGAACTAGTGATGTCGGATGATTAATCGATTAGTCGGTTTAGTCGACTAATTTTGTTTACATTTAGTCATATTTTAGTCGACTATTTTACCTTCGATTAAATGATTAAAATGGTTAATTTTTTTTTCAAGTAACTAAAACCGACTAATTTAACAATTTCTCTGTATTATTTATTGGACTTCAAAAAATGGAAACTAAAAAATTATCTATCTGCATGATTTTTCACTTTTATGTGATTAATATATTGTGATATTTCATATCTTTCTTTTTCTTAAAAGAAAAATATTAAAAGTCCATAATTAAATTCGAAAAAAACTCGTTTTTAAAAGAGTTACGTAGGTTACCTTACCATGAATTCGACTAAAAATTTAATTGATTAGTCGACTACTCTGTGCTCGATATTTTCGACTAATGATTGATTTTATCTGAAAAACAATTTTAGTCGATTAATCGATTAACTGCTTCTCGGCCCGACATCACTAAACGTAACGTTTCATTCCAGATTATTTCTCCTCCAATCATTAAAGGGTTTTGATCGCTTAAGAGATTTGGCTTCAAAAATGTACAAGTAAACATTAGGATGAAACTAATTCCAGATCTTCTCCGAATTAATTGTATTAACACAAAAATTGAAATAAAGTTAATGAAATCTTTATTTCTCACTTTTGGAAAACTAAATCAAAAAATACATGACGGTTTGCTTTCTGTTGATCCTAATTCATTCATTTTCTCAAATTTTTTCTGATTAAATAATTTTTGACGAAAAGGACACTATTGCGTTTTTCGTTTCAACTAAACTAGGATAAATAAGGTCAAAGAATCAACCAAAGTTAACGCTTCTATTGATCGGTATCGACGGTGGTATGACATGATTAAAGCTAATATAAAAAGTAATGATGTGTAGACAATTTCTTCATATTTATTAGACAGTAGGTAAAATTATAGCATAAGACTGAATAATATTACACAGACAAGGGCTTAAAAATAAAAAAAAAAAATTAATATAGAAATTATTAAAACAAACTTTAAAATCATTTTTCACCAAATATTCTGAAAATGTGTTTACAAAAATGAAAGAAATGGAAACTAAAATGGAAAAGAAGTAAAAACATTAAAACAAATAAAAAAAAAACTCCAATACCACCTATAAATAACGTTGTCTTTGTTCAATTAAGAAAACATATCCATCTGTCATTGTTTAACACAATAGGCATATATTTCGTTTCACTTGCACTAATGGTAATTTATTTGAAAATATGAAAACAACTGATTCTATCATAGATATGTACTAGTCATATTCTCATATTCATAGTACTCTCGTAGTTTGTCGTATCTAGTTCATAAACTATTTTCATCTATTTCGGTGCCGATCAAACCAATAGAGAGAACCGAGAACAAACAACTCGTTCCGTAACTAACCGTGAAAAAAAAAATATAAAAAAATAAAAAAACCAAACCATTCACAAAAACTCACATGACCGTCTGTGCATACTATTTACACTTTTAAACGTAAACAAATTTTTTTACAAATACGGTCAAATTTTTTTTATACTTTTTAACGCCCGTACATAACCTAATTTTTTGTTGGCGTCGGTCGCGCGCGTCTAGTGGACAATTAAATTTGTATTAATTTTTATTTATTTATGAATTTAGTCGAAACCAATAATGATGATGACAATAAAGCTGCGTTTGCAAACGGCGTCAACTGACTTGTACATTTGTGTGATTGTAGTAGATATTTATTTATATACACATGCATAAATAAAATTGCATATGTCCGTCCAGGGATGGACTGGATGCACCCATCACTCTGATGTTGAATTTTTCCGAGTTGTTTGTTGCATTTTGTTAATACAACTAGTTACCGCTGCTGTTGATGATGTTATTATCGTAAAATTAAATGGTTTGAGGTTCAAATCCAGTTAGGGTGCCGCCAATATTAAACGCATTGCCTCACACCATCAAATGATCTATCGCACAACGCATCCAATAAATGATCAATTTTAAATTTGTACGTTAAGCGATTGGTGGGCAATGATGGTGACTCATCAACCGAATGGTAAAAATGTACCTGAAATTTGAGAAAAATTCACTTTTAATCATTTGTCAATAAATATGTTTTCCACAAACAGGTAATCTGGTAAGTTATGATTAAAAAGCAATCAGCATGTATATATAGTTACAGAAAAGTTATGTGTTTGTGCATTCGTAATAAGATTAAAATGAATAAGTAATTAATTAATGATATTTAGAAACAGTTAGGAAATATGACTTGTTCTTAGGTTCATCAGTGGAATCCTAAGATATGATAGTATAATCTTCGAAAACGTATTTTATATAAAATAACCATCAAGTGCAAGTTATACTTGCGCAAACAGTGTTCCGTACCATTAGTTGTTGCTATAGATTTATTGTAACAGCATACGAGGGTTGAAAAGTACTTCTCCTAATGAATCAATTTTGTCCCTGCAGTAAACCGTAGTTCTCAATTTCAAAACGATTATGTCTTTATCTTAGCAAATTTACGTTAACAAAAAAGAAACAGAGGTATTTACTAAATGTATTAACGCGTCGCTTATTTTTCCTTCAGAATTGCTAGTGGCATTTCGGAGATAACATTATTAAGTATGTTACTTAAATATTATTTTCTATTTATGTTAGTTACATAGCTGAGGTTTATAAATTGTATCTATGAATACCCCAGCAAAATTTTACAAATAAGGAAACATTGCACAAGATCAGTGTTTCCCAAAAAGTGTTCCGCAATAAAATTCTTGAAAATGGCGACCGTGGAAAATATTATGGAAACTGAAGAGAAGAACAGCTGGGTGTGATTTCGCTTGAATGAATTTTTTTCTTTTTACTCACTTACTTCTTCTGCTAATATTAGTTAATCATTTATGTCTCAAGATCACCGGGCTTACAATCGAAGGCAATAGGCTTGTCTTTTTTGCAGTGTTTCATAAGAATTTCAGAACTGGAAAATTGTTCCGCGATAGGAAAAGTTTGAGAAACACTGAACTAGACAATGCCCTTGAAATTTTTCCGCTTTGCAATTACATCCTAAAATTAAGTCTCATAATAAAAATACAGAAAAGGCTACTAGAATTCTAAAATATAGTCACGTTTATTGTATCATATTATTTGTCAATTACGAATTTTTAAAGTAATAGGTATAATGATCATCTGGGAACAATGGGTTTTTTTGTATTCCAAAAATTGAACAAGTTTAGACAGACTGTTGCGACATTTTTGTTAATTTTAAGTTTCCAAAATAATCAACTATATATATATATATATATATATATATATATATATATATATATATATATATATATATATATATATATATATATATATATATATCTAGATACATACGTCGAATAAAAATAACATATTTGTATCTCATTTCCAAACAAAAAAATTTTTTTTTGGTTCCAATTAGACCGATTTCAATCACTTTTGTGATTCTTTTCTGCAGTTTTCCGGCTGAAATAAAAATATTATTATTTATGTACTACCTTAAGTCAGGTACGTATGTGTTTGTTGTACTAAATATTATCTTTTTTGTCTTATTTAATAGGCCAGTGGCAATGATTAATTTTCTGTTCTTATTTACAAATTGAAACGGTATAACAAAAAAATTATATCCTGAACAAATTTGGCTATTTGGGTAATTCCATGGTCACTTACATTACAGTTGATTTGAAAATGGGATTAAAATCTTTTGAAATTTTCGTATTTAATGAGTAAATCCACTAAAATTTAGTCAAATTAAATCGAATACGATTTTAACTTTTAAACAAAGGAAATCAAACAACAAAAAATTTTAATATAGGTACGAGATAAAGTAGGTACATAGTCACTTACATTACCCAAAAAGAAATATAATTTTTCCTCTTTTATACAACGAGAATTTTGTACTGTTTTGATAACAAATAGCTTCATTTAAAATAATTTAAATAAACAAATAATAAATATGTATTTCTATAAATTATTTTAATAAGAAATTTCATAAAATATATTTTTGATAAAAATGTAACTTTTAATCGGTCACTTACATTATACCCCTTTGGTCACTTACATTACAGTCACTTTAAAACAAGTTTTATTAAAAAGTCAGTAATTTATTAGTTTGACTTTTTGGAAAATATGATAGATAACAAAGATAAAAGGTTATTTTCAGTATTTAAAAAAAACTTCTGTCGACTTTACTAGTCTCTATTACTCGAACTCATAGCTTGACAAAAAATTAAAATTATACTCAAAACGAGTATAATAATTATATCAGCGGAAAGAAAAAGGTAAATCGAGCTGTATTTTAATATTCACTTGAAAAAAATTCACAAATTACAGTATTTTTTTTTTTATTAAGTAATAAATTTTTAAGTTAAATTTCCAGAATAAAAACAATTACAGGTAAAAAAAATAAAAAAGCATTGTATATGAGTGATTTAGTCTTTTAAGTATCAAGTAGGCATGATATTGATTAATTATTTTCATTTTTTAATTTTTACTAAAATCCATCATTTCATAACAGCAAAAATAAAAAATTCACACTCAAATTATTCAAATTTCACTAATGGCTGTAATTCAGCCAAGGGGTCAAACTAATATATAATAGGTAGTACTCCAACTGTAGCCCTCAGGTGACGTAAAATCCTCCCCACTTCGCAATACTATGTTGTGTAGGTACACACTGTTTGCAGTGGTGTTGGTTTGATGTTTGCTTCTGTGTGCGTATTCACACACACACAACTACAAAACACCTATTATGGGCAAAGCAACGTGTGCAGTTCACGTAACAATGTCTAACAATACATTACAATACATTGTGCGTTCGGTGACCGACACCGACTGACTACATGCCTTAAGCTGTGACTGACCAACAAATGACACCAAGCAAGCTACACTTTTTTATATTAGTTGGCTTCTAGCGTTCTATGAATTCAACTTATTTTTGTTTTAATAATTTAAAAAATATCCTCATTACGTATACCTACTATTTAATTCTCCGAAATTTCAGTTTACAAAAAAGTCCTGAATATTTATTCTTTACCAGAATATGGATATTAAATACTCCTATATAAATGTCCAATGTTTTTATATTTTTTTAGAATTGTATAAATAATATAGAAAATAATTTGTCAATAATCTTTTTCTCTGAAATAAACGATTCATCATGTTTCAACAAATTTGTATAAATTTAACACATTAATAAGGTACATAATACAGGTAAAATAAATATTGTTGATTATTTCGATGGTGGAAGTGCCGACTAAAATGTTTTGGTAGAGGACCTAATATGAATTTCAAAGAACAAAATTGGAAAATGTCATCAAAAAATTGACCATTGCTATAGGAAATATTACAACTGGCTCAGATATAACAAAATATTAAAATACTCAGGACGTACCTATATTTGAAATTATTTAAAAATGATTTCCTAAAATTAATGCTTGTATTTATTTAAATAAAATATTATTATTATAATTATCTAAAAAATGTATTATTAACACGGTCTAATACAGAAAAATTTATTTTATAGAAAGTAAATATTTCATAAAGTTAATTTAAAACTGTTTTACCTACGTGTACTAACGTATTTTCCACAAATGTAATTATGTATACAAAAATATATTAATTCTACACCACCATCATGGCGCTACTATCGAGAGTGAGTGTAGCAAATACACACACATGAAGATTCTATACATTATTTATGACGTAGAGTTTTATCTACTCGATACTAGATGGCAGCAGCAGCGTTTAATCAGGTATACAATAACTACAACATTATGAATTCATCTATATCCATCTCACTCATTAGGTATTCATATTTTTCAGATTAAGAATGAAATAAACATATAGGGAAAAAATGTGGGTATAATTTCCATAAAAAATTGGTGGAATTTTTGTAACAGTTACTCTTACATTAATTAAATGTATTTCTGCGTACCCGATTAAAGGCTTCAACCTGCAATAAATAATAACTGCCTTTATTAATCAAAATTTTGCAATTGATATCAAACATCAGCGTTTAATTTTGTTCATTCAACTACGAGAACTATTCTTGCACCACCACCATTTTGGTTTATCAAATTTTCGAACGTTCATTTGTCATTTCACTTGTCCATTTTTTGTGTTTACTGACCAAATTAGAAAAATTATAATCAATGTGTGGCCCCCGTAAATTGAGGGCCTATATGACTAAGGCTAATTTCCAAATCTTATACAGCTAAGCTAAACTTGACAATAGTGACGAACAGTTGGCCCAATCCAAATGTCGTTAATTTTGAAGTATATTATAAAAATATAAAATTATAGGCTTGCGAAATTCAAAAATTTATAGTGGTTGTCCTATTGAAATTATATAGTTCGTACAGTAGGATCAATAAAAAAAAAATTATATTAAATAATTCACGAAATGATTCAGCATATGTAAACATACACTTTTTTAATAAGAATAATATCAATAACAGACAAACACACTAATTTTTGTGATTGCATTGAAATGTATGCATTTCAAGACAATCATAGAAAATAAAAAAAAAAATAAATGATATAACTACAATCATATTTTTAAGTGTTATGTTTGTATAAACCTTTTATAAATGAAAACCAACGCATAGAAAGTGTATTTGTTTAAGTCAATATCTGTTTGCGCGAACATGTATGATCGCTGGTCGCAATCGGCTTCTACGATTGTTCGGGCTATTTTCAGACGCTGAAAACGTAAACTGGAAAGTGTTGATATACATTTAAATCAACTACTCAGCTCCTCCACCATGGTGACTACTACAATAAATAATTTTATTTACATAGATATATCACAAATAATTGTTATTTCTGAAGTGATTTTGAAATAAATTGTATTGAAAGATAGTGGGGAAGCTGTCTCAATAATTCCGAAGGTATCTAAAAGTAAATTGAGAGAAGCTTTCTGGCAATAAGTTCGATTAGTTATTCCACGTAAAGGACCCTACTAGAAAAATATTATTTTCACAATAGGTCCAAAGTCTGTCATTCTTTTGAATGTGATATCGCCAAAGACGTAAGAATATATATTATGTATTATAAAAGAACCTGTAACAACATTGGTTTATTGAAGCAAAAGTTGTGCTAATTCTAGACAGTGGCGGCAACAAAATTAAATGTTTATACATACATGTATTGAGAAATTCATTTTAAATAAGTTGACCACATTTACTATTGAATTCACATAATAAAAGTGGCCAATTTATCTTAAGTGGACTTTATCATCCTTTACATCCTTTGCACATTTGAATATAATATTAAATTATTATTTAACATATAATGTATATACGCAAATATTTTTTTTAAGAGACGGCTAATGGACGAGTATATAAAAAATATGTCAAAAAAATCTTATCTGTCAAATATTATTCCTTGTGCTTTTTTTCTAATAGGGTTTTTACATTTGTAAGCAATTTTATCCAAACTGAATTCAGTTCAGTTCAGTTTTCCTCAATCAGAAGATGATTTAATCAATCGAAAACTAGCTTCTGAAAAATATATCTCTATATTTAAGTGAAAATTTGACAAAATTAAAAATTTTTTCACCATATTTAGTATAGTCATCCGTGATGCTAGTTCTGCTGATAATATCCATAAATGCTGTATATCCTTTTCATTGAAATTAATAGCATTGTGTACTGATTTTTGTCCTTTGTATAAAATTACATGGTTATTAGTCGGACTTAAAAAGATACTGATCCATCATAATTCCATCAGACGCTCTGTATCTTTCAAAGTTTCTATAAATTCTTCTTTCTTAAATATTCTTTAATTTCATTAAGCCAGTTTTTAATATTTTGTTCGGCTACCGAAGCCCTTGGTTTTGTTAAATTTTTGGATAATCGCTTAGATTAAGTAACAGGAAACACAGAAAATATAGGCTTGCATAATATCTTTATCATTTTACTTAAACTTGACGGCTATTGGGTCAATAACGACTATTGGTGCTCTTACATTGTTACGTCTTTGGATATCGCCAATTATAAAATTTTTAAAAAATTTCATCATATTTTCTAAAAAAAAATTTTTAAATTTCTAAAAAGGCGCCACAACCGCATTACGTCGACAAGACAACTGCATCCACGTTGAATTGAACCAATGAAACGCGAATGAGTATACAGGCTGTAAAAAAAATAACTCTTGTCTTTTTGTGGGGTGATTCATAGTACCCTGTAGACAGTAAAACCGCAGGAATTTTTTGGGAATTAACAGTCGCGTCACCCCTCAAAAGGATAAGAGTTATTTCCCTTGTACCCTGTATATATATATATATATATATATATCACACGTACATACATACATATATATATATATATATATATATATATATATATAGGGTGTAAAGGAAATAACTCTTAATTTTTGACTATTAATTCCGAAAAAATTCCTTTTAACTCTTAACTCTTGACTATTAATTCCGAAAAAATTCCTGCGGTTTTAGTGTCTACGGGGTGCTATGAGTCACCCCACAAAAGGACGACAGTTATTTGTTTTACACCCTGTATATTAACACATAATTTCTCATTTTGTTTGATAAACAAAATGATTTTAATTAATGGAAAATGTACACGTTTGTGTTGTGCATATAAATATATAGGTGTATTGTAATCTGTGGCCATATTCATCCACGCTTGTCGGACGGCCACGTTTTTTGTTTTTTTTTGTTTTTATTCCAACTATTTTTTCGATTTTTATTATTTGTCATCTCTTTTGTGTCTATATGTATGCAATATAAATTATCCTTTTTCGCTATTTGTTTTTGTTTGTTTTAATGTGATATAAAAAACACATACACACTTACATTCATTCATACATACACAAATGTATACAATTAAAAAAATGGGAATGTATGAAATACAATTCATACGTATACATTGTATACACGGTGAGATAGTATTGGAAAAATTGTTTATTTTTTGGCAATTGATGACCAAAGTTTTAAAATAATAGATTCAATATTTTTCTGTGTGAAATTTAGTTTTTCTGCTTTTTGTTTTTTCTGCATTTGTTTTCATTTTTCGCCAGAAAATTTAATACTATTTTATGTGGTAGTGTTTCATTAGTGTTTATGTGTCCATAATTTTTGTCTGTTTATCTTAAGGCACAATTAAATTTTTCTATATTTATTCAATTCAAAAAAAGAAAAGGAAAAAAGAAAAAAAAATCAAAAGTTTTATCAAAATTGTACTATCCTGAAAATTTTGCAATGGAGAAGTCTACCATTTTTTTTTTTATAGATGAAAACAAAAATCAAATACTTAAAATCAAAAAAAGCATACAAGAAAAATTAAAATATTTTAACAACTATAACAAAGTTATGCGACTTTAAAGTTGCATTTTACACAGATAGTACTGTTTCATCTGATACAGATGTGTGACGTCATCTTTTCTATGGCATTGCCAATAGAGTCTTTTTAATGTATTAAACTTTTATAAAGCTGGTAAATATACCTTAATTACTACGAAAATTTAACTCATGTGTATCAAGTCCCATAAGCATATTGTAGTTTTTTCACTTTTACCATGGAAAAAAGTTAGGACAGATTTTTACAGCGAAAAAATTTTCACTTTTACCATTGAAAAAATGTTAAGACAGATTTTTACAGCGAAAAAATAGTACAAAACATTTATTTGGTCATTTCGTTGTAGGTAAACACGATAAAAACGAAACAAAAGTTTGTATTGGTAAATTTAACTGATTTCAGAACCATAGTAACAATGTATTAAATAATAATATGAATTATACTAAAGGGCATAACCGGGTAAGATAGGGAAAACGACGCTTGACGAAAAATTGACTGTTTTTATAAGAAATGATACTTCTTAGCCCCAAATACATTCCTGCCACATTTCAGCTCTCCAAGGCTAATAGTTTATGACTACAAAAAAAGACAAAAATTTTCAAAAAAAATTTTTTTTGACGAAATTACTGAGCCGATTTATTTGAGTTTAATATATATTGTGTACCTTAGGCAAAGTAATAAAAGAAAACTAACGTTATATCCCTTTATTGTATTAATTTTTTTAAATTTTTTAATTTAAGTAAATTTTTTTGATACTTACACCTTAGCGACATCCACCATTTTTTATTCAATTAAAGATAATAATAATAACAATAATAACAATAATACGTCTTAAATGTTATATTGTTTTAATAACAATAAACATTAACTTAATAGATTGCAACTAAATACTTCAACAATGTATAGTGATAACAACAATCTGGCTAAAACCTGTTGTAGTTATAAAATTATATATGTAAATTACATGTACATATAACTAACTTGAAGATACATGAACCGTTTATGGCAAGTAAATGATCTGAACACACGCACATACTTAAGAAAGTAGTAGACATGTGTACGCAATATGTACTCGCCCCTCTCACTTGATGTCTTTGTTGCACTTCTTGGAGTGTGCAGAAAGTGGTTATTTTCTGTAATATAATTTATAATTATGACATAAATAACGTTCATAATTACGACAAACAAGTTTAGACAAACGTCTAGCTTTATCTGCCGTTTGTGTTCTTTTGTTAACACAATGACGGATCATGACGAATTATGATAAAATGACCAACTGGTATACTATTTTGATAGCTAACATACCTTGTATGAAATTGTTGACGTCGTAAGACGTGGTGTATGTGCTAGCAAAGTTTCACTTGACGTCTTACAAAGGAAAAAACTCTAACAAAAGAGAAATCAATGTCAACTTTGTTTTATTAATTAAAAAAGATAAACGGCAGGTAATGCTGGAATTTTAGCGAATCTCCAGAATGGAATTCAGCTATTACAGCCACTGTCATGACGCGACTTGAACTCGGCACTATGGCAGGAATTTGTTTTGAGGTCCCTAGAAACCGAAAATAATATTCACTAAAATTCATATATATGTATATATATATATATATATATATATATATATATATATATATATATATATATATATATATATATGTGTGTGTGTGTGTGTCCGCACGATAACTCTCGAACGAAATGTCCTAGGCTTACGAAATTTTGGTGAAAATGTTGGAAGTTCCAAACCGTTGGACAAGTTCGTTAGCCGGGCACGTCCGATGACAGGAAGATGGTTTTTGTTCTTGAAAAAAATTACTTATTTGCCAAAATTTCCATTTATTCAAAATTTTTGCTAAATTTTTTTACACCATTGGAAAGAGAAGAAAAATCACATAAAATAGGTTTTCAAACTATTATTGTATGTCAACTAGTTTCCAAGAAAAACTAATTTTTATAAACGAAAATTCGCTATGTTATGCAGGATGCTGTGAGAGGGGTATTGTAAATTTAAACTAGTTTATCGTAGTTATGAACGTATGTAAAACGTATGTAATTATATTATTTTAGAAACAGGGCAGATATTTTACTTTATGGTTTTCTTTTTATACATAAGTAATATATGTAGTAAAGAACATGGCATGCATTTGTATTTAAATATTATTATGTTCTACCAACGAAAATATTTCTATAAAAATATATATGTTATAGAGTACTATGATACATATTATTGAATAAAAAATGGTGGGTGTCGCTAACGCGTAAGTGCCAAAAAATTTACTTAAATTAAAAATTTTAAAAAAATTAGTATAATAAAAGGATATAATGTTAATTTTTTTTTTATCACTTTGCCTAAGGTGGGTACACAATATATATTGTATTAAACTCAAATAATTCGGCTCAGTAATTTCGTCAAAAAAAATTTCTTTTTGAAAATTTTTGTCTTTTTGTGTATTCTTATATTATTAGCTTTGGAGGGTTGAAAATTGGCAGGATGTATCTGGGGATAAAAAGTATTATTTCCTATAAAAACAATCAATTTTGCATCAAGGGCCGTTTTCCCTATCTTACCCGGCTATGCCCTTTATTTTATTCGTTAGATGGTCTTACTAGATTACATTTGAGTTTTATATTTTTTTCTGAATAAATTTGTGTTTTCTACAACTCAAATTTTTTGCCTAAAAGCAACTTAACTCGAAGAATTGTCAACCCAAAAGCGCTTCAGTTTCGCTCTCGCGTTTTTGTTAGTTGACAGTTCTTCTCGTTAAATTGCTAGGCAACAAATTTTTATTAGACAAACCCAAATTTATTCGAAAAAATACAAACCTTTCGTGGTACCATAAGTGAATATTATACAGATCCGAGAATTTTAAAATTTTTATGTTTTAAAAATTCAACATTTTGACGTTTTAAAATGTCATTTTTTATTTTAACTTTTGAAGATTCATAAATATGTAATAAAGAAATAATTTTTTTAAAATATTAAATCCATCGTAAAATTTTGTATAAAAGACGCTTGGCGTCCGATTGTGCGGATATTTGATGGCACGGACGAATTGGAAATCAATCATTTTGTCTTAAATTTTGGTATTTTTGCTTCAAAAATTTTTTTGTCAGTTTATAAGTTTTGGTCTATATTTTAGTTAAATATAAGTACATATTACATTATCCACACTACGATACTTCTCCATAAACATAAATGATAATAAATTATGATGTAAGAATAGTTTTGGAAACCTACAAGCATCGCGTCAAACTCGATCAATTGTCAGACTCCCCTTATTACTAATTATTGATGGTTGCGATTGTTGCAAAGTGGAAAAAATGAGGAAAACCTGCAAATATCATTCTATTTTTTATTTTTTTTTTTTGTTTGGTGATTACTGTAAGTGAAAATATTATTGTCATAACTGAAGATGAGTTTATGTTATGAAAACTCATAATAAATAAATATGAATATTTTGTATAAATATTTATACCTATTATTAATTTTTAAACAACGTGTTATGTAAGAAATTAGACAAATTAAACCCGATTAGAGGAATTAAATCGTTTACATAACTATTAATTTAGTGACATAGTACCTATCTTTTCTTGCCGGTTTTGAATTTTGGATCCACCAAACAAAAATTGAAGTTGCTAATAACAAGGCTAACTCGGGGTGTCACAAGTCACAAATTCACAACATAGTAGTATATAAATATATTGGTGATAGGGTACCTATTTGATGCGTGTTCGTTTGGAGTTTAGGTTTACGACTCCCTATTTATTAATTGTCATAACATTATATTTTTCTTCCACTTTTCCGTTGCCAATATAATTTTTCCAGCATCCTAATATTAATAAAATATAACTAACTTTACGCAGACAATCTATGTGTTTATGTGCCTGCAGAGTAAAAAAATTTGTGTTCTGCGTAAAGAAAAAAAACAAGTGGTTAAAATATTTGTGTTAAATAAGTAACACAACCCTGCGTAAATGTAACATTTCGTGTTTGTGTTAAATGAAAATATTAACACAAAGGCTATTGGCGGATAAGCATGGGTAGAAATGCCCCCACACTAATTGTGTTGGTTTCTTTTCTGCTAACTGCTTTCGATATAAGATTAAAATTTATTGAGTTTCAACCCTTAAAATCTCACCCCTTGGGGGTAAAAAATTATTTTTTGAAAATCAATAAAAATTTATAAATTTTTAGTGGCTTGATGGATTTGGCTGGAATTTTTATATGTTTTAGATACCTCTATAGTGTAGCTCAGAAAAAATTATCAGCTTCAAAAAAAAAATTATAACCCCCCCCCCCAAAAAAAAAAAAATTGTTTAATTTTTCAATATTTTTGTTTCATCAACTTGTAGATATGGTACAATCAGCAAAATTTTTTTGCAGGCTTCCTACTATGACCGATACAACATAATTTTTTCAGATGTTTTCTCCGGGTGCGTCATAGTTAAAAAAAAATAAAATGTCCAAAAAGATTTTTTTTCGAGGTTATGTTCGTTGTACAATCACCAAAATATTTCTACAGGCTCCTCACTATGATTGATAGAACATATAATTTTTCCGGAATTTTTTTCCGGGTGCATCATAGTTAAAAAAAATAAATATCCGAGAATATTTTTTTAGAGATAGGTATAGGCTTCCGGGTACTCCATCGATTGGAAATCGTTTGAAAATTTTGAATATGTTCATAAAAACATTTGTGATTGCTTAGTTTTCGAAAAAAAGAAAATTGTCGACTCAAAGCTTCAAATTCCTCAATCAGCCAAACACTTATCATGAGTTTTTGAAACTACCAAAATGATGATTAATGCAAATGAGACTGAGAAATATATTTTTAGTGATTACGTTCGCGGTATATTCACAAAAATATTTTTACATGTCTTTGATTCTATTTGATGCAACATGTTATAATATATTACAGCGATATTCCGTTAACCGTACGACAATACATACACGTGGTACCCTTAACGGAATCATATACAGGATGTTTCTCTAGACAATTTATTTTTTAATAAAAATTAAAATATTTTTATAAAAATAAATTTTTAAGTCATATTTTCTAGCTACATAATATTTATTTCTAATTGTAAGCTTAGAAATTATAATATATATGTGTATTAATAATTTTTATTATTACTATTATCATATATTTATGTTAACTTTCAAAATAATCGCCTGTATATGTTAAAAATTGAAGTTTTATTTACATAAAAATGTTTATTTACATTAAAAATTTTGTCACGTAGATTGTGTATGTATACACAAACACACACAAACGGTACGCATAATGGTAGTACGGATATCGGAAAACCGCGGTATACCAAGTTACATTTGATAGAACATATGATACAATATTATATAATAACAGTAAGTTCTTACTAGACAACCAAGATTAAGAGAGTAGTTCTTATTATTAAACAAAACCAAAAAATTATAAGTCTTTTCAGTTATTGACGAATATAGTTTTATTAAACGTTTAAAAATGAAACAATTTTCTTGCACTTTAAGGTTATTTTGTTACAGATTCAGTTAAAAAAAATCATGTAAGCTTACTTGGGATTGCATTATATAATATACAATCTCGCAAGTTTACATGATTTTTAACTGAATCTGTGACAAAATAATCTTAAAATGTAAGAAAATTGTTTCATTTTTAAACGTTTAATAAAACTATATTCGTCAATAAC
This sequence comes from Brachynemurus nebulosus, assembly GCA_035578155.1. NCBI lineage: Eukaryota > Metazoa > Arthropoda > Insecta > Neuroptera > Myrmeleontidae > Brachynemurus > Brachynemurus nebulosus. The sequence goes on from JAPWDM010000001.1 coordinate 57,662,421, forward strand.
TGAAAAAACTTATAATTTTTCGGTTTTGTTTAATAATAAGAACTACTCTCATCTTTTTGTTATACATATTTTGGTAACTACATATGGAAACAACTAAGAATTTTTACAAAGGATTGACTTACTTTGCATTCTTTGAGTCTCATTTATAGTAATATATATGAACAGAATCGTCATAATTTTTGACAATTTTCAAATATCTTATTAAGCTGCAGTGGAAGTTAAAATATTGAATAAAAAAGTTTAACAACTAACTCTAATAAATCTGAAAAATTAACACAAAATGTATGTCCTTTTGTGTGTTAATTCATTGACACAAATCTTGTGTAAAGATTTGACACATATGCTTTGTGTTAAAATTACACAAAAAATTGAGTGAACCATTCTGGACATGTGAAATGTGTTAATTTCAACACAAATTATTTCACTGTGTGTATAGTAACTTTGATTTGTAGAAGATCAAAATTATTTTGCTAATTTTGTAATTTTCTTAAACGGAAAATTCTTTATATCAGGGACAGCGCTGTGTACTTTTATCTATATCTACTGGGTGATTCATTTAACTTGGAATTTTGTATATCTCGAAAAATAAGCATTGTAGGAAAAATTTGTTCGATAAAAAATTGATATTTGTGAAGAGATATTTGAAAATGTTTTTATTGTTAGGAAGTTAAACTCTTCTAGATTAACATAGGATTTTCCATGAACAACCCTAGGGACCCTAGGCATCAATTTTGAAAATGTTTCCATTGATAAATAGCTAAACTATTCAAAATTAACACAATGTTATATGAGATTATAAGGTTCCAAAAGGTTCCGAGGACCCAAAATTGACTATTAAATCGATTTTGAAAATTTTTAACTGTTAGAAAGTTAAACTATTCCAGATTTACATAGGCTATGTTATATGAGATTATGAAATCTCCTGGATCCTAGGGACTAAAAAAGGGTCTAAAGTGAGCTACTCAATCGATTTTGAAAATTTTTTTGCTATTACAAGGTTAAACAGTAAATAGTAAACAAATATTTTATTTCGCAAAATACCACTTTTATTTTTGAAACTGTGACAATATCTATTGTTTCGAACCGTCAATTCATTTTCAAACCGTCAGTTTTCTGTTTGAAAATGAACTGACGCGACGGTTCGAAACAATATTGTCACAGTTTCAAAAATAAAAGTGGTATTTTGCGAAGTAAAATATTTGTTTATTATTTGCCGATATGGTATACCATAAGGTAAGGCTCAAATCTATTAAATTGTTTCATATTAATATTCGCTATGTTGTATGAGGTCCGCCAGCGTCTTGGGGATCGCAGAAGATCCAAATTTAACTACCTAACCGACTTATAAATAATAAATTTCAGGCTGACATGGGTTATATTAAGTTTTTCAGGATTCTGTAGAAATTTCTTTTCAAATACTGTTGAATTATGAGTAAAGCTAACGTGAGGTCAAAATTAACCCAAAAAACACTAAACAGTTAGACGGAACTAGGGTAGTAACTAGTGAGATCATAGTGATTATGGACCACTGGGTAGTAAGGTCATAGTAATTGTGGACCACTGAATAGTAAGGTACAGTGATCATAGGCGTCTGGATAGTAAGATTATAGTGATTATTAGCTACGCGGTGATCAGGTGATAGTGATTATTACTGGGTGGCAAGATCATAGTAATTATGGACCACTGGGTAGTAAGGTCATAGATTGTGGACCATTAGGTAGTAAAGTCATAATGATTAAAAATCACTAAAATCGTAAAATAAATTCTTTCTAGCGTTTGAGGAGAATGTTTCTTGAAGTTTTTAATCATAAGTACTTATTATGAAATAATATTAATCTCTTATTAACTTCTCCCTTTCGAAATGGGCAGAAATGAGACAAAAAGTTACTTCCAGTGATATTTTTATTTTAGAGTCATTTAACAAGCGAAATCAATTATTATGAATTACATTTTGTACATAATTTCGGAATATTTGATTTAAAAATAATTGGACGGATAATTCAGATCCTTTTACACAGATGAAATCGTGGATCACAGCCATAAAATATATAGGTACGGGATGTTAATTTAAAAAACGCCAGGCCCCATATCATTGGAATTGTGAAAGATAATTAAATTTCTCAAAACCATTTCTATAATATGGAGGAGGAAGCATTATGACCTACTTGGGAATCCTCTAAAACTAACCCCTAAGGCTCCAGCCACCCCAACCCTATTTTTTTTTTAATTGTAAGACGCCACTTGTGGTACATCATTGGAAAGTTCTTTAAAAATTCTGTTCATTAATATTAAACGTAATTAAAATTCACAAAGTGTTTGAAATTAATTAACATAATGAATTGGTCATACATACCAAAGTAAATCGAGTGTTCAAGTATCAGCCAAAGCTGGACATTAAGTGAACATGTGAATATTGGTGTATGTTTAAAAATACGAACAAGAGTCTGCCATACATCAATAATGTTTCACAGGCACTCGATAACATTTAAAATTAGAAACCAAACATAATGTTAATTTATCGACTATTATTTGAAGAATATAGAAAATAAGTTTCAGTAGACTAAAGATAATGGGACTAGAGAATAGACATTTTAGGATCTCACATAGATTAGTTTCCGTAATTTTTAAGTAAAATATACTATTAGTTATTGTTATGTTAGTCTGTGCATTTTGACTTTATAATTTGTGAAAATAAATAGAATTTTGAAATGTTCCAACTGCAGGTAATATTGATAATAACAGATAGAAACGACTTCCTGCAAAAGAAATTAAACAAATCTATAGATCAAAAGACAAAAGATCAAGCATCTAAATGTCAAAATTAAACAAAAAATCACCAATAAAATGTCAATCTAACATGTTTCGGTCAAACAATTGACCATGTTCAGAGATTATGGCAAAATTTCATGATTTTTACAATTTCATTTTAAACATTGTTGTTTTGCACAACAAATTGGTTTTGCCATAATCGCTGAAGATTGTCAACTGTTTGACCGAAACATGTTAGATTGACATTTGATCGCTGATTTTTTGTTTAATTTTGACATTTAGATCCTTGATCCTTTGTTCTTTGATCTATAGATTTGTTTAATTTCTTTTGCAGGAAGTCGTATCTATTTGTCATTATTATTATTATTGCAAAAATAAATTAATTTGGAAAATAATACATAATTTGCTATTTATAACATTAAATTTTAATAAATTGATTAAATATTATTTTTTATAATTTTCCAAAAATAATCTAAAAATTAATAATATTTAGTATCTTTCGATTTAAAAATTGTAATTTCTTACGATTTTATTTGAAATAGGGATTTAACTTAATATTTGTAACTTTGAGTAAGAGAAAATACATTTAAACTTACTGAAATTTATTTCTCCTATTCTTTAAATAATAGTCGATAAATTAACATTATGTTTGGTATAAAGAGAATTTTTAAAGTGCTTTCCATTGATGTTCCACAAGTGGGGTCTTACAGTTTAATAAAATAGGGTTGAAGTGGCTGGAGCTTTAGGGTTTGGTTATAGAGGACTCCCATGTAGGTTATAATGGTTCCCTCTCCATGTTATAGAAACGGTTCTGAGGAATTTTAATTATCTTTGACAGTTCCAAAGATATGAGGCCGGCTTGTTTTTAAATTGACACCCTGTATAATAGCAGTTGTAAAATATAAAAGAGCTCTATATAGTCAACTACATAGGAAACTCCCATATCGCACGCTCCCATTTAGCAATTTCGTCGCACACAAGATGTGTATAATGGCATCCCTCCGTGTTTTAATGCAAATATGTTTGAATGTCTTAGTGTTTAAGTAATAGTTTGTAACAGTAAATCATACAAATATATAAATCAGAAACGTTGACGCCCGTGATCTTTGACTTTCTCATTTAGCAATTTTGTCCCAGTGGATTGCGTAATGGGAGTTTCCTATGTATTTCGAAGGTTTTAATTGCTTTAAATATAGCTAGAAAGAAAGTAGAAACCTATAGCTAAACTAAAAAAGCAACTTGTTTGTATCATTTAAACAAAAAATTTAATAGGTTAAAAAATATTCAGTACCATAAATTTCATTTTATATTTCGTTATATTTGCCATGTGGCTCACTTAAGTTAGAGATCGGGTATATTACGAAGATGGTTTTGACTTAAGTAATATTTGAAGTTATATGACACCTAAAGACGACTATAAATAAAAATAAAAAGGCAAATAAATAATATTTTCTAAAATTTAATTTTTTAGATAATACCTATCTAGAAATTCTATAGAATCAAATAATTTCACAAATTAATTAGACTAAGTCACACAAATCGTTCTTTATTTGAATACAAAACACTTTTGTTAAATTGTCGAATGCTAAATTGTTTATATCATTATTATATCGTTACATAGTTACGGTTTAATTTCGGTTGCATAGTTAAGAAAGTTTATTCGTTGATAAATTAAGATGATGATCAAGGATTAGAGCTACTAACTTTATTGTAGCATAAAGATACATAGGTAGTAGTAGTATAGTTAAAGATATTTGAATTTCGAGAAAGTTGAAGGAACAATTACTTGATATTGTAGTGTGTTGTAACTGCCGTTTAAAAATGGCAATATCAGAGTAGCCAAACCTACAAGTACATTCAACTAACGTACGTTTTCAAAAGTAATCGATTGCACCAATTGCTTAAAGTATTTTTTAGCGGTAAATTTATACACGGAGAGAAAAATCATATAATTTTTGTAGATAAAATTTCAGAAAAATTGCCATGCTCTCTTTTGATGCGTGCGTGATCGACGACCAAAGTAAGAAATATTTTACGATCATGTAAGTATTATTAAATTGAAACGTAAAAAGTATTAGTCATGGCTTCATAAAAATTGTTGTGCTAGCATGGTAAAATTTAATGTGCTAACACAACTTCAATCACACTCTTATGCATATATGTTATAGTTTAATTCTTGTTGTCGTACTCTTTCATTTGCGCATCTGACCCGCAACATTATGTTAATTGGGCTGTACACACTGAGGAACAATCGATGCATACAAAGTGATTGGCAGCAATATATGTTAATACCCCTGTCGCAGCATCTGCATAACATAGCGAATTTGCAAATCTTGGGCACTGGCGGATCTCATCTAAGACCTGTACCTATTTAAAATAGTTTAGCTTTCTAAGAGTAAAAGAATTTTTAAAATCGGCTGGGTAATTAGTTTTGGTATTTCAGGGGACCCAAGAACCCGAACGGATTTTGTGCAGCATAGTTGTATCCATCTAAAATAATTTAGTTCTCTAGCAGTGAGAAATTTTTTAGCATCGGTTCGATAGCTTATTACTGGCTTTTTCGGATCTGCAAGATCCCGGTGGACCTCATTAAAAAATCAGCTCGACCGTATATTCTAGACGGACTTTATGTAATATATATATATATATATATATATATATATATATATATATATATATATATATATATATATATATATATATATATATATATATATATATATATATATATATATATATATATATTCAAAACCCGTTGTGTAGCATTCTACGCCGCATTTGCATCCGCAGGACAGTTGTGGATCTCAGATAACACAACCTGTACCTATCTAAAATAGTTTACCTCGGTAATAGTAAAAAAGTTTCAAAATCGGTCAGTTACTTTATTTTTGACACTTTTAGGTCCCACTGACACTGTCAGACCTTACATAACGTAATCTATATGTATCTAAAATAGCTTAGCTCCCCAACAGTGAAAAAATTTTCAAAATCGGTCGGTTAGTTTATTTTTGACAGTTTTGGATCCAATGGACCCTGGCAGACTTTACATAACGTAATCTATATTTATCTAAAATAGTTTAGCTCTGTAACAGTGAAAAAATTTTCAAAATCGGTCGGTTAGTTTATTTTTACCACCTTTGGGTCCCATGGACCCTGGCGGACCCTAAATAACGTAATGTATGTCTATCTAAAATAGCTTAGTTCCCCAACAGTGAAAAAATTTTCAAAGTCGGTCGGTTAGTTTATTTTTGACACTTTTGGATCCCATGGACCCTGGCAGACCTTACATAACGTAATCTATATTTATCTAAAATAGTTTAGCTCTGTAACAGTGAAAAAATTTTCAAAATCGATCAGTTAGTTTATTTTTGACACTTCTGGATCCTATGGACCCTGGCAGACCTTACATAACGGAATCTATATTTATCTAAAACAGTTTAGCTCTGTAACAGTGAAAAAATTTTCAAAATCGATCAGGCAGTTTATTTTTGACACTTTTGGGTCCTATGGACCCAGGCGGACCTTACATAACGTAATCGATATTTATCTGAAATAGTTTAGCTCTGTAACAGTGAAAAAATTTTCAAAATCGGTCAGTTAGTTTATTTTTGACACTTTTGGGTCCTGTGGACCCTGGCGGACCTTACATAATGTATTCTAAATCTATCTAAAATAGTTTAGCTCTGTAACAATGAAGAAATTTTTAAAATTGGTCGTTTAGTTTATTTTTTACAATTATGGGATCAGTAAATCCTGGCGAAACTCATACAAGTCTAGTACTTTAACAGTAAGAAAAGGGTAATGAAAAAATTTTTTAGCTAAATCTATAAAATCACCTAATTTGAGATATGCTTCTATTCCATATATATCCTCACAAGTGAACGGGTTCCGCAAATTTTTTCATGAAAATGGCGTTAAACTAACTTTTTCTTCTTGTAATACCATCGCAAGTTTTCTCACTAAAAACAAAGATATTATTAATCCTTTACACAGATCAGGCGTTTATAAATTCGAATGTCAATGTGGGGCTCTCTACGTTGGTCAGTCTGGCCGACGTCTCTGTACTAGATTTTCCGAACATTTAGCAGCAATTAAGGCTTCTAATTTAAAAAATTATTCTGCAATAGCTGAACACATTTTGGAAACTGATCACGAATTTGTGATCGCTGATAATTTTGAACCGTTACATTTTGCTAAAAAGGGGACACTCTTAGACATGTTGGAAAAATTATATATATCACAACACCATCATAATTTGAATCAATCAATTCTTAATGAGACTGCGCAACTTTTGTCATATGATCAATGTCGTTCTCTCATGAAAATAATATCTATGCAATTTGAACAGCCATTTAATAACAAAACTTCAAACACTACACATGATCCTACTTAACTATTATTTTAATAATTAATTAATAATTACTTTTCAATTTCTTGTTTAACCTCAACAATTTAATTTTTCTACTAAAATAGGTTCAACTTAATATTGAGTGTTTTAAGTGTAATAATGACTGGGTTTTACTTTTATATTATTTTCTAATTTTTAATGATTTTCGTAATTTTTTGTGATGTTACATAATTTCTTTGTGACATACCTGTTTTTTCCTACAACTTCCTTGGAATTTTATATTCTTGATGTTTCCTGATACGGTAAGTATTTGGTCGCATCTCGTCTTCTAATATTTTATCATGATTTTGACTTTCCCTATTTCGTATGGGGTCCGTTAATTTTTTGATTCTTTGATTTTTAATTCTTTTAATTTCGTCTGTCATTTTGACATCCATTTGACATTTGGAGGTTATGTCCTTTTGATATTATTTTCTCAGTTGTTTTCACAACTGAATTATTGATTTTTCCTGAAGATGGTCATTTAAATGACTGAAACATGTAGAACAATTTTCTTTCTTTTAGTTCGTTCTTAATAATTTATATGCAGGCTGTCGCTAAAAAATTTTTTCATTAAAAATTTTTTCATTAAATTTTTTCATTATAATTTATGTAAGAAAAGGGTTCTAAGGATCTCATATAACTTATGGCAGTCCGTAAGCTTCCTGCGGACATCATTTAATTAATTAATTCAAATACTTTAACTTAATAACTGTGAAAAAATTTTTAAAATCGATTGGTTAATTAATTTCTGGCCTTTTTAGGTCCCGAAAACCTTGAGCTCACATAAAATACCTTAAATCCATTTGAAATGGTTTAATTTTTTAACATTATTAATTATTAGTGAAAAAATTTTCAAAATCGATTCAAAAAATTTTTCGGTGCATACATATGTACATTGTACATATTTTGTTTTGTTTCATATTTAATAATATTATATCATCACATAATCTTCAATTTCTTGTTTACTTAAAAATTCAATAAAAAAAAAATTCTTCATTACATTAGCTTAGAAAATCTGTTTAATTTTCATTTTTCAACTTGAGATAGAACCATGCTAATTATAATGCAATAAATGAGAAACAATACTCTATACAAGTATGTGTGTTATAACACATGTATGTGGATAGACTTCACTTGTTCTCACAAAATTCTTTAATAAAAAAGTGAAATATTTTTATACTTCATAAAGAACTGAGATATAAATATAAATTACTTATTAGACTAACAAAGAGAGAAAACTAATATAATGGTGAAAATTTACATTTTCTCGAAAAATACTTAAAATAGAAAGAAAATTATAAGAATATTTTCTTCATAATTTTTTTTTCCTTTTCAACGAACTGGAAAAATCGAACTGTCTTATGATAGGATCGAATGATAAAAAATGGCCAGAAAACCTACTTCTGGGCATCCGACGTGTCTGGCTAACGAACTTAGCCGAGCCAATTCAGAATCCAGTCCGCACACAAAATTTCATAAGCATTAGACCTTTCGTTCGAGAGTTATCGTGGCGACACATATATACATATATATATATATATATATATATATATATATATATATATATATATATATATATATATATATATATATATATATATATATATATATATATATATATAAATTTTAGTGAATATCATTTTCGTATTCTAGGGATCTCAAAACACATTTCTGTTATGATCCCGGGCTTAGGTCCCGTCATGACACCTGCTGTAATAGCGTATTTCCAGTTTCACTTTTGGAAATTCGCTAATACTGAAGATAGTGAAGTAACAAAATGATGAATTAAACGGTGACTGGTACTGTTTGCACATCACACCAAACCAGCCTCGCTATCTTACTTGCCACACCAGCCTGGCTATGTGACCTTCATGTATGATTGTGTTGATACCTCCTGCAGCCTGCCTGGCTATGTGACAGCGTTGATATCTTCTCTTTCTTTCTTTCTACCATTAGCAGATAGCATTTGAAAGATTATAATACAGCATGATAATTTTTGTAAAAAAAAACAATTAAAAAATATTTTTTTGTCGGGAATGGAACTTTTTACTGTGCTGTTTTACAAATTTTACGGAGCTAATATTACGGAAAGAATATTATATCCTTTAAATTTTCTATGATTAATTATAATTTTCATATTTTTACCGTACAATATTGAGTATGTTTGGCTTTTACACGTCGATTGTAGTGCTAGGCACAGTAATTTTTCTATGAATTTTCTCTCCGTGTAGCAATTTACATAAAGTTACAAATCTCATACAAATATTATATTGAGAAGTTCTTCGCATAGATATCAGATAGTATTATATATTAGATAGTTGTCTACTTATTTAAGAGCCTTTTTTAACGCTCTAAACTATAAAAGCTCAAGAATTGTTTTTTTTTGTTTTATTGATTACTAGCTGTATCCGCGACGTCGTTCGCGCATAAAATCAATGAAAAGTATATAAGTATAATAATTATAAAGAGTTTGCATCAAAACAATAATTTTTCGTAATGCCTACACGCGCCCAAAATGGTTATTGTATTTTCCCGAGGGAAGGAGACATTTTACCATAATAAAAAATATCTTATATGTTGACCCAGGTAATAAGTTAACACCAGTCCTTTCATAAGAATTAGTTCAATAGTTTTTGCATAATGTGTGCACGCGCTCAAAATAATTTTTCTATTTTCCCATGGGAATGAGAAATTTTCCCGGAGTAAGAAGTATCTTATGTATTGACCCAGGTAATATGTTAGCTCTGCACCAAATTTCATCAAAATCCGTTCAGTAGTTTTTGCGTAATGTGTGTACATGCTCAAAATGGTTTTTCTATTTTCTCATGTAAATGAATCATCGCACCAAATTTCATTAAAATCCGTCCAGTAATTTTTGCGTGATGCGTGAACAGACAGACAGATAAAAATTTTAAAAATCTCTAGTTTGATATTTACATCGATAACTATTTATAGTAGCTACCAGTATAATTTTCTGGTCTGGTTACAGTCTAATTTAATATTGAGGATATCTGCAGGGTGTAAAGCAAATAACTCTCGTCCTTTTGTGGGGTGACTCATAGCACCCTGTAGACACTAAAACCGCAGGAATTTTTTCGGAATTAACAGTCGCGTCACCCTTCAAAATGATAAGAATTATTTCCTTTACACTTTGTATATAATATATATACACACATACATATATACATATGTATATGTATGTGTGTATATATATTATATAAAGGGTGTAAAGGAAATAACTCTTATCCTTTTGAGGGGTGACGCGACTGTTAATTCCGAAAAAATTCCTGCGATTTTAGTGTCTACAGGGTGCTATGAGTCACCTTACAAAAGGACGAGAGTTATTTGTTTTACACCCTGCAGATATCCTCAATATTAAATTAGATGAAGACTACAAGTTATTTCCGTATTAGAAATTAACTACCTAATTTATACTTAATTAAAAATTTCTAAGATTTAAAGAAAACTAACATTACTAGATCAAATCTTTCTAGATCAAATCAAAACTAACATTACTGTATCAAAATATATTGTGAGCATGCTGGTGAGAGAAAAAATATACAGTTATAATCTTTCCAAATCAACGGTAAAATATTACCTACAACTTGACACGAATATCTTACAAACCCATTTACACCCATTCAGAAGCGCATAGCAAGACTAAGTGAGTAAGATAAATTTTGCAAAGCCTCCTTCTTTTATTTTTCAAAAAGTTTCTCTCTACAAGTTAGGTGACAAGTAAAAAAAAACCTTTTAGCAACCACTTTAATCAACTTCTATCAGCTTTCCTGCACGTATGAGGCCCCAAAGGGCGCGAGGCTTAGGACGACTGCCCCCTTTGCCTGCCATTTGCGCCCTCTGTACTCATTTTTTTATTTGTTAATACAATCTAAATAGTTCAAAATTAAATTTCGCCTTTAATATTTCCAGTTTAAAAACAAAATTTTGAATTAAAGATTTGGCATTATATTTTAGCTAGATCCTAAATGCTAACGAATAAAATAACATAATTTTTAAAAAAACTTAATTGTCTGTTCCATGTCACTTCGACGTCTGTTTGTCCGTTTGTCAATGGCTATTTTCTCCGAAATCATCCGACGGAAAAATTTGTAGCTAAGCATAGAAATAAGATGTAATAACCCAATTATAAACGTAAAATATAAAAAAATTGAATTTTGATTCTGAGGATTGAATTCAGAGTGCAAATTGAGAAATTGAAGAAATATTTTTCAAGAGCACTATGTAGAATATTAAAAGAAATCTTATGGGAGCAAGAATTATTTATTGCACGGAGCACTATTTTCATATGTATGACTTGCACTTGACCATTTTTTATTCCTTTTAATACCTACAAATTTTTGAATAGATGAAAATTGAACAACAGTATAGAGACGTGAACGTCTCTTGCTCAATTATGCAGCAGGGATATATGCAACACCTTCACATATAAACCACCCGACTCTGTTCAGATACCGTTTACAGGGGCTCTATGGTCGACGTCCCACCATAAGTCGACCAGTGGCCGTTCGAACGCAGGAGTTATTAGAGAGTCTACACTTGCTGTTCGCCAAGGTACTTCCCAAACGTCCTATGGAAGTACCTCCTTGGCTGATCCCTAAAGTAAGGTGTCGTTTCGACCTGACTGGTCTCAACAAGGAGGAGACCAGTTCATTCGAATATCGATCCCGCTTTTATGAGATCATTAGCGAACTTGACTCTCTCTGCATATACACAGATGGTTCCAAAACAGCTACGGGTGTGGGAAGTGCCATCGTCATTCGTGACGATTCTCACGCCTGGTCACTTCCTCCCCAGGCCACTGTGTATACTGCGGAATTATTTGCGATTTTGCAAGCCCTGCGATTCTGTCAAACATCCGAAGACAGCGCATTCCTCATTTGTTCCGACTCGTTGAGCGCGTTGCAAGCGATCTGCCACTCTCATACCATCGATCCACTGGTGCAGAACATCCTGACGTATCTCTACATGCTCCGCCAGAAGTCTATCACCTTCTTTTGGATTCCCGGACATGTGGGGATACCTGGCAATGAACTCGCCGACCAGACAGCACGTCATGCAGCCGAAGTCGGTGCGCCACAGGACATTGCCATTCGCCCAGAGGATCTGAGAGTGAGCGTACGATCCGCGATTGATCATAAATGGCAACGTGAGTGGAACAACCTCACGGCAAAGCTCAGACAGGTGAAACCTGAGGTCCGACGAACTCCGGCACCTGTAAATCTGGGCCGGCGAGAGAGTGTGGCCCTGACGCGTTTACGCTTGGGCCACACGGCGTTAACACATCGTCATCTTCTCGCCGGTGAGGATCAGCCAAGGTGCGCCGCCTGCGGGACGGCGCTGACCGTGAGGCATATAGTTGAGGAATGTTTAGCCCTTGAGCCATTGCCCCAAAGGCTGCAGCTCCCGAATAATGTAGCCGAAGCGTTAGCTTATGATGCTGCCTCTGAAAGAAAGGTGCTTGAATTTCTCCGTAATTCGCATCTTCTTCAGAGGCTTTAGGGGCATTACATCTCTGAATTTTATACAAGTCGTCTCTTGTTTCTCCCTCGACAGTTAATTTTATTTGAGGCAAAGTTTTTATCTTTATGTGTTCAAAAATTTCTTGTGAGTGTCTTAATTTATTTATTTATTACCCTGTTCCAGCTGGTCTGGCAGGGTACTTTTAGTGTTTCGTTATGCCACTAAGGGCCTTTTACACCCTTAGTGGTATTGTTGTTATTTATACGTGTTGTTTTGTTGTTGTTATTTCTTTTTAACGATGTACTACCGAGGGCCTTTTACACCCGAGGTGGTACATCATTTGTTCTTCCATCTGTGATATTTTGTTATGCCGCTGTAGGCCTGTTGTTATGGCTCTACAGCGGTATTGTTTTAACTCCTTATTGCTTCACTGGTCGGCTTGTGGCCTCCCAGTGAAGCAATAAGTTCTGTCTGTGATATATTTTTGTGATACTATTCTGTGATATTTTGTGTTAGTCTAGTCAGGTTCCTCCACTCCGGGGCCGTTTGCACCTCGGAGAGAGTTCCAGCGATGGCTTCCAGGCCTTGGTGACCGGACGCTTTGTCTAGTACTTATCGTACCGTCACCAAGGACTGTCCGCTCTTCTTAAGCCCTGGGATGGCAGGGCCCATCGATGGATTTTATTATGTGTATGTTTTGTCCCTTGTCTATCGCATTTATGTGTTCCTGTCTGTTTTGTGTATGTTTTTATCTCTCGTTTTGGCGGCGCATGCCCTTAGTTGGCGATGCCGCCGGGTGCTGCTGACCGCGCCATCCACCGGCAGCAGTACCCCAATTTTAACTAAAAAAAAAAAAAAAAACAGTATATTATACAATTTAAACGGAAATTATTTAAAGTATCTTTTATCTGTAAAACATTTATTCATTATTGAGTTACTTTAAAACATCATTGGCAACTAAGCAATTCCTATTGTCCGGATGTAATTTATGTAAATCAAGATTATTGTGATAAAACTTATTGTAATCTTTACTACCCCACCTTGGTCAATACGTACGTAGTTAATACGCAAGGATATTAGTAAGGAGTAACTTGGACAACTAGTCTATATTTCCTTCTTACCCTTACTTGTTTTCTTTCCACTAAACGTCTCCAGTCATTTTCGTGTAGACCTGACGTACGTTGTATTCGTATGACAGTAGTAGACATAGAAAAGTACTTACAAAAACTGGATATATGTACAAAATATCGAGTATACCTATTTATTAGTACTTATTGTTTTCGATCCAAAATAATCTCTCTCTACAATTTATTATTAAATGCCGTCAATGTGCCTTTCATGAATAAGTGATATGCATGCATGTATTTTATTGCAAACTGCTGTACTTTAAATAATCAAAAGATTCAATTAATTTTCAATAAATTAATGAATATGCTGCAGATTCTCAAGTTAAATTAATTATTTGAATACTATTCTTTCAAACTAATTTGATTTTATGGTTTAAAATTTATATTCTAGAATCTCGATTATCGTTCTTTGCAGTAATTTAGAATAAGTATGTGCAAGAAATTTTTCGTTTCTTGAATATAATACAAATGAAATCGACAAAAACGCTGTTGGTTGAAGGACCCTCAAACCGATATGACATTTTTAAGGTAAATCTGATAAACTTAGAAAACATACAAAAAATAAGCTTAGATAAAAGATTTTTCCATTTGTGTTTTCAACTGGTACCTAAGATACATTAGATAAAAATTAATACATAGATAGTTATATAATGTCATTTAAGAATGTATAAGTTTGTATTACAGTTCGAAAATCATAAGACTTGTAAAGTTCTTGATTATAGTAATCGATTGTCCCTACCGGTGTCTACAACTCTTTTTTCAATCAACGGTTTGGCCGTAATAAAAGTGGAAATTCTCAAAAAACTCATTAATTTTTTTATAATAAGTTCATGGAGCAGTATTGTTTTATCGGCTTGCAATATTTACAATGGTTGATGTTTTCTACACTTTATAAAAAATTAACTGCACTTCTTATTTCTAAAAAAGTTTCCCACAATAAATTTCAGTTTTCTTAAAAATCAATTAACAAGATAAAATTACGAGTACTTTAATGGCTAACTATTCAATCGCGAACGAAAGAACTATTTAATACTGGCTTGCTCTGTGGCATTACCCGCGTAGAATTATATATATATATATATATATATATATATATATATATATATATATAGGCTGTTTCAAGCAACTAAGAACATATAAATTTTAACACAGGAAAATTTTTTTATGATCAAGAGATGCTCATATAAAAAACGAGCATACTCTGATTCCCAACAATTTTTTCCCATGTTAAATAATTTTGTATGTTCTTACTTCGCTGAAACAGACTATATATATATATATATATATATATATATATATATATATATATATATATATATATATATATATAATTTCTATAAAATTTGGTATATTTCTTTATTCCTACTGACACACCTCTCCCCTATACTTTTCACATTTAAGTACAGCTAAATATATTTTTAATTTATCAGTCCTCATTCCCCACAAAATTTTTAAAAATGTAAATACATTGAACTATATTTTACTTTAAGTAGTGCCCTTTGTTTTTCTAAAACCACTATTAGAATTCTGTCGGTAAGTTTTACATAATGCTTTGTCTAACATAAAGATAAACAGACAATAATTCCAACGTTTGCAATTTTATTAT
This sequence comes from Brachynemurus nebulosus, assembly GCA_035578155.1. Lineage (NCBI taxonomy): Eukaryota > Metazoa > Arthropoda > Insecta > Neuroptera > Myrmeleontidae > Brachynemurus > Brachynemurus nebulosus. The sequence goes on from JAPWDM010000001.1 coordinate 57,677,794, forward strand.
ATACCTAAATAGAAATAGAATAGATTTTATTGGTTAACGTATATCATTATTGATCGTATTGACATTGAAGACTAATATTTCTTGCAACTGCAACATTGATAAGAAGCTGAAAAGCTACCTTTTCAACTCATAGTTCTATCCTTGATAGTTGATACATCTACCTACACCTGTTAATTTTTTATTGTCGGCCACAGTACAAAAGACGCACGGCAATTCTACCATTACTTGACAGGAAGGAACAGGATGTAACGTAAGTGTTTGTGTCAATGTATTTATTTGTGGGGCTATTTTACTACCGGGAGGCATTTATATACACCGCACATCCCGTCTCAATACTCTCCTTTTACTACCTATATTTATAACGAATTGAAATCAGAGGGTCACTCATTTTGATGAAGACATCGGTATGTTGTTGTTGACCTTATCTAACTACATGTAGATACGTAAATGTTTAAGAGAGATAAGAAATGTATTTAAACATTTATACTTAGGTAGTTACTTACTGTCAACTATTACTAACTTTGTAGGTACTGGGTAGTTACAATTCCTTAGTTTATTCTGTTTGTTATAGCTGATGTGTATACAGTGGTAGCTATTATGATTATTATAAACGATAATATTTCTAAGACTATTTAACGTGGAACGTTATCTCAAAATATAAACTAAGTGGCCGGTAAGTTATTCACAATGACCGTCATAACGTTACGACGACTCCTAAAACTTGAAACTTTTGAATCAAAATTACTTTATCGTGTGTTTAGGTTAAGATAATGATGATGTCCCGTTAATAATGTTATACAGGATGCTTAAGAGCTTGAATTAATTAGGTATTTTGATTTAAAAGCATTTAAAGTATTTAAAGTGCTGAATTATGACTGAACTATGACAGTTTTGATGCCTCTAAAAACCGAAAATGGCCTCCATATATATATATATATATATATATATATATATATATATATATATATATATATATATATATATATATATATACATATAGGGTAAGTACGGGAGAGATGCCGCGTCGGGAGTGATGCCGCAGTAGCCATAGTTCGTCGGTTGATTGACAGATAGCGCTATTGATGGATTATATTTTTAAAATAAGTTACTTATTTAAGCTGTATATGGTAATATTTATGATTAGTCCATCAGTTTAGTAATTATCCAACTTTTTATTATTGAAAAGTACGTTTTTTAACATAATATTTTATCAGCCATTTAATTCATTAGAATTTAAGAATGTATACTTCATTGTTTTAATGAAAATGAGTTTTGTTATTAATTTAGGTATATTTTAAAAGTACTGTATAAAATTTTAGGTTGAAATTCCGCACTATGCTTGCTATAGCAACATGCGGCATCTATCCCAACAAAAAGGAGAGACGCCGCATTTAAAGTTGGTATAGATGCCGCATCATATTACATGTTAAAAACATAGACCTATATACCTTAATTATGCAATTTTTTTTTTGGACTGTAAATTATGCCACGTAAATATAAGAGATCCATTAATGGATCAGGAAGAGCCCTCATATTAGTGAAGATAACGAAAATAATGATGACTGCCTGTGTATTGAATGTTTTGAAAGGTACTCAGAAACAAATAAAAATTTGACTGGTTAAGATGCATTAAGTGCCAAAAATGGTTACATATGGCATGCATCATGTATGGAGATGTGTGTAAAATGCAAAATTTTTAATATGAACTATGCCGCGTCTCACCTTCTTTGATGCGGCATCTCTCCCATAGGTGTGGGAGAGACGCCGCTTTGCAGGCTCTACAAAAATGTTAATTATGAATCCTTTATGACTCAAAATTTACAATTATTTATAAATAATTGTAAAGAACAATGTTTAGATTTATTGTGTACCAAATTTCAAATCAATTAAATGCTTACTTTAAGAATTATCAAGTGTTTTCAAAATGTGCGGCATCTCTCCCGCATTCACCCTATACATATATATATATATATATATATATATATATATATATATATATATATATATATATATACATATATATATATATATATATATATGTATATGTATATGTATATATATATACATATATATATATATATATATATATATATATATATATATATATATATATATATATATATATAGGTAGGGGAGAGCGGTGTCAATTGTAACATTTTTGATAAAAACCACTGTAATATCCACAGATTTTATTTTTAACGTTCAAAATTTGGTAGAACACTTAAATCAAGTCTTGGCAATCGATTAGTAATCAATTTTTGGACAATATAAAATATTAATTACTTAGTCAATGATTAACTAACCATTAGCGTTTATTATGATATGATAAAACTCTATTCATAAAGCTCTTATGATTATAAAGAATTATATATATATATATATATATATATATATATATATATATATATATATATATATATATATATATATATAAATTCCTATATATAAAAACCGAAAATGGCGTATATATATATACATATATATATAGGCCATTTTCGGTTTATATATATATATATATATATATATATATATATATATATATATATATATATATATATATATATACATATATATATATATATATATATATATATATATATATATATATATATATAGGTATTTATATATATATATAATTCTTTATAATCATAAGAGTTTTATGAAGAGAGTTTTATCATATCATAATAAACGCTAATGGTTAGTTAATCCTTGGCTAAGTAATTAATATTTTATATTGTTCAACACAGACCAATGCACACTATTGTATTATATAACTAGACGGAGCGTAAAGCCAGTTTATAGGTAGTTTCCTTGAGGCAGGTGACGGGGTGAGACTGGTGATATTTAAGGAATATAACGTATTGTGCATTTTTTACGAATAAGTCTATAATTATTATTGCAGAACATAATTTGTATATACGTACCTACGTATTTTTAAAATGAAACGTATACCACTTTTTTCCTTTCAAAATTTTGCAATTATTTCTCACAAAAGGTTAAATTTTATTATCAATACCCAATCTGACAATAAGGTAAGAGCATCAGTAGCTGTCATTGACCCAATAGCCGTTAAGTTTCAGTAAAATGATAAATATTAAGATATTAAGCAAGCATAGATTTTTTTGTGTTTACTGCTACACGTTCTGGAAAGTATCCCCAACCGATAGTCCATTTATGATAGCGTTCAGTTAGCATTACATATAATAACGGCTCATCTGAAAGTTAGTGTTTGTAAAATTTGTATATATTCACTAAAACTCTTAAGTTTTAGCTAAGATAAGCACTAATTTAATTTTACTGTCATTTTGGTTTAAGGAATAACTAGTTATATTTTTTTGTTTTGTTTTTTGAGGCTTATTACGAATTGAATTTTGTTAAAAAATAGTTTTTAGATAAGAAAACCTAACAGAAATTTATTATTTCTGATGGGGGATATTGGTACATAAAATACAGGCATTTTCCAGTAACCGTCATAGTGACGGTTACTGGGGTAACAAATTGTATTTTTAAAAAAGATACATATTCTCCTGTGCTTTTTACTCTAAAATTTTAAATTTTGGATTTCCTTCACAACAATTCGATACTAACCAGTACGCGTCATTATTATCTGTAACAATTAAATTTTAGTAGCCCTTAAAAATTAAGCCCTGAAGATGACTTCCTTCGCAGTTGAAACTAATAAAACTTGATTTTCTTTATGAATTTCATTTCTTTTCCTTTCGATTCACCTATGTGCTGATTTTAATGTTATTTGAATTTTGTGGGTTTGTTGTTATCGATTTGAACTTTATATTCCTGTAATTTCTATATTTAAGTGAAAATTGGACAAAATTAAAAATTTTTTTACCATATCCAATATTAAAAGAATTTAAATATCATTTAATATGTATTTAAATGATATCGAATATAATATTGTTAATATCTATAACAATAAAAAGTGATAAAATATCTATAAAATATATAATTATGGCATTTAATTTGGAACTCGGTTTGAAAATATTTTATTTTTACTTGTTGTCTGCATTTTTGACTTCGCACGTCCACTTATAACTGCGACTCGTTCAATATAGTCCTATTTATGGAATATATTTTCAAATCGGTTACGAGTACAACATAAAAGTTTTCACTTGGGCCGTATAGTCTTAAGCACACACAAAATTCTTTTTTTTTATCAAGTTTTCAGAAATGAGATGCTTCCAACGCTCTTTGAAATCGAAATCTTTAAAAATACTGAGTTAACATCAAAATATCCTTCCATTTGATTTATTTGCAATAAACACGCTGTATACGAGAAATATACTATTACTTACTAACTTGTACTTAGTTTACCATTATTTTGTTGTACATAGTATATAGTAGGTATGTACTCTTATGTATGCTGTGTACCTTCATGTTTACTATATTCACTCGTTTAAATTTAGGTATATTCGATTATGATAATTGTGGCTTGTTCATTGTATAATTATATAATGTTTAATAATGATTATTATGCGGATGACGTGAACAAATAAAATTATTTAAAGGAACTTAAGTTAACTTTCTCAGTGTTGATAACATTCAAGGAACGCATTATTCTACGATGAATAATTTAAAAAATAAAATAAAATTATTTTTAAAGCTGGAGACCGACGTCCATTGAAGGCACCACGTGTATGGATCAATTGGACTCTTTCCGAAGACGAAGTAAAAGGTGAACAAATGTTTGTAAGAGTCACATTTCATAGGGTAACTCTTATCCGCGAATTCATGCTTTAGGTCTATCAAGGAGAGTACACATTTAGGGTCTAAGCATAGTAAAGTAGTACAATAAGACACTAACCAGCAAGAGTTTAATCGATTTCTCTCAAAATTCAAATAGCTACGATGATAGAACGCTCGCTCCGTCCTCAAAGGTTACGAGTTCAATTCTGGTTCATCCTGTAATTTTCTTTTTTTAATTTGAACTATTATTTAAATTAATAATATAATATATAAATGTTAATTGTCACTACGGAATTTCATATAATAGCACAATATGTAAAAATAATAAGCCTAGAATTAAACAACTCTTACCTTACCTTTTACTATTGGTACCCTATCTTTTACTTTTACAATTCAGCAGAATCTGAGACGGTTGGCCGCTTTATGAAATACGTACCAACTATTACATAATATTATTAAAAATCAATGAACAATTTCTTAAAGACAATTCAACACAATTATTTTCGGTTTTCTGTTACCCCTGCACGACAGTATTTATTGAGAACAATAAATAGGTATACTACATACACAAAAATTTGCATGCAGAGATGTGTATGTGAGTCTTTATATGTGGATAGCAATGAAGAAGTTAAAATAGAAGGGTTAAGTTTACATTTAATGGATTGACTTTTCGGATTAACTGTCGGATGACCAACAAGAAATAAGTATGATACAACATGTATATTGTAGATACCGAGTAAATCGGTATAGAAGAGAGTAGTTGAAAAGCAATTAAGCACAAAATCACTCTATTCAAAATGATTTTGGTTTCAATTTATTGATTTTTATGTTGTTTCATACAGTGAAATTTTTTTATCAAGAAATCGTCATAAAATATACGAAAATTTATGAATTAATAATAATACCTACACTTACCCATTTCTTTTGGAGTATTTATATCTGTGAAAATTTTAAAAGAAAAAAAGAAAAATTAGTAATTTTCCATTAAAAAGATTTGATCTCTCAGAAGTGTGTTACTGAAAGTATAATTAGTGAAATTTTAATCATACAGTATTTAAATTGCGCAGTTAATCAAAATTCGAAAATTTTACATACACTAATTTCTATTAAGGTGTCGCACGCATGCTGAATAATATGCCTGTTTAAAGAATATTTTCCGTAACTAATAAAACAATCAAAGCAGAATTCCTCATACGGATTTTTCAGGATTTATTTATATGTACCGTAAAACCGTCTAGACCCGGACAGGGGGTCTAGACCCGGGCACTTTGCACCAATCTTCAAAGTAAGTAGTTTCTACATTAACCTGCTACAATAAACATTTGTTCTTGACGTCATAAGAGAGAGGAAAACATCCTCTAAACCAATAAACACTACGGATTTTAACTTTTACTATCTCATTTTATAGGATTACTATTCTCCAGTTTTTCAAAGAAATAAAATGTGTGTCTAACTTAGACATGTAATTTTCGTCATAATTGTCATATTGTTTTAATTTTGATATCTATGTGTTCAGAATTTTATCGCGCATCATTTACTGATGTTTGCAGTCATATTCGATGTATATATAAAAAGAATTCATGCTATATACATATATCTGTTTAGACCCGAACACATCAGTTTATTACACTATGGCCGCGATTCGCACTGGCTGTATAACTTCCACTATCCATACGTTATATTCCCGCCAGAATTACGCGGTTTATGCCTCCTTCTGGTGTCATATCGCATGTTTACTTCATAGAGAGGCATACTATGTATTGACCACTCTCCCTTCCCACAAAATGTTTTGAAGCCTTTGACAGATTCAAAGACATCAGACGATATAAAACACTGTCCTAACCCCGACGGGAGAGGTTAGTTTGCATGTTATTACATTATTTAAGTAAGTGTCCGGATCAAGATGGATTTGGGGTGTAGACCCGGACACTTACTAATTATTTTTTATTTTTTTTATTTTTACTTATAATGAAAGAAATGGGCCAGGGATATAACAAATAATATACGCTCTTTCTAATGGTAATACTTTTATTGGTGATATTTATGAAGGAAACACGTATAAACATAAAATTATACCAAAAAATGTAAAAGAATGTCCGGGTTTAGACGGTTTTACGGTATTTTAAATTGTAACAAAATTTGTTTTATTTTAATTTAAGCTACAAAATTGCGTCGTGATAATAGGACAAAGTTTTATTTCCAATGAGATAAACCGTGTGCCGGGTAACAATCTCCAGCCAACACTTAAAGGGATGAAAATTTTATTTTGTAATCTTCACTGGTTTTCTTTTAAGTATGATTATTAAAAAAATATTGATTTTTGTAAATTTAACATTAACTTTCTTTATTTATTTATTTATTTATTCTTGTCATTGGTAAAATATCGATCCTAAATTGCTTATCGATCATCAGAATCGTATGTATTTCGATAGAAAATTTATGTACCAAGGTAAAGTTAAAATTTAAAATTAATCGGACAAAAATTTCCCGAGTTATGTTGCACAGCAGTTTGAACAAATATGCTTTTGAAAAAATGGCTTGTCCCTACTTATATCACTTTCAAATGAGTTGCCTAGTTTCAAACTCTACTAAATCCAGTTTTCAAATTTTTTGATTTTTTAGGGCCATTAACTTTTAAATGCAATAAGTTATATACCCCCGAACATTTTTTGTTATAATTTTAGTTGTTTGCTAAAGAAATTTGCAACTGAAATATAACAAAATTTTCAAATTCTGCTAATTACATTGAAAACTTTTAAAATCCTGCTAAATTACTATTTGAATAACATTAAAAAAATAAGTATTAGTTTCAAAAACTGCTAAATTAAGCTTAACATAACCTATATTTTAGATCTTAATCATTTCAACTTTTAATTTTTTCAGTGACATGCGCGACGTACGAAGTATAAAATTATGTTTTTACGTAAAATTTGTATTTTAGTATTTATCTAAATCGTAGATGTAAATGAATTACCAAGTAAGCACTTTGGTTTTAAGTGACAAAATGAAAAACTTTTAGAATATTACAAAACAAATTGTATCGTTTAACCCTGATACATCCAATATTGCTGAATCAAGTTTTTTTTTTAAATAAGCCCTTATAACTTCTGTTTCAAATAGTATATTATTCAACGAGCTAGTAATGATAACTATTACTCACGAAGATGAAATTGCAACACGAACCGAGCTTGCGAGGCGAGTGTCGTAATGCATCTGATGAGTGAGTAATAGCCATTGCAAGCGAGTAGAGTAGTACGATATTTTTTCTACGACTTTTTTTCCTTTTTGATTTAAATAAAATTGAATATAAATTTTAAATCAAATTTTAATCTATTTCTAATTTCATTAAATGTTTGTATATTATGTATAAAACGATCAAAACAAAATACATACTACTTTGTTTACTTGCACGTTACTATGCAACATATATTAAATTAAAACTTGATACATACATTAGTCACACAACAATCGCAAACCCATTGAATAATGGTTAATACTGTGATTTCATTGGTCAAAAATGTATTGAGTAATGATCATTTCTCCACACCTTTGAATAATCCCTAAAATTCTCAACAATTAACAGATATATAATGACTGTGTTCTTCAACAGGAGTAGAAAAACGCTCTTTATATAAATTTTACTATCAAAATCTACTAAATCCAAATAATTTTGATTAAAAAAGGGGTAAAACGATAATTTTGTTTTTTGATAATAGTACTAGTCATCTTTTTTACCTTATTAGATAACATAATTATGCCTTTTTAATCGAAAAATTAATTTTGAACTGAGTTATGGTATTTTGTGATTTCCCACGATTTTTATAAAATGGAATTAGTAGATTTTGAAACTAGGCAACTCAAATGTGTATTTTGTGCATCATTTAAGTTAAAGTTTACGAAAAAAGTTACTGACACTGAATAGTGTAATCCCTGAAGAATCTAAATCAGGTGTTTGTATTTACCAAGTCACTAAATTTTGAATCATTTTCAAGAAGCGTTAAATACTTAGTAAATTCTATGTCAGCAATCTTATAATTTTTTATTCTTTTATTTTCTGATTCCCAATGAAATAATTAATCTGTATCAAAAGCATTACATATGTTTTCTAGTGTATATTTAGGTACTTGATTTATCTTAAAGATAAGTCGTCTAAATTAGAACTTTAATATTCGTCTAAAGGATATAAACATTGTAAATCTTTTCGTAATTAAAATTTCGCATATTATTAAAATTTTCTTCAAGGTTCTGAGAAGTTTTTATCAATTTGGAAACATATAATACTAAATACGTATATATCTATATGCAATGTATGTAACATTTTTAGGAAGAAAAATTATATTTCAACAGAACGGATGAAAATTTTTGATACAATATACTAACGATGAAATATTTCTACCATGTAGGTATGTATGTCAAAAGTAATCGAACATTGAAGTAGGTATAGAATTACGAAATATTGTACAATATTTTCGTTAGGATTCAAAGTCCAAATGTCCACTTATATATATACTTATTCAGTATCAATATTACTACCTACTTATTGTCAGGTGTTAGTTATTGTAAATTTTACCTAGAGATATGCATTTAATAATTTTATTACATTTAAGTGACATATGGTGTAAATTAAACAAATAAGATTATGTATTATGAAAAACATTTCTTATCTCTATTTTAACTTTTATTACGTAGATATTTGTTAATAAACCTATGAATTGTATTTATACATAAATGAGTCATCTTCTGCTGTGATAACGTGCTGTAAATGCTCATATGCTCGTAAGAGTACTGAAACAAAGCAAATTTTTGGATTTTTTGAAGATGCAACCATAACAAATCGAGTATTTTTTGGTGTTGCGTATGGTTAGTACCATACATTAACATTAGTGGTTGTTCACTTGTTTATATTCAACACTCTTAAAGGTAATATGTTTCTTCAACACAGATATGGGGAATGAAATTATCATGTAATTAATCCTATGTATCGATAACATCCTAGAATGGTATATCTATTTGTTTAATAAAATGGAAAAAAATTAGTTAAATTTGCGAGCATGGGTCACTTGCGCCCCGCGGTCAGAAAATATTTGGGTAGGTACTTTTAATTTTATGGATCACTTACGCGCGGATTTCTCAAAATGTATTACGAATCTTTGTCTAAATAAACTCAATGTGGTGTAAATGAAACTTAATGACACTAACTGCGAAATAATTGACTTCAGATAACTAAAGCTCGGCATGATTTTTTAAAATTCTGAAGTTTTTTTTATACACATCCTGTGTATTAATTGTAAGTGGTCCATCGATATATACTAGTATCAGCAGTAACAATGAAAAAAAAATTGTTACTTAAGTTTATGTTCTTTATGTAAATCCTTTAGATTTTAATTACATACATTAATATATAAGGTTTTCATTTGTATAACTGTTTGTATATCCTGAAATCCAGCTTAAATATTTTGAAACATCGGTATATGCTCCCAACTTTATTTCATCACCAACGTTATTCTCAAGTCCAATTTCGCCGCTGACCACACCAATCAATATCCAATCATTTTTGTGACCTAACAGCAATGGTCCACCACTATCTCCGTGACCAGTACCCGGAATATTTGATGGTTCTGGATCGGTGAAAATGTTGAATATTGTTACCTGACATATGAAATTACGTTGTCGACACAGTTTGTAATCACCCAATTTAATCTTAGTTTGACGTAATCGTTTGCTATCTTTACTGGATTCGGTTTGACCCCAACCGATAATAACGGCTGTCTGACCGATCACTTCATCGGTTATTTGATGTTGTGGTATTGGTATGACCGATCCATATTCAGACGGTACCGGTTCCTCTAATTTAATCAAAGCAATATCATTTACAACCTTACTGGCGGTTTGTACAAAACGATCGTGCAAGATAAATTGTACAGCTTTGGCAAAGTAACCCTTCGATTTTGATTGGTCAAGTAAATTTGGCCGAATATTGCTTCCGAAATATGCAATTATTTCGTTCTGAAAAATAGGCAAATTATTATTTAAATATGTGACTATAGGTGATGAAAATGAATAGTTTTTTTTTTTTTTAATTGAAAAAGTTGACTTTTTTATAGAGTGATCGTACTTGACGGTAAACACTTGCGAAATTGAGGAGTGTAGGAAATCTATTTAAGGCGTTATTCAGAGCTAGAAGCTAAAAAAGGCACATTTTCAATAATTTTTTCTGGAGAAGTCTTAAATTCAATCGATCTAAAACCTTCTACACATTATTATGTATTCCTTTAAGTATAAAAAAAATTATTTTCTTTTTGCCCGATGCCGATGCTCTTACACGTTGTGTCAAAGAAATTCGAAAATCAAATGGGCTTTTGAAGAAAACCAATATGTTTCCAACGTACCCTTATACATTGTAATTAATAGTGAGCTATGATGGGCTACAGCCTAGGCGCCAGTTTAAAAATGTAGTTTTGATTAAAATTTTTTTTAATTTTTTTTGTATATAAATCGATTAAATTCAAAGAAACGATTTACATTTATTTAGTCGGCTATCTCAAGATCACACAAATGTCCGAAAGATTCCCCATATAATTCTTTTCGCTCAGCCGTCATTTGTTTTTTAGCAGTCCCCGCCATTCAAGATTTTGCACTGCAGCGTTTATTCAAAATTTTAATACGTTCGTCGCCTCTTTTATTAAGTACTTGCCTGCGTGCGGTCCAATGTTAAACCCCAGCACATCGGAAAGTTTTAATAAGGATTTTGATTCTTTATTAGAGACACACACGCAAAACCAAGAGGACAGTTCAACCACTTTACTGCATACATACATATAACTCGACGGCCGTTTCATATTTCGTTTCATGAAGGAACAAACATATCGGAGAAAAAACGATCATGATATTTTTTTTTAACCCTGAACAACCCCCTTAACAAATTTTACAGACATACAAAATTTTAAAGTTCGACAATTTAGCGTCCTATCAATCCCCTGTTTTTTTCCTATATACCTACACTTCCAAAATTATTATGATTTTTAACTCGATAAGTACCTACCTACTCGACTGCAAATACAATTTTACTAACATACATATAAATTAATACCCCTGTCGTAGCATCCTGCATAACATAGCGAATTTCCACTTATAAAATTTAGTTTTTCTCTGAAACCAGTTTACGTAGAATAATCGTTTCAAAACCTTTTTATGTGATTTTTCTCCTCTTTTTAATGGTTTAAAAAATATCGCAAAAACTTTTAAAGTTGGGGAAATTTTGGCAAAAAAGAAATTTTTTCACGAAAAATACCCAAAAAACCATGTTTCGGGCATCGGATGTATCTGGCTGAAGAACTCGTCCAAGATTCTTGCACTTCCAATGTTTTCACCAAATAAAAATAGAATTCTTCGTTCGGAAGTTATCGTGCTAATACATAAATACATATATATTTATATATACATATACATAAAATTTAGTGGATGCCATTTTCTACTTCCAGGAACCTCATAACAAATTCCTATCATAGTCCCAGGTTCAAGTCGTGTCATGACAGTGGCCGTAATAGCTGAATTTTCAATTCGAAAATTCGCTAAAAAGCTTAAAATTACTAAAATCAAGTTATGAAGTTCTCTCCTTATTGAGCTCTTCAATTATAATAATTATGTGTGTACCTCCAGTAAATTCGGGTCGTCACGAATACTAGCAACGCAATGTCCAGCCGTAAGTACCCATTGATCTTTAATTAACGAACCAGCACAGTCGACTCCTTCTAGAGATATTTCCTCAACTGTTCTTTCGATTTTACCAATAAATAAGAAAGCCAAAAACGGAAATTTCTCCTTTGTAATTTCTCCATATTTGATACGTGGGCTGGCATTAGTGCTCACTAAAAAAAAGTGTGTTTAGGATTGAATTTAACATATTTAACATATGTTCGGTAGAGAGAGAGAGAGAGAGAGTATAGAGATTAAAATATGAGGTTGCGACTCCATTTTACTAAGCCACAGTTATAATCATGGAGTTGCATATTTTGTAAACATTAGTAATATTATCGGTCATTGTAATTACGTGAAAGAAAATTTAATTCTCTGCGTTTTGTGAATTAAATCTGCAAAATAAACTTTAAATTATTGAAAAAAAAAACATTATTTTAAAATATTTTTCACAAAATGGTTAGCTAGGCTGTAAAAACTCGAAAAAATAATTTAAGAAAGTAGAATGCGACAGTTCACAAGTGTGTACTTAAATATTTGAATTTAATTTTATTTATTAACATATCTATAACAGCTATATTTAAGAGAGAAATAATTTTTTGAGAGTTTTGTTTCTAACCATGAAGATCCAATATAAAACAATTTTTTTGCAGGTTCTAATGTATACATATTAAAATGGACGTACGTAAATATAGTATATTACTTAGCAAGGACCGTAAGTGTTATTTTGTGGCAATACCTCGGAGATAGCTTGAGAATCCGACGCTGAAAGCCGAGGATTCTTAAACATCTACGCCCACAAAATTAACACTTATGGCCCGAGATGAGCAAGTCATTTTTTCAACCGAAAAAAAAATGATGAATAAATAAAAGATAGAAGTAGTAGGTGAGTATATAGAATTATGAAATAACAAGTTTGATAACTTTTTCAAATGATTTTTTTTTAATTTTTAAATGAGAAACCTATTTGCTAAATGCGCAGTCTTACACCACCCTACCCTACGTAAACTATATTAAAGTGAAGTACTGCAATAGTCCTATCATAATATATAGTTTTATAGTGACTGAAAGGCTGTTTAAATGGTGATAGTTCTTGAAATAGTTGTTCACATGATTAAAGCTATCACAATATTTTTTATTAAAAAATAGTCCCTAACACAAAATAAAACACTTACCAATCAATGTAAAAATGAAGCAGTGTAGAAGTATTTGTTTAAATTTACAATACATTATTGCAAACTTATATATGAAAGCACAGTTTAAAGAAAAATTAATTTATATTGACGGAAATGTCCCTTTTATATATTTTTTTTTCATTTTCTTAATTATTCAAACACAGTTAAAGTCTAATTAATTTACGTAAAGTCATTTATGATTTACAATTAATTTTTTTTCGTAAACAGTATAATAATAAATTATTGTATATAACTGTGACGTAATAAAAGTAATTAGGATCATTATGAAAATATTGCAAATAAAAGTGCATAGCAATTGGAATTTTTGAATAAGAGCAAAACAATTTTTAAGCAAAGGTGTAGAATCTATGTACCTATACAAAACAGTAATGTTGTATAAGCTGATATAAGGAGTCCATATTTATTTAAGATCTACCAAGCGACAATATTTAAATGTCGTAACATTTGGACATCATAGCGAATTTCTAAAGACTGAACACTGGCGGATTTCAAATAGAAACCTGTATCCAATATAACAAATTTCTTAATTCTTCTCAAAAACTAATTCATTTCGAAAAATGGTTCATAAGCTTGTTCATAATCTTATGTAATTTTTTACGGTCTTTTCGATGGTGAAAAAATAACAAAACTAAAAGTATACTACTACAGATAATTAAGGGAGCAAAAAAAAATTGTTAATTTTTTAGTGATTTTTGAAGGGCTGTATTTACGTGAAAAATGGTCGTATCGAGATGTTTCAAAAAGCATTTTGAACCTCCAAGATCTTAGTTTTCAAATCTTTCGTCCAAAAATTTTTAGGAGTGACAGTTATTGAGCAATTATAAGGAAACACACAAAAAAAGTTTTTGATTTTTTTTCTTTTGGTCTACGGGCTTGAAAATTTTTTTTATAGTAAAACCAAAGTTTTGACCTGATAGCCTGTTTATTCAGCTTCAAATTCCTTTTAAAAATTTTTCTTGACGTTGATTTGTTCCGGGGGCATCCAACTTTGAAAGCAAAAAGATCCTTTTTGTTTAACCATCGATATCTCAGTAACCAGTGATCGAACAGAAAATTGAAGAGCAGTTTTGGAATATGGAATAAATTTTTAAAAGTCTATGCGGCGTACTTTAGAAAAAAAATTTTCATCCCTAATTTTAATCTGAAAAATGATAAAAAAGGGACTTTTTTCATTGATGCGAAAAATCGTCGACATCCCTGCGAATATTGATGGGGAGTCTAATGTTTGTACAAATTTTTATACCTCAATGTACCCCCAATAACCCTGTAAATCGAGATCGATCTATCGAATGGTTTTCCTAAACCGTTTGTTCAAAACTTCAGAATTAAAAAATAAAGAAGCAAAATTGAATGAACAAAATTGAATGAAAAATTCATTTTTTTTTCAAATTTTTTCAGTTAGGCATCTTTTATCCATTAAAATTTAAAAATTAAAAAAAAATTATTTTTTAAAATTTTTTTCAAAATTTAAAAGATCTTTTTTCAAATTTTTTCCAATTTTTTTTTAAATTTAATTTTTATTTTTTAATTTTTTTTGAAATTTTGAACAAAATTGAAAAAAATTTTTTTTCTTAATTTTCAAATTTGTAAATGGATAAAAGATGCTAATTTTCAAATGGATAAAAGATGCTTAACTGTGGAAAAATTTGAAAAAGAAAATTGGATTTTTCATTCAATTTTGTTCATTCAATTTTGCTTCTTTATTTTTTAATTCTGAAACTTTGAACAAACAGTTTAGGAAAACCATTCGATAGATCAATCTATCGATTTACAGGGTTATTGGGGGTACATTGAGGTATAAAAATTCGTACAAATATTAGACTCCCCATCAATATTCGCAGGTATGCCGACGATTTTTCGCAACAAGGAAAAAAGTCCCTTTTTTCACATTTTTCAGATTAAAATTAACGATGAAAAATTTTTTTTCCTAAAGTGCGCGACATAGCCTTGTAGGAAATTTATTTCATATTCCAAAACTGCTCTTCAATTTTCTATCCGATTACTGGTTACTAAGATATCGATGGTTAAAGCAAAAAGGATCCTTTTTCATTCAAAGTTGGATACCTCCAGAACAAATCAACGTAGAGAAAAATTTTAAAAAGGAATTTGAAGCTGAATAAACAGGCTATCTTGTCAATACCATGGTTTTACTGTAAACAATTTTTTCAAGCCCGTAGACCAAAAAAAAAAAGATTAAAAATTTGCAAAAACTTTTTTTGTATTATTCCTTATAATTGCTCGATAACTGTCACTCCAAAAAATTTTTGGATGAAAGATCTGAAAACTAGAATCTTGGAGCTTCAAAATGCTTTTTTTAACATCTCGATGCGACCATTTTCCACGTAAATACAGACCTTCAAAAATCACTAAAAAAATAAACAAGTTTTTTTTGCTCCCTTAATTGTTTGTAGTAGTATATAAGATTTAAATGGAAAAAGCTGGAGTTAACTGTGGTGGTAATAATATATTTTATGCTATATGAAGGACCATATACACGTCTTTTTGTGAGTGTTCCCAAAAACCACTGACAGTTTTACACGTCGCGTCGTCTAAAATTGTCGTGTGTGGGTAAAAACCTTCGTGTTTGCCGGCGCTAAAAGACGTCTGTCTTGATTTGATTTCGACAGTTAAAACCTCGTTCTTTTTATGCAAATACTTTATACGAAATATTTGTATGTATCTATGTACTTCAATCCATACATGTATATGTACATGCATACGCATATTTTATTATATGTATGCAAATAATTGCAGGTATGCACAATATACTCAAATTAAATACTTTTGTCTACGACTACCATGAAATTGCTTTGTACAAAATACTATCTATAAGTAAGATACGTTTTACATACAGCCATATATATCCAGCTGTACAAAAAGTGGCTCTTTACATACATGTACACGTAAAATACCAGAGCTTACAACACTTTTATTAATTGTTATAGTACATATTATACCTAAATTATACAGTGATATACCTATTATATTAAAGTCTGTACAAAAATTTTACCTAGCAACTGAATGTTTACGTTTTTTTTTTAATAAATTTCAAATACTACCTATACTACATAATTTTAATTTATTTTATTTGTAGATTTGTACCAAATTTTTATCGTTTATTGTGAATTTCATGTTAGTCGTAGATAAAGTATACCGGGTACGTAACTCGAGTATACCTAGTACGTAATATTACACACTCGAGCAGTTACGCACTCGCCGCTGCGCGGTTCTTGCGTAACTTTTTCGCTAGTGTGTAATATGCAATTTACAACCTCAATCACGTAATATACTATTACGTTAATATTGGCGGTATGAAAAATTCGAAAATTTTCAAGGTGAAAAAGTTACAACAGATTAAAAATACCTAAGCTATTAATTAATTAAAATCGAAAATTTCATAATATCAATAGGTTTTTAAATATCCATATTGGACCATTCGAGCGAATGAACATAATCACTTCGATCGTGCTCAACTTCGCCCCCATGTGTAATTGGTAACTTCCCACCTTAATTGTTCAATATACAATTTTTCTACTCCTACTATTAAAAGTGACATTTTTTCGCACGCGTAACCAAATATAAAAACTGTGCAAATGCAACTAGACAGAGAAAATATAATAGTATAGTTTCTTAAAATGCTAAGTGACAATAGTTCTTTTATTATTTAAATATATTTTTTTTGTACGCCACTGAAAATTCATATCTTATCTGTTTTTATTTAGTTGTTACTCGCATACATATATATCTGTATGGCGTAAATCCTTTTTCGAATATTAATAGTCATATACCTATGATAATTATGTATATAGATATAAAATTAATTAAAAATAATGTATGTATAATTACCGACTTTCTCATTAGTCCTGATTTCTCGTGAAATACCATAAAGCACGTTATATTGTTAGCACGATGGTAATTATGTATATTCTCCGATTGATTGCGAATTCAAAAACTTACTAGATAAGGTTCAGAGACCGAAACTCAAAGTGAAGTTCTCATTTAAAAAGAATTTATTTCAAAATAATGCAAATTCATGATTAATGTATGTACGAGCATACCAGACAATGTATCAAACAGTGCCTAAAAATGGAGTCGGGATATGTTGAACTGAGGGCTGTGAAATTTTTGCGGATCACCTGACAGCTTTCCCTACCCCTAAAATCAGCAAATATATATGCACCGCATCAAAAAACTAAGTAGGAGAATTATTTATTGGAAAGTATCCTACAAGAAATTAAACAATAAGAAGCATTAATTAAAATTGACATAGTGTTTGAAAAATTACCAAACTGGATCGGCTGGGACTCGAACCCGGATCTTTTGGTTACTAGCCAAGCGCCTTACCAACTAGGCCACCGATCACTTGTTCGAGTGC
Source organism: Brachynemurus nebulosus (assembly GCA_035578155.1). NCBI lineage: Eukaryota > Metazoa > Arthropoda > Insecta > Neuroptera > Myrmeleontidae > Brachynemurus > Brachynemurus nebulosus. The sequence goes on from JAPWDM010000001.1 coordinate 57,695,761, forward strand.
CATTCCAATTTAGCAATCAATCAAACACAACCTCTCTCTAATGCGAGACGCAGTTTTATACTTTTAATTTCAAATGTTATCGAGTGCCTGTGAAACATTATTAGTGTATGGCGGATTTTTATCCGTATTTAAACATACACCAATATTCATATGTTCACTCAATGTTCAGCTTTGGCTGATACTTGAACACTCGATGTACTTTAACATAATGAATTGGCCATTTGCCAAAGTACATCGAGTGTTCAAGTATCAGCCAAAGCTGAACATTGAGTGAACATATGAATATTGGTGTATGTTTAAATACGGATAAAAATCCGCCATACACTAATAATGTTTCACAGGCACTCGATAACATTTGAAATTAAAAGAATAAGAAGCATGTTTCTTTTCGGATTGTTATATGGCCTTAAACAAGGTTATATGGCTTTTTCACACTTTTCTTACCATAACTTTTCATCAAAATTTTTCAAATAAATGTTATAAGTAAATACATTGTCTGCAAAAAGAAGGTAGTCCGCCTACAGCACATCGGATCCCAAAAATTTCGTTTTGCATTCATAATAGTCCCCCCCCCCTTACGATTTCCTAAGTAAGTTGATACTATATGAAAAAAACGGTCTTATTACCAATTAACTGAACTAACTCCATACAAAAAATTCAATCCTGATTCAGATTTTCCTAACCAATCCTCTTGGTAATAAGGGTCTTTACAAAAAAGCCAACAAAAATATATAGTTACATAATTATATATCATCAAATTCGTGCTTTAATAAGCTTTACATTGATATCCTATTCGATGCTCTTCGGGAAAAATTGTTTTTCCACTTTCCAGGCTATTCCCTGAAATTAACCTCCAGTATCAAAATTAAACTACATAATCAGGCAACCAAACTCTACCTCTGTGTTAAGTTTCAAATTTTCACGACAAATATAGCTTGTTACAGACTTTAAGCTAGTTTCAGAGAAAACAGTTTGTAACCAGGGCCGTAAGTAGGTGATCAGGGGCCCCGGGGCAGAAAGTACATTCGAGGCCCTTACGTCGCCCCGGGCAAAAACAAAAAATTCCGCTCGCCGGTGGAAAAAAACGGCAACCTTTTTCTTGCTTGTCACTCGTTTGCTTGTTTTCTGTTCTAATTTTCACAGAAATACCGCCCTTACAATTTGCCAAGAAATTTAGAAATTTGGAATTTCTTGTATTCTCCTGGGGGTCCCCTTTGGCTGGGGTCCTCTGGGCGATGCCCCGGCTGCCCCAGCCTAGTTTCGGCCCTGTTTGTAACAATTTTGGTTCCAAGCACAGTTTCGTAGAATAAAAAAATAAATAAATAATAAATAATAAAAATGAACCACAATATAATATATTTCTAAGGATAAAATTTGATAATGTAAATCTTGATAACATATTGTTATGTACAGAACTACAGATACATAGATTAGTAACAGTTATCAACATGAATATTACTGCATAAATGCTAAACAATATAACATTTTACAACATATAAAGTTAATATGTATATATACTATGGTCAAAGATAAGCATTATTTCGTATTTTAATTTAATAAATACTTGAAATATTAATTTTTTTATATTAAGTTTATAACGTAAATAAGACCAGATGTTTGAAACAAGAGCTTTACAACTATTTGCACTGTAAATTATCTTATCACTAAACAAAGACTTTGTAAAAGCTTAAATATTTTTCGGGACCTATAAATATTGTAAACAACTTTTATAAATTATGATAAGTTTGACAATTTAATTAAATTTTTTTTTGATGATAAAAGCTATTAAACTTTAGACTTTTATTATATTATTATAATTATGTTCGAATTACAATTTTTATGATTTTCCTTGTTATATTTTTTGGATGAAAAACAAACGAAAAAATCGATAGAATAGCAACAAGATTAATAACGAAATTTAATAATGGAAAGTCATACATTGAAAGATGACGCAGGGCCGTAACTAGGCTGAAGCAAGTGGGGCACCGCCCGGGCGTCTCCAGCGAAGGGGGCCCCCAAGGAAATACAAGAAAATCCAAAATTAACAGACGTTTTTGTGACATATAATAAACATTTTGAATTAACTTACTTAAACCATTTGAATTAAATTACCTAATTTTCTTTTCACAAAACCTTCTGTTATATCTGCTCCTCAATTGTAGCAACAGATTAGCAACTCACAATCCTCTCCTCCATCTTAAAAAATAATAAACTCGTCTACTATATTCACTAAGCCTTGTTATTAACACTGTAGCTTAATGACATTTTACTTTTTATATAAATACAATAAAAATTAAATTTAAAAATAAAAAAATCCGATTGCGTAGAAAGCGAACTAAATAGATGGAAGCAAGATGAAATAGGAAACGATTTTTTAAGAAAAAAAATAAAACCGACTTCAAAATAATTATTAAGAGCATTGAAAAGTATAAAATAATTACGCAATTAATCTAAAAATGTAAAAATAAAATTTTCCAGTTTTGAAGTTCAACAGGCTCTCTTACAGAAACCTTGTTACGACTATTACTATTTCTAAATGTTTTCATATTTGATATTAATATTTTAATTGGTCAAACAATATTCAGCCTATTTCAAATTTCATCCCCAATTTTATTGTTAATAGGTCTCTCCCTCCAATAGATCCGACCCTGGATTTGAGTACGTCGGTAGAGAGACCTTTAAAAATAAAGGCTTGTGTCAAATTAAACTTTTCCTCTAGCTGTTATAGTTTTCGGGAAGTTTTATAAAATTTCATTTTTACCCCTATTTTGAGACTCGATTTCACCCCCTAAATGGCTTTTATGGCAGATAGAAAAAATATGTGTCTATTATTTTTATTTGTTCTGTATATTTACCAAGTTTTATCAAAATCGGGAATCATCACTTCAAGACCTTCGTCATTAAGGGATTTGTGTTAACACAAAATTGAGTGGACTGTTCTGGACATGTTAAATGTGTTAATTTTAACACAATTTTTTTTACTGTGTGGTTACTATTGGTCTCGAATATTTTAAATTATTCTGAAAATTTCTAGATTGATCTGCAAAGTTCTAAAATATATATAAAATATATTATAATATTCTAAATTTTTCCAGAATGTTATAAAATATTTTAGATTTTTCCAGAATGTTCTGAATACTCTAGGATATTTTATAATTTTTGAACTATGAAAATGTGTGATTGAAGTTGGTCTAGAACTATTAAGTGTGCGATGTATTTTGACCCGGGCAACGCCGGATTTCGCTGCTAGTTAAATATAAAAATAAAAATAAATTTAATAATCCTATTTATTATTTTTTTTATTGTTTAGATACGCCACAACTGAAGTAATATGCATCTACTTTGGTAATGTAGTAGATGACGTATCTCCCCCGGTCGGTTTTGAACTAACAACCTACCAGATAAGATCGGAGGTGGTAACTACTTACATTACCAACTCGGAGTCAATCCTATTTATTACATGTGCAGAAAGTATGGGTAACTTCAAAAATGCATCACTGCTTGCATGAGGCAGAGTCAAAAGTTCAAAAACGCATCAGACGCATCACAACGAAAAACCAAAAATTCATTTTTGCATTTGATGCGTCAAAACAATGCATCAAGAAATTTGGTGATGCGTGTCATGCACATAATGTAATATCACAGCTACTTACATTTAAAATATAGGTGGCTGTCGTGGCTAGAGTCTAGTAATGTGAATAAACGATGATGCCAATGGTCCTATGACCATAATGGTTATAGGAATAATTCCGAAAAACTAAATGTTAAAAAAGATGAATTTATTTATCTATCTGAATACATCTTGCACTTAAAATATGTAATATTTTTTTTATTCAAATAATTTCAATTTTTTCAATTTCAAGTAAGTTCAAGTTGAAATTCAAATGTAATATATACAAGGGCTGCATTGCTGTATTATCTATAGTTTAATCATGCTATAGTATCTATAGTCAAATCAGAGGTTAAATGATGCCAATATCCCGTTCAAAAACATCTAATGTGCGTCAAATTTCAAGAGAGCATCAGTATCGTATCATGTAGTATTAGACGCATCAGAAAGGTCATGATGCTGCATCAATGCGGTAAAGTTTACATTTTTGAAGTTACCCTATTATAAATTTATTTGCACCTTTGATTTTGGTCGAAAATTTCGACTATAGATGAATATCAGCTTCGACCGCCACACTAATAATTACTTATTAACATTAAATTGTTTATGTTTCAATTTTCTACTTCATAGATAGAATAATTTTTATAGCTTTTATTAACCCTAGAAGGACAAGGCTCTGTTATGGGACAAATTTAGCAAGTGAGTGTCATAAATGACACCTATAATACACCGGTTCTAGTGTGTTAAATCGATATTTAATTGATGTCAGTGTCAACGTCTATCTGTCTAGATGGTATTCAAATTTTTACAATTTGATACGTGAAGGCTGAATATTTGAGGTTAAGTCTGACATGGTTAATAACATTTTTTATCAGACAGACAAATTTTAATACGTAAATAATACTAAACACTTTTAATTAAAACAAAAAAATTGGGGGTGTTATGTGAGGTAGATTTGCCTAAAATTTTCACTAATTAAAATAGGTCTGTCAGACATTAATTGTCAAAATATGCCAGACAGACCGATTGTTCAGTAAAATATATATAATTTGCTATAACATATGTAAATTTCAGCGAGGTGTTATGTGAGGTAGATTTGACGATTTTTTCAGCGATTTCAAAAAATTTTTTAAAATAGAATTTAACAAAAATTTAAAGGTCTGGCGAGCATTTCCTATTGTTGGTATTAGTTACTATCGATTTAGCTTTTTTAATTTGAGGTGTTTTATCCGGTATGATTTTGTGCTCTCGGAGCTTGGACTATGGTGGAATAATAAGTCTCCTAAACATATCATCACGTATTAAATAATAATTAAAATAGATGAATTGAAAAATTGGTAAGATCATAAATGTGACGAATAGATAAAATTAAACGTTTTGAGAAAAAAATGACTGATTGAACACTGTAAATGCCTCCTATTAACTTATTTTAAGGTTTAATTTTTTAAAATATTTTGTTTGTTATAAGAATTTAGGGAGTCTATTTACCTTAACTGTCGTCCAAGGCACTGTGTAAAATACCGCCCCTGGTTTTTCGTATAACAAAAATTAAAAAAAAAATTTCTTAGTAACTTACTCACTTTTTTTTCCTTTTCCTATTAAAAAATAAGTGACGAGCAAAAGAAAAAACCTCTCATACCTATCTTATTTTCCTATCAAAAAACGTGAGAAGTAAAAATTTACCCAATTTACACAAAATTTCCCGCTCTAGGCGCGCGCCTAGTCTGCCTTATGGCAAGTACGCCTCTGTATAAGATACACAAACAAACATAGTTTGCTCTCTGTCTAGTGTACCATATGGTACTACGGAATCAAGTTGCAGTGTATTCCGTGCGACTTTCTATGATAAAGTCATCAGAGGATGGAATCACCGATGTTCTTGCTTGCCTTTGACTTTGATGTTGGTTTGCCACGCGATTTTTTCTTTACTGTGTTCCAAAAATTAGATCGGGAGAGGAATCACGTGGAGTAACATCAATAATTAATTAAAACTCAACATTTGTAATTTTCTTAACTTTTAATGAAATACTTTTCTTTTAAATAATAGAGAATATTAAATTAAAATTTTATACTTTTTATTTTCAAAGATTAACACTAAACTTTTTGTTATTCACATAACTTTTAGAATTTAATATTCACTTAAATTTAACATTTGATTACTTTTGATTATCTTTAATTCATTATATTATTAATTAGTTTTGAAAATGTTTCCTTCAAGATGTTAATATTTAAAAGATTGCATTTTTGTCACGACAAATACACAATAATTAACTCAGCTCAATCTGAGGGCGTGAAGCCTATTTATAGGGATTTTGCAAAGTGACGCTTACATTCAATACTAAGAATTTGATTGTTAACTTGATAAAATCAACAATTAATTTGATGATTGTAAAATTGAAATATTCAATCAAATTATTCAAAACAAATGTTCTTAATAAACGAGAATACTTAACGATTTGTGAAATATTCAATACTTTGTTGAAGTATGAAAAGATTAAATATCTATCGAAATGCAACAAGCAACTACGTGTATGTTAAGAATACTGAAAACTTTAAAGAAATATTAAATCAATATACAAATCAAAATATTTAATAAAAAATCTTAACAAATTGCTAGTCTAAATGATATATACGTAAATCATGATAAGTGTCATTAAAATAATTACTAAATTATCGATTAACTTCAACAAATTTATGCCGAATTGTATAAATAAATTTGTATGGTTGTATTTCTACTAATAAATGTTAATTTTATGTTGCATTTAATGAATATAATATGTTACACTAGGGGCAATAAGTATACCTACTTATTTGTTATACTGCACAATATACAGAGGGTTAGTGAATAAGTGCGAAATATTTTAATGGGTGATTGCTGAGGTTTTTTTATGTAAAAAGGTTCATATAAACCCATGTCCGAAAACGCTTTATTTCCAAGATACAGTGTTCAGTTTCTCGGCTTTTCTAAATATTTTTTTAAGTATTTCAAGAACGTTTTGAGATATTCACACAAAATTTGGGGCACGCTACGACAGGATAAATACCCCTATTTTGAAGTAGACAGAACATTTCCACTCAAACCAGTGGCGTCCGTACGGCCAAATGATGATATATTTTTGACGAAAAAAAGGCACACCAATGACTTTTTGCAATTCGAAAATGTTTTTTTAAATGTTCTCTAAATTGTTAACAAAAATGACCTCTTAGTATTTTGTCATCCATGTAGCCGTTTTTAAGATAAAAAATAATTTTCACTTACTGTTCTTACCACAAAACCGGTTTAGGTTCTCATATTAACTTTTGAGCTAATTTTATGAAAACTTTTGCCAATAAAAAGGCGAAAACGCTTCACTTCTACAGTATGCCCACATAATTTGTTTTTAATTTAATACAGAAATATATTTTTAAAAAAACAAGAAACTGAACACTCTGTATCTTGGAAACTAAGCGTTTTCGGACCTGGGTTTATATAAACTTTTTTACATAAAACACCTCAGCAATTACCCATTAAAATTTTTCGCACTTTTCACTAACACCCTGTATAACGTATTGTAGAGCACATCAAACTACTGCCGTACTTATTGTACCTAGACAGAAAGTGAGTTACGTTTATTTATATAGAATTTTATAACAAATATTTGAGGCATCTGAGTATATTTTATTTTATTATATATCATGAGTATATTTTTTAATTACTTGATGCCACTATTGAAAAGCTAAAATGAGCGAAACATAAAATACACGACTTTTAAGCTCAATATTTGACAAGTGGGCCTTAAAAATGAATATTAATAAATGAGGCCTTTCAAAAGATAATTACATTAATTACATTAAGTACTGGTTGGCCCGTGGGTCTATTTCCACCATTGATCGACCTCGGGATCGACCATCTTCCGCTTTTACGGGATGAAACCAGCGCCTTAAGTTGGTGGTTCAAATCGTATTTACAGTAGCCGTCCAAGATAGTCACACAAATGTTCCTCTAGTGACTATCTTGGAAGTCATAGACGTCCGTCAGGTGGGGTAAATGTTTATTTAACATAACAAATTGGAATTTTTTCAACAATATTATTATAAAAAATTATGTTCAAGTCAAAGTAGACAGAGAAAGCAATTCGCCATCTACGTCATAATTACGTTCCATATTTGAATTTTTAGAAAAAGACAACATTACAAATATTTTTTATTTAAATTAGTATGAATAGTGAAGACATTGGTCCGCACAAACTTGTTCCCAATTTTTTATAGTGGGTTCTAGCACACACTACGTCATCAAAAGTATGGCGACACCTTGACCCAGGGGGGGGGGGGGTCCCACACTTTTGACACGACAGTGTACCACAACATTAAGTAGTGCCGCGTCAAAAGTGTGAGCACCCCCTTGGGTCAAGGTGTCACCATACTTTTGACGACGTAGTGTGTACTAGAGCCCACTATAAAAAATGTATGATCTCGTTTGTGCGGACCAGTGTCTTCACTCTAGACTAATATACGTACATAGGTATCACACACGTGATACGACACACATTACACGGTAGCTATCTCACAAAGTACCACACGGCAGGTACACGGGGTATGTATGTAGTGTGTATGAAAGTATTACATGTGACGCACATGTGCGTATAGACAAGAGTAAACATAGTATGTGGATGACGTATGTGTATGTCTATTTCACTCGAAGTGTGACTATCTTGGAAGTGACTAACTTGAACGGCTACTGTATTAAGATATCTCGAAAACTACAAGAGATAGAGGCAAACTTTAGATCGACGAAATGCTACCCTTTGAAAGAGCTATCCACCTGTATAGGTTAAACTGAGGTCGAGTTCACACGGGAGGCTGGAGGGGTTATAATATGGGTAACTTTCTTGTACACCCTGAATGATTTTGTTTTTCACTAATTAAGACCTATATGTAAACACATCGATGTAAAATTTCATATCCATAAGTTCATAGATATCGAAATTTTAAGAGTGTAACAAACAGGTGGGCAGTTCAGACAGGCAGGCAAACCGGACGAAATAATATGGATATCCGAAGTTTTCTGCGGAGCCCTAAAAATATAAAGGATACGGAACTTATCTTCTGTCCTCTTTTGATATATTTATACTTTTTTAAATTCACATTAGGAAAAGGTGCCATTCCAATTATATTTGTCGATTATTTTGTCTTTTCTCTAAAAAAGTGTCAACCGTCCTCCCAAGAAACATGATAACACAACGAAATGCATTGGTCATTTATAATTATTAAAGCTTAGTGCACACCCGGACTCAGTATTTATTAAAACATAGTGAATCCAATAATTCTTAAGAAGTCATCGATAAAATACATACGTAAAATGAAGGATCGGATGGGAATTGCCTAGCGCAATGATGTGTAATAAGGAGGGCTAAGGCAGTCCGGATAAACGTAACATGACGTAACGTTCGAAATATCTACGTAAATTTTATTATTTCTACGGCAGTTTTCATTTACTTTAACAACTAGTGCAATAACTCGTCAAAGTATCATAATAATTTTGTATTATTCCAAAATTTAGTGAATACCAAAATGAAATTGTTTACAGGTAAATATAATTTTTGTGGGTGATAAAAGTAATCCTTCGGTTTGTGAGCGAGGGGAAAAAACCCAGGTTTTGTCACGTGTTATATATGTAAGTAAGGAGTGGGAACAAATAAGATTCAGTGCGGTATAGGAGGAAGATGCTATCAATGCTGACTGTGAATATGGATTCAATACTTAAGGTGAATTGATACAAAATTAATTATTCTAATGTACATGTTACAATACTAATAGGTTGTATTTATAAAGTGAATATGTTAAATTGCTTATATCATAAATTAATAAGCTATCAATGGATATCACTGGCTATCAATTTCTGAGTTGATTATTGACCCAATTATAAACACTTAAGTGGGTGTAAAAACTCATGTTTGATTTTAGACTAAAAAATATAATACATGTTTCAGTCAGTTTGTTACTTTTTCCTTTTTTACAACATAGGTGAGAGGTGTGTCAATAGTAAAAAAAAAAATGTACGGGCTAGTAACTTTGTATTTAGTAGTCACAGAGAATTAAATTTTTGGCACAAGATACAAGCATTTTTCAGGTTTTGAATGAGCTGCACAAAAATTCTCTATATTGAATTATAATTAAAATAACTGCATTTATGTGGACCAAAGTGTAATGTTACAATCGTCACCAACAGAGGATCAATTGTTACAGGGCTTAGGTTCAATTGTAACACTCATTATTTAGTTGAATTTACACGTTAGTTATTATAATTAATCCAGTTTTAAAAATTCTCCCTTAAATTACATACTGAGTGAGGAAGGTGACAAACAGCACAGTCTCAGGCAACAGCTCTGAATTTTTATATACATCATCATTGAATATAGTTCCTAGCCTAGTTTTTCGATTTGCATATTATATAGCATTTTTTTTTTATTCTGAAAACAGTACGAATTAGAGTAGAGACTGATCCAACAGGATAAACTAATCGTGGACCGAGACTACGATTGGAAAGCATGGCTTTGAACCAAACGATGATCGTAACCGAAAATCAATATGACTATATGTATACGTATGTATGTATATGTAAAACCAACTGATTTTGCCAAAGTGTAACCATTAATCGAAGGTTTTTCTTTTTTTTTTTTTAATTATTAACCGAGGTCGTTACCGTTATTATTCCGATTCATTCCAAAAATATAAAGTTTGATTTTGTTCAACTAAAACTTTTTATCAGTTGTAACATGTTAGAGCCAGGACACATGAACCACGCCACGACCACGCGACAGCGACAAAATAGTGGCTATTCTGTGGCCGGGTATGTATGCATGTACTTTTCTTATGGAAACACAAATTTCAAGACACACGAGCCACAGCCTGTCGTCGTAATCGGACACTGTCGCAATGTGTCGTCGTATTGTCGTTTTTAGTCGCTAAAACTTGCGACCAATGGACCACTTATAAGCGACAGATACGTACTACTAGTACTACAGTGTCTCTCGAACATTACAAGAAATCATTGAATAATACGACTCAAGCAGGTGTTTTGTAATTTTTGTTTTGTTTAGTTTTCTTAATTGTGTGTATTTTTATTTCTTTTGGTCTTTTTTGACTGTTTTGTTTGTTTGTTATTATTTTGTTTTTTTGTTTTTGTTTTGTTTTTTTCTTGTTTTGTTTTTTTCTTTTTTTTTTGGTCTTTTTTAATTTTTTTTTTTGTTTTTGTTTCTTTGTTTTTATTTTCTTGAAAAAATGGCAATGGTTAACGAAGATTCATTTGATACGGAATTATTTATTGAGGAAATCCGGAATTTACCTGCAATCTGGGATTACACATATTCGGGATATAGTAACCGGATGGAAAAAGTAAAGGCATGGGAACATCTTTGCTTCAAATTTTATGATAACTTTGAAAATAAAGAGAAGAAAGAAAAAAATTGAATATAAACCTTTTTATGACACATTTTATTTACAATAAAGGTACCGCTGTTATAAACGTATCCTGTATATATATTGTTTATTGATTTATTTTTGCAGAATTATTTATGTAATACAAAATAATTATTATAAAGGCAAATTGGTCAACAGAATTGAAACATTTTTATGGCATGGAAAAACCCTTCGGTTAAGAATAAAAGCATGTACTAGAAGCTCTTCTGCTGTTTGAACGTGGATTATTAACTATTATTAGATAAATAAGCTATATAATTATTTAAACCTTTTTAGTTTTATAATAATAGAAAAAAATTAAAAATTCAAAGAAATAAAGAGCTGAAAATTTTTGAATTGTTTCATCAAATAATTTTAAAAATTGAATCTGCAAAAATATGTAATACCAAAATACCGATATGTATTTTAAAAGAAATATTATTTAAAAGAAGAATCACCTCTCTGATTAATTTTGTTTATTTTTATCCTAGCGTACCTACTTCACGCTGCAAAATTTTAAGTTCCTTAAATTTCAGTATTGATAAATCAATTATTGTATGAATACTTAACGCAGACACTGTATATAACAAACAGTATTAAGTGGCTTTGATGCCTCCTAGCAGTGACTGTACGTGCTGTACGTCATTCGGCCACTAAAAAGTGGCTCGCAAGTCGCCGTCTAAGACACACGAACGACAGTACAACCACACGACAACCACAAAAAAGTGGTCGTGGCGTGGTTCGTGTGTCTTGGCTCTTAGAATTGACACTACTGAATTTGTTACAATTGTTCCATCGCTGTCTCATTTTATAAAAAAATTCATAAAATATTAAGTATGATTAAAAAAGCGAAACTACCTATCTGATAATATTATTTGATTGCTTGTGTTCCCAATAAAATCACTTTTCTTCCAATTGATCGGGTATTTACTGTAAAAATCAAAAAATTATTAACGCACTCAAAATTTACGTTTACCTTATATAAACACATTTGATATTGCTGAGAGAAAACCACCGGATGATATTAACTGAAAGTTTTGTCAGTAAAGTACAACTTTATGATATGTAATACTCCACAATAGGATTGATAGATGTCTTGCAAATTTTGAAGTTACAATTGACCCTCTGTTACTACTGACAGACCTCTCCCCTATATATTACAATTGTTTTTTATCCTTTTTAATTTTCTATCCTGAAAATGTGGGCCCCGCATTTTAATTCTTATATACCTATATATTCTTAAATATATATTTGCTTTTTGTATTTCCCTTTCTTTCTTTTTTTTCTTTCTTTTTATAATTTACTTACGGAAATTAAAAGCTTGAAAAATGACTACGGAATTATTTTCTTGTCATTATAAATATAATGTTTAACATTTCCACTTATAATTCTTAAAAGTAAATAGTATGACCAGTAAAAACTTTTGCTATACTTATGATATTAGAAAAACTATATATAAATTGTTGCTCGGGTCAGACCAAGAGTAACTCAGAGTATATAAATCGTTTATATATGCAGTTTTTTGCTAGTAAGATGTAATTTAAAATAGGATAGACCGGGACAAGTTTGGTACAGGGGTAAGTTTACACAACCCTTATAGCTCACAAACCGTTGATCGGAGCGCAGCACCTGTCAGGCCTAATAAGTTATGAGACTGCCATTTGGAAGTACGTCAGTTTGCAACCGCTACTATTAGCAGCAGCCAACGTAGAGCAGTATTTATGATTTTTTTTGAAATGAGTAAATTTTTACACAACTATGTTAGTGTGAATAGTAAATATACTATTAGATCTTTACAATTCATAATAGACTATCTTATTAGGCCGTTCTTCTACGGTTATTTTAACATAGTTTTTTAAATGTTATTCTCATTAAAAAAAAAGTTATAGGTTATATTTTGTTGAAAATATGCCGAAGGGGCAGTTTACACAAGGCACATGAGGTATATTTACACATTCTTTAAATCGTGTTTTATTTGTTGATTTATCAACGCTTTCTTCCGAATGTGCTCGGTCTACTTCCGCAGCTCTTTGTTAGTCTAATAAGTAATTTATATTTATGTCTCAGTTCTTTATGAAATATAAAAATATTTCATTTTTTTAAAAGAATTCTGTGAGAACAAGTGAAATATATCCACATACATGTATTATAATAAAGAAAGTTTTGTTTCTCAGTTATTGCATTATAATTAGCATAGTTCTGTCTCAAGTTGAAAAATGAAAATTAAGCAGATTTTCTAAGCTTATGTAGTGAAGATTTTTTTTATTAAATTTTAAATAAACAAGAAATTGAACATTATGTTATGATATAATATTATTAAATATGAAACAAAACAACATAATATATGTATGTATGCACGAAAAAAAAAATTTAAATGAATCGATTTTGAAAATTTTTTCACTAATAACTATTAATGTTAGAAAGTTAACCAATTTTAAATGGATTTAAGGTATTTTATGTGAGATCCGTCAAGGTTTTCCGGACCTAAAAGGGCCAAAAAATAATTACCCAATCGATTTTAAAAATTTTTTGACAGCTAGTAAGTTAAAGTATTTGAATTAATTAATTAAATGATGTCCGCAAGAACCTTACGGACTGCCATAAGTTATATGAAAGCCCTAGAACCCTTTTCTTACTGTTAGAGTACTAGAGTTTTAGATAAATATAGATTACGTTATGTAAGGTCTGCCAGGGTCTATAGCAGGGGTGAGCAAATATTTTGATAGTCGGGCAACATTGCAGATGAAAATTTGACCTCGGGCCTTTAAATATTGCTTAATATTTTATCTAAAATTTTTTTTGCACCAATTTATGTTAGACAAAAACTAATATTTGTGTTTTTAATAATAATATATATTTATATACAATGCTTCACGGGCCAGACAAAATTCTACCGCGGGCCGCCATTTGCCCAGGCCTGGTCTATAGGATCCAAAAGTGTCAAAAATAAACTTACCGACCGATTTTGAAAATTTTTTCACGGTTAGGGGGCTAAGCTATTTTAGATAGATATACATTACGTTATGTAGGGTCCGCCAGGGTCCATGGGACCCAAAAGTGGCAAAAATAAACTAACCGACCGATTTTGAAAATTTTTTCACTGTTAGAGAGCTAAACTGTTTTAAATAGATATGGATTACGTTATGTAAGGTCCGACAGCGTCAGTGGGACCTAAAAGTGTCAAAAATAAAATAACTGTCCGATTTTGAAAATTTTTTCACTGTTACAGAGCCAAACTATTTTAGAAAAATATAGATTACGTTATGTAAGGTCCGACAGCGTCAGTGGGACCTAAAAGTGTCAAAAATAAAATAACTTGCCGATTTTGAAAATTTTTTTACTATTACCGAGGTAAACTATTTTAGATAGGTACAAGTTGTGTTATCTGAGATCCACAACTATCCTGCGGATGCAAATGCGGCGAAGAATGCTACACAACGGGTTTTGAAAATACTTTTACTGTTAGAAAGGTAAAATATCCTATATATACATACATACATATATATATATATATATATATATATATATATATATATATATATATATATATATATATATATATATATATATAAATACATATACAATATATATCTACTTAATAAATTTCCCTATGTATATAACGGAGTTCCCTATGTAACGTAGATGAGCCCTAAGAAAGGATTTTTGAAAATTCGTCCCCAGAGTGGGTTTAATAGGGGATGAAAATTTGTATGTAAATTCGTTATTTTTGAAATTAGTGATATATAAAAATATGTTACTATGGCTATTAAAATAAATATCTAACATCTTAATAGTTATTTTCGATACTTATGTGTAAAGAGAGGTATTCTAGTAGGCTTAAATTCGGGCACAAGTCTAAGGGACTGACGTATACACAACGAGATCGAGTGCGTAAGCGCACGAGATTTCGTTGTGTATACGTCAGTCCCTTTAGAGAGTGCCCCAATTTAAGCCTACCGGATACCTCTCTTTACGCATACGTATCGAACATAATTTTTTATAACGACGGCTTCTAAAGTTTAATAGAGAGAAAAAAATTAATTATTTTTAAGCAATTTTTATTAATTTGTAGAACGTTGTTGTTTTTTTTATTAATTTGTTGATCGTTTCCATGTTAATTTGAATATGATTATCATTGATAAATGAATATCATTATTTTCTCGCATAGTTTTAGCTACTTTCACGCACACTTGTACTTTCGCGCACAGTTACTGTCATTTGTTTTACAATGATATAAAAAACTGCTCTTTACGCCCACTACACAACGCTCGAATATTGAACTTTAGAAGCAGGTGTTATAAAAAAATAAATTTTTAACACTGACTTACAGACAATTCACAGCCTAAACTGTTGGGTTTAGAAGGACAAAATTTAGCACAGGAGATATGAAAATAAAATTGGCATTTAAGATTCTATTTATAAATAAAAGTCAGTTGTGTAAACGTTTCTGGAAATTTATTCCCTAAAGGGTTAAAACGTGAAATGAAAGTTCATCATTTTTGAAATTAGGAACGTGGATATTGATTTAGGCTTTTGAAAAACATTAAAAGTGAGCAGATAAAAAGATGTTGTCGATGTAAAATCCCATCGGGTATACGGCTAGTATATATATATATATATATATATATATATATATATATATATATATATATATATATATATATATATATATATTACATAAAGTCCGCCTAGAATATACGGTCGAGTTGATTTTTTAATGAGGTCCACTGGGATCTTGCAGATCCGAAAACGCCCGTAATGAGCTACATATATATATATATATATATATATATATATATATATATATATATATATATATACATATATATATATATATATATATTATATATATATATATATATATATATATATATATATATATATATATATATATATATATATATATATATATTACATAAAGTCCGCCTAGAATATACGGTCGAGCTGATTTTTTAATGAGGTCCACTGGGATCTTGCAGATCCGAAAACGCCAGTAATGAGCTACCGAACCGATTTTAAAAAATTTCTCACTGCTAGAGAACTAAATTATTTTAGATGGATACAACTATGCTGCACAAAATCCGTTCGGGTTCTTGGGTCCCCAAAAATACCAAAACTAATTAGCCAGCCGATTTTAAAAATTCTTTTACTCTTAGAAAGCTAAACTATTTTAAATAGGTACAGGTCTTAGATGAGATCCGCCAGGGCCCAATATTTGGAAATTCGCTATGTTATGCAGATGCTGCGACAGGGGTATTTTTATATGTATATCAATTGCGTTTATCGAATACTACTAATACAAAAATACATACATGTATCTTACCTATTATTTTCATTAATTCTACTTTTCACAATTACGCAGGCATTTGATAAAAAAGTAATATGGTAAGTTTTTATTCCTTTTTAAATTTTTAATCGATTGAAAAAGAAAAACCAGCCATTAGAACGCTCGTGGTCGGTTTTTGTTAAAAATTAAAGTTAAGTTCCTCCTATATAAATTTTAATAGGTACCTTTAGAGAAACTAACAACAACTGCAAATTACTCATTCTCATAAACTTTTCTTTTACACAAACCCGTAATATAGCTATCTTTCACAAGATCGACTATCTAATATATTGAAAAAGGAGAATAGAAATTATAATATCTTTTAAATGCGACAAAACTTGAAATGAGTATATATAAATTTGACTTTGCTTAGATTTTTCCAGTCTATTTTGTCTACTATACAATTTGATTTGATAAAAACATAATCTATTTCATTTTCTTCTAGTATTCCAGTATAAAATACTCTTGCAATAACAATATAAAAAAGATTTTAAAAAAGCGACATAATACAATCTTCGTCTTCATAAAAAAGCAATACAATTTAAATGCGATAAAAATTTTTATTTTCCATGTTGTATGGCTGTTGTTACCATAAAATATATTTGTGTATATACCTTTAACCTTCTCCTGATGTAGGTAGCGCTCTGCCTGCTCTCCTGTGCACCTATAAACATAATGTAAATAAAAATGATTTCTTTTTTGCGACTCAAAAAACAAATAACGACTTTTTAACGACAAAACTTTAATGTATGCTAGTAATATGTTTGCTATGGGTATGTTATATGTTTATTGCAAAAAGAAAATGACAACACCTGAAATAAAATGTATGGTGGGTATCGTCCGTGGTCCGTGGTTTTGTGATACACTTATATGTGTTAAATTTATTACGTTTTTTTTATGTAAGATTGTTTTCATCATAAATAATAAATAAGTAAATAAATATTATATTGTTCTAGGTTAGTACACCAACTGCCATATATATGTTCTCTCTTTTATCTTTGTATGTATTTCGTGTATGTATAAACTTATTAATTTTTAATCTAGACTTTCGCAGGTAGAAGTTTTAAAATGTTTTATTTGCAGTAGGAATATTATAAACTTATCACCTAGTTTATGATTTATTAAGGTATAGTTTTAAGTGTCAATAGTTAAAATTAATTGGCATAATAATTTATTTTTTTTAAATTTGTACTAAAAAATATTTTGATCATTTCCAATTTTCCATTGAGATATTGTCAAATACCCCATTGTAAGAATCGCTAGAAATTGGTGGAATAAGATACGTGTAGATAGGCGAAAGAAATAATGGAAATTGTCATTGTAATTAATGGTTTTCAACAGAGCAAAATATAGAGAAAAACCATTTTTATGAAAAAAAAAAAATAATAATAAGAGCACTGAAAAATATAAAATAATTAAGCAATTAATCAAGGCAAAAATATAACAATAAAATTTTCCAGTTTTTAAAGTTGGTGCCTCGGGCAGGTTCTCTTACAGAAACCTTGTTACGACTTTTACTATCTCTAAATGATCAAATAAGCAATTGACACCAACTTCAAAAATTAGAAAATTTTATTTTTATATTTATGCCTTGATTAATTTCGTAATTAAGTATCTTATACTTTTCAGTGCTCCTATTATTATTATTATTATTTTGAAGTCGGTTTTATTTTTTTTCTTAAAAAGGGTTTATTTTTCCTTTTTTGTGTGACCCTCAACCTCTTACAAGGAAAAATCTTGAAGTGATAATTTCGAAATCTAAATTTAAAATATTAATCATATATCCTAAAATAACAGCTTAAACAACAATGCTCACAACCATTTCCAATATTAACCAGAGCTTTTGGCTTCGATGTAAGCCCCTTAATGAAATACTTTCTTTAAATTTATGGAATACTTTCGTTTAAATATTGATTGTAGAGTATAATTACAAGGAGTAAAAATGGTTTAAATAGTTATTTCTAATAATATTATAGGTAAAATATAGACTGCACATGTAAGATTTTACATTAAGATTTAACTTTTCAATTTCAAATATTATCGAGTGCTTGTGAAACACTACTACGTATGACAGACATTTGTCTGCATTTAGAATACACGTAGTATTCATATGTTCACTTATCGTTCAGCTAAACTGAAACTTTAAGCACTCGACTTCCTTTAGTTAACATGACCAAAAACCACATATTATGTAAATTAAAAATCACAAAGTCATTGAAAAAATTATCCGGATCGGCCGGGAATCGAACTAATACTTTTGATGCGGTTTTAATATTTGATATTAATATTTTGATTGGTTAAACCATAATTATTCGCCTATTTCAAATTTTACTACCAAATTTATTGTTAAGACACGTCTAATAGGTCCGACCTTCGGTTTGAGTACGTCGGTAGAAAGATCTTTAAAAACAAAGGCTTCTGTCAAATTAAACTTTTTTTCTAGCTGTTATAGTTTTCGAGTAGTTTTATAAAATGTAATTTTTACCCCTATTTTGAAACTCGATTTCACCCCTTAAATGGCTTTTATCGCAGATAAAAAAAATACGTGTCTATTATTTTTATTGGTTCTGTACATTTACTAAGTTTAATCAAAATAGGGAATCATCACTTCAAGACCTTCGTCATTAAGGGATTTTGTCGCATATCTCCGAAGTCCTTGGTTAGATTTTGATCAAATTTATATGGGTCCACCTCAGAAGTATGTCCTTTCAAACAATAACAGAATCATCCATATCGGTTTCCATATACCGAAGTTATGAAGTAACATACCCAAAAAAAAGAAAAAAAATACAGTCGAATTGGCAACCTCCTCTTTTTTCAAAGTCGGTTAAAAATAAAAAAACTTTGGTGTATGTTTCGAGAATAAATTACTCGTGAGTAAGTTAATCAGTGTTAGGTTAGGCTTCAGTTTTCGTTAGGTTGCGAAATTCAATTGAGTTTAAAAATTTCATATATATAAAAAAAATACATTTCCGACAACGATAAACAAATTCAGATTAATTAAAATTACAATTTTAGTAGTGACTAGTGACTCACATTCACCTGTTTGTCACTGTATCACGTTAGCTTTTTCTTTCTAATATATGAAAAGAAAATCCGCCAGAAATTTCAGTATTAATGTGAAATATATATTATAAACAAAATTTTATTATTAGGCTTTAAAATTGAAAACTTTTATATATTATTGGATAGATTAGCTTGTTCGATATTAATATGCCAATTTTATAAATACAGGTATGAATACACAATTACTTGTTGACGGTGCTACCAAAAATTTGTCTTAGGAATAGGCAACTAATTAGATTTTAATTTCCAGACAAATGAAAACTACTGTAATATTAATCTTAATAGTTATCATACGTTCTACCTATCTATATTTATTTCACATTACTTCATTATTTGAAACATGTAAAATTAGTAGGAACATCAACGAACTAAGTATGACTAAATAAGTGACAAACACTTTTGTGATTTTTGACCCTGAGTGTGATATATTTCTACATTTTTGGATAATCTAAAATTATAAAAATAAAGAAAAAACTATTGTATGAAATAATATGGCTTCAAGTATATAGTATGTGGTAAAATCAATTAAGTTGGACAATACAATATGACTGTTTGTCTTTATCTACAAGTTTAAATTTGTATATATTATTACTTTAAGTAATTTATTACCTAGCAACGCTATTGAATTTAAGTAAAATTTCGTTAGTTGATTGGGGATGTTCTATAAATTCTGCAGCTAATTGACTTAAAATCGATATCAAAAGTAGTTTTAATTCTTGGAACTAAAAGTAACAGTTTACCTCTTGCTATGAAGGAATAAATTTAAATATTAAGAATGATATTTGCTAAGTGACCAGCGGAGTGGCCGCGCGTGCTTAGGCGCTAATACTTTGGACTAGCAGGTCAAAGGTTCGATTCCCGTGGCCGACTATACACGTGAATGTTTTCACAATTCCAGATGAATATCGGCATAGTTCCTTTAAGAAGCCTCTCCACCACTTTCCTAGTCCTTCACTCACATCGTAATAATATATTGTAATGTGATAAATACATAAATAAAGTATAAAAAAATAACAATGTGAGTGGTGTCTGTTATAGGCTGTCAGTCT
The DNA here is from genome assembly GCA_035578155.1 of Brachynemurus nebulosus. Lineage (NCBI taxonomy): Eukaryota > Metazoa > Arthropoda > Insecta > Neuroptera > Myrmeleontidae > Brachynemurus > Brachynemurus nebulosus. Next base: position 57,716,249 of record JAPWDM010000001.1, read on the forward strand.
TAAAAAGCCGCTTTAAACCTCATAATTATTATTATTTGCTAAACAATAAATTAGTTTTTCTTATAACGTAAAAGCCCCCATTATGGAACGGTATCTAATACGGGAACAGTTTTGACATTTACATATTAATGAAGTTATTTTTGAAAGAAACGTCTGATACAAACGAACAAAAATTATTATTAATAGAATGATTGTTTTTCAATTTAAATTCCTCGCATTTAATGTTTCCTTACTTAATTAAAGAAATAAATATGAAAATGCCAAAACTGTTCCAGTATTATGTAGATACCGTTCCATAGTGGGGGCTTTTACGTTATATGATATGGTTAATCACAAAGTCACGCTCAAACAATTCAGCTATCTTTTAATGGAATAATTTTAGCGTGACAGTATAAATGAAACTTCATCTCGCATACAGTTGTCAGATAAAACACACTTTTTTACTTATTGCAGAAAGTAAAATTTAATATTGATTCTTGTTGATTTTGCGGATTGTGTCTAAAATAGATTGTGGAATATGTCCGAATAAAGAAACTTAGGTAACAAAAAAATTGATGAGAAAAAAAATTTTGAATAATTAAATAATTATTTCCCGACACCACCACCATTTCAACCATCACGTTTAAACAAAATATAATTTTTTCTCTAATAGTTATTTTATAATCAACATTTATATGTTTAACTGTAAAAAGTATGTGGTAAAAAATAGATTAAATTTTCCTTAGTAGGTACTCTCCATATATCACATCGTAGTTTCGTGATACATCAATTTGCAATAAATATACATACATACAAACACATATACTATAGGTACTTACCATATATTACACAGGTATTGTTATATAAGAAATAAAATTTATATTATGATGGCTTTTTGAAAAAGACAATTTCTTCTTATATTATTACTGTTAGCTATTGCTCGCTATGCTTTCCTCCAGTCTCCTCCACTAAACTAAAATTGACTTGTTCTTTGTGTATCATTGTGAATAAAAAAGAAATTAATGTCATTTATTGTGTGCCATAAAAAATACACTTAACTTTTGACATTATTACATTGCCACAGATATTCATATGGTAGGTATTCTTGCAAGAAAATAAACGTACATATATATTTCTATAGATGATTTTTCACCACAACTCAACATGAAATTATTATCAAAAATTTTAATCAATTAATATTGTACTGTTGTGCTTATCTAGATAATATTGTCTAGAAAATTTTGCCTAGATAATGTTTTCGTAAAATAAGTAAAATAACAAAATAGCCATTTTTAGGGTTCCGAAATAAAAATCCAAGAACTAACATAATACGTCTATGTGTCCGTACGTACTTAATATACTTAAATACCCTTGCAGTAAAAATAGTTAAATTTAGGGTCCCAAAGTAAAAATTTCGGAAACCTTTATGTTTGTCTGTCAAATCCCAATAATTCCTACTTCCTTCGACCTGTGAACATGAAAATTTCTATGTATATGCTGCCGGTGTAAATTTCCATTTGCAGCAAGGACATTTAAGTATATTTCGTACGGACACAAGTTTCTACGTCATATTAACAAACAAGAAATAAATCTGTAATTTTGTAATTTTAAGAAAATCTTTTTCTCTAAATAAGAACTGCAATATTTTATGTTTAATACGACAAAAATAGGTAGTGTCTTACCATTTCAAAATCCTCATTAGAAGCAAGTTTTTAAGGTGGTTTGCTGAGTAAGTACGGTACATTTCTTTCTCAATATTGACCTTCGAAACTGACTGATTAAACATAATAACAAATACTCACCCTGTTTATAAAATTGAACTGTTATTGTTGTACTGACTGTTATTTGTGACAAAATTTTATTTTCTGTGGTAACATGTTTATTATTGTTGTAGTATATACCTATAAGTAAATTTGATGGATGTGAAAAAAGAATATACACTTTACCTACATACTCATATAATAGAGAGTGGAGATGGGTGCTTAAAAAACATTAAATGAAAAGAATGTAAGAATAAAGCAACAAGAATCTTAAGAATCTTAGTGTCGTTAGTTAGAGTTCTATTTCTACTCTTTTTTAATTCAAAGTTATTTATGTTATCCCTGTAATATAAATCCAAATTGATTATTCGATATATCAAAGTCTTAAGTCACCTTGCATTTTGTACGCAACGAACCAGTGAAACAGTAAAAGAGGGCTTCTATGACTGAACCATGACGTTTTTATGAGCCATATAGGCACAGCTAGAAACTGAAGGAAGATATAATAGCCCAGGTGCTAGGTATAGAATTTGACTTTTGATTATTGTTAGGGGGTCTTAGGTGAGTATGAAAACCGATGTCGTCGACCTCTAGGGTGGTCGACAATTTAGGGGGAAGGGGGAAAGTTACGGAAAAAGCCGATCGGGAGATCGCTTATAAATGTATTGCTTATTATTGATCATAGAGTGATGATTTTTTTTTCAATTTGTTTGCAATGAAATGCTCTAAAACTTATGTTATATGAAAATTTTTGATATACCTAACGAATTTCGTGTAAAAAAATGAAAATAGAAGGCAACGTTAAAATTTAGGTATATTTTTAGTATACAGGGCTAGTCAAAAATATAAAAAAGTCAGAAATGTCAGCGGGAAAGCATTTTTGGGATAAAATATGAGGACAAAAGTTTCACTGTTTGTTACGGCGCATCCGATGATGACCTTCACCTTGACCTCAAAGTCAAGGTTCAAGGTCATATCAAAGTCAAGTCCGTTTTTATATGACAACTTTTGACCCCGGAAATGGAAAGAGCGGAAAATTCTGTATCCGAATATGACCTTGATCGTGATCTCAAGGTCAGTGATCAGGGTCAATTCAAGGGCAAACCAAAATTCTTAAAATTTACCACTATTTTCTATTTTCATTTTTTTACACGAAAACCGTTAGCTATATCAAAAATTAGCATATGCTATACATAAACTTTAGATCATTTCATTGCAAACAAATTTAAAAAAATCATCACTCTACGGTCAATCGGCTTTTTCTGCAAGTTTACCCCCCCCCCCCAAGTTGTCGACCACCCTAGAGGTCGACAACATGCGTTTTCATACTTACCTAGGACCTCCAAATAATAATCAAAAGTCAAAATCTATACATCTTTCAGGGCTGTGTTTGGATATCTTTGCTATTTGACAAATAGAATATTCCAGAACATTTGTCAATATAAGCTATTTGGCCTCTTTTTCAATTACCAATTAAATGCTGTAATTGATTTTTCGATATCTTTGCTAGTTAACAAATAGAACATTTTAGAATTTCTGACAAACTGTACTGCTCAATTTCATTTTTAGTGACCAATTCAATAGTGAAGTCTGTTTCTAGCGAATTTCCAAAACTGGAAATTCAGCTCTTCTGCCCGTTTTCATGGCGCAACCTGAGGCCGAGACTGTAACAGAAATATCTTTTGAGGACCCTAGAATACGAAAATAATATTCATTAATATATATATATATATATATATATATATATATATATATATATATATATATATATATATATATACATATATATATATATATATATATATATATATATACATATATATATATATATATATATATATATATATATATATGTGTGTGTGTGTGTGTGTGTTTCCATGATAACTTTCGAACGAAACGTTTAATGCTTATGAAATTTGGGTGCGTACTGAAAACTGGATTGGCTCGGCTAAGATCGTTAGCCAAACACGTCGGATGGCCAGAAGTAGGTTTTTCCAGCATTTTTTGTCAACAAAATGAGTTTTTTGCCAGAACTAAGCAATTTTTCAAAAGTTCTTTTACACCAATCGAAAGTAAAAGGCAATATGCGTAAAAAATGTTTTTACACCTTTGCTCTAAGTTAATAACTTTTTCAAAAAAATTAGAAAATATGTTGGAAAAAATCGTTTTCTATTACACTTGCACTCACAGTCTTTTTTTTGTCTCATGTTTTGCGATGCTACACTCGAGAAAAAGGCTTTATAAGTGGCGTGTCATGATTTTTTTAATCCAATTTAACGATTCAGCTATATTCTACATATTTCTCTCAGTCATAAGTTTTTATAATATACCAATTCCATTCTCTCATAGCAAAATTGTCAAGAATATTTGTTTTATGTTATATGATTAGAATTTAAATTATGTTTACACCTTGCTGAAATTAATAAGAGTTTGCTAAAACCGCATAAAAATTACGTTAAACCATATTGAAACAATAATATTTTAACGTAATTTTCTATCCAATTGACAATACAGTTATTATTAGAATTTATAAGCAGAGCATAATTCTACTTGTAAATAATTTTACACATTCATTTTTTTTTTTTTTTTTTTTTTGTCAACAAAAAAAATAATTTTAAATTTTAACATATTTTATCATACATTTTTGAAAATATTAAATATTTTAAGGGGACCATTAGTGTGACCGCCTGAAAAAAAGGTGATTTTTGGGAATTTTTTTAAAGCAAAACTACTGTATGGAATGTTTTAATATTTTAAGGATATACAAAAACTATTTGAGATACGCACTTTTTACGCACAATTTTAGTATGTTATATTTAAAGGTACAGACTATCAAAACATGCAAAAAAACCAGTTTTTTAAAAATATCACACTAGTGGTCCCCCTTAGGGCGAAAATATATTAAAAAGCTGAAATTTCTTTAATAAAAGCCATACATCTGCTCATTTTACCTCAAAAATGTCTGAAAATTGAATATTTTCAAATAAATTTTTTTTTTTTTGAAAATTTAAAAATAAAATGACGTTTGATAGTAGGGTTACAAGTCTAGGGATAGTTAACTAGTATCAAGTCTAGGGATAGTTAAGAGGGTGATTGTGTCGACATTTTAATGTAAAATATAGTAATTTTAACCGTTTTCAAAAGAACGTTTCGATTTTAACAATAAAAAAATTTTAAAAAATGTTTTAGTTCTGCCAAGATTGCTAAAAAGAGACTGAAATGTTTTTAGATGTTGATATATAGGTACAAAGATAATATATACAAAAATATTAATGTATTATGTACTTGCTAGACTTATAGGTTTTATGGGTGGTTTTGTTTTAGTAGGATAAGTTTCTATATGTATAGGGTAGTGTCGTGTAAAACGGCACACTTAACATTTAGGTGGCTATAAAAAAATAACGGAAAATGTTATAGAAGTAAATTGTATTTATTCTAGTACCTTAATGATTATTTAACGCTGTGATAAAGGATTTTAATTATAAACTCAATACCGATCGCGTTATTAAAAAAAAAAACTCACAAAATGGGAAATGTGCATTCTTACACGACGGGTGGTGTAAGAGTGCGCATAAAGGTCGGTAAGATGGCGCACTTATTAAAAAGCTTGGAACATAGCACAAATCACATTTAAACAATCCCAGACCTACGTATAACAGGAGAATTTCTTGTATCAACACTTCTTTATATTTTTCATTATTCAAAACTTTTAACGTACGTAACGGTAGGTCGTAGTTAAAAAATAACGAAATTTTTGAAGGTTTAAGTGAAACAATTTATGGGTATTCCAAACGAGTAGGAGAGCTATGAGAGTACGGAAGCACACTACGTCGTCAAAAGTATGGGAACATCTTGACTCAAGGTGTGTCCACACTTTTGACGCCGTATTATACTTGCTGCTATGGTACATTACCGTGTCAAAAATGCCAAGGTGTCTCCATACTTTTGACGACGTAGTGGGCCTCCGTACTGTCATAGCTCTTCTACTCAAACATATTGCGATTGTTAAAACCTATTTTTCGTTATCGAAACTTATCGATACCGAATTACTTATATAAATTGATTATAACTGGTTAATTAAGGCTACATTAATCCAATTGTTTGGGTCAACAATAACACATTTTTAAAAAAATTAATTTTCGTAACTTTTCGTAATGGAAAACTTTTAATCGTAAATATCTTGTGAACGATGCATCGTAGCGAAAAACTAACGAAAATTTTTCAAGGCTTAAGCGAAGCAAGTTGTAGGTATTCCCAACACTAAAAATTTTACGACTATTAAAATATAGTTTTCGTTATCGAGAATTATCGATATCGAATTACTTTTTATAAATTGGTTATAATTGGTTAATTTTAAACCCCACTAGTCCTACTGATTGTATTATCATAGTAATATAATATTTAAAAAAAAATTATTTTCCATTATCGTAGTTTTCGTAATCGTAAACTTTTGATGTAGAAACTTGGATTACACAAATTTACATTGTCCGAAAGTTTGCTGTAGGATAGTATTCCACAGCAAAAGAAAAACATGATAAAAGTTAAAGAAAAACATGATAAAAGAAACTGTCGTGTAAGAATGTGCGCGCCGTCTTACAGACCTTTGTAATGCTCCATCTTACACGCTTGCCTATTGTCAACAAAATCATCCTATGGGAACCATCCACGCGTACTGACACAAATTAAAGTGATCGGAGCTAGTTCGTGACTAACTTTACTAGCCACAGGAACATTCATAACTTTTAACTTGTTTCGACATAAACCGTAGTAATATATTTAAATTCGAGAAAAACAATATCAAATCGTACTAAAAATTTTAAACTTCTCTAGGATATTAGGGTTATGTCGTATAGCAATATTTTTTGGTGAGCAATTACGGGGACCCGAACACTTCAAAACACGATTCAAGTTTGTTACGTTCCTGTTTCGAGAAAACAGGAGTGTGTACTCTGACCTATCGCGCCATCTTACACGACCCTACCCTATGTGTTTATAATAAAGTATTTTTAAAATTTTCTGCAAAAAGTACAATTAACTAAAAAAAAGTACGCGTTTTTGGATTTGTAGTACAAGAAAATTCTTATAAATTCACATTTATTAGCTTACTCCCACTTGACCACTTTTAACTAGTCAGAGTCAGATCTTATGCAATTTAATAAACAGTGTCGTTTTGATTTTTTTAAATTCATTTAAGATATTTATTGTTAGTGATATTTGAATTATTTTCCTAACTAATAAATTAAATTCTGTAAACTGATGATTTTGTAGATAAAAAAATAATTCTAAAAGGCGTCTATATTAGAGAAAAGTCTAAAAAACGGACATAGAATCTCACTGTTATTAACTCGACAATTCCCAGAGTTATTTGGAGGTGACAGATGTTTTCAATTTTTTTCAATGATAAGATAATTAAATCTTTACGTTCTGTTACCACCATTAGAAGGCTAATAGATGACTTTATATTTCTTTCTTGTGACAACTCTATACTATAAGTTAAACAAACAAATTAATACAGTTTACAATTAAAAATGCCTGTCACCTACAGGTGACACTGGGAATTGCCGAGTTAATTATTAAGTCTTGTAGTCTTTTTAAAAACTATTTTTGAACTAAAATCAGTTAATAGAAGAAAATTCGCTATGTTATGCAGATGCTGCGAGAGGCGTATTTTAAAAATATGGCGTTGCTATTCCCTTTTGGGTTAAATATTTTTGTTTAAAATAGAACACAAAAAGAAACGCGAATAAACAAACAGACTGGCTGTGTGAGAAGAAAAATTATTCTTCATTGTATTCATCCAAAAAGAAAAAAAAATTTTTTGACATGACATAAATAATATTCTACAATGTATACGGAAAAAAACCGGTTTCGAGCTCCGAAATTCGAAACAAAAGCTTGAAAAGAAAAACACTTGGGATGCTGAAACGCCTTTTCTAATTTTTCACGAAAAGAATTCGCCAAAAAATGAAGTGACGCCATGGACCTCTGCTCTCAGCGTTACAGCCCTAAACGATATATCCTACGACGTGTCGGACCGTTTCGACAAAACATAAAAATCCTTGGGACATGCCGGAAATTTTTAATAATAAAATTTAAAAAAAAATATTCCATCAAATTAAAAATAATGAGTATAAATTTTAAATAATATATACAATTATATAGGTAATTAGTATTTATTTATTTTTTATTTACTTTACCGTTGCTAAATTAATAACCTAAACAATTTCAAATAGAACATAAGTCACTCATATGAACGGAAATACTATTGTTGATTACAATACAGTAGCCAACATAAAATAGTAAACAATAACATGAATGATCACAGTTAACTAGCGACTTGTACACGTTCCGGTGCCTCAGTTATGGTCAAACTATAGTTTTAAAAGTATATGCAAGTATACCTATTAGTTACTATTATTTTAGTAGTATTTGCAAATCTGTAACACGAGAATGTATTGAATTTTGTAATACGTAGAGCCCGGACTGTATAGTGTACTATAAATCATTCTGTCAAAAAATTGAATGTTCTCCAGTAGCACAAAAACAGGTATGAGGGGTTAAAAAATGAAAATAAACTGTAATTTCAAAATCTATAGTCATTTACAAATTTTAATTGTTATTATGTAAATGCAAAGGAAAATGATACTTTCAGTGAAGTGTAACACACCTTATTAACATATTAATTTTCAACAAAACAGTAGTCAATACTGGCTAGATGCCTAGATGTTAGTTGCAATTAATAAATAACTAAAAACCAATGACAAAAATACTTTTTTCTACTCCTACTATTAAAAGTAACATTTTGCGCACGCCACACTGTGCGGAAATACAGTGGGAAATTATTTCCCCGCCTTAATATAATAAAAAAGTAGGCTATTCCTTTAGTTTAATATATAATATATAGAAATAATAATAAAAATATACATATATGTATGTATGTTGATTATTTATTATTGTTTCTATAGTTTCAAAGTATGCTTTGGCAAAACTTTGAATATCTTACCACTGACATTATAAATTAAAAAAATTTTTACTACTAATTTAAATTTTATTTTAATTATTTATGTTAAATTTTACGAAAAAATGTGCTCGTAGAAAAAGTATAGTGTAAAATGCGTGAGAAAAGCTTATTTCTCACTCATACGAATTGTTGCACTCGCCCTGCGGGCTCGCGCAACAAACTCATATTCGTGAGAAATAAGCTTCTTTTCCCACTTATTGTACAATATACTATTTTACAACTAATGACTGAAAAATTCAACTATTAACTCACAAGTATTAACTCAACATTTCAAGTATTAGCTAATAAGTAATTTAGTTTTTAGTTGTAGTTGTTAGTTATAGAGCTGAATTAACTCTGAATGTCGCCCTAGGCACCATGAAAAATGCCACCCCTACCTTTTGCTTGAAAAGAAGAAAATCTTAATTTTTCCCACCTTTTCCAACTTTCTCTTAAAAAATAACTGACGAGCCAAAAAAAAATACGTCAATTACAAATTTTGACGCCGTGTTTTCAAAATCCCCCGCCCCTAAAAACTGGCCGCCCTTAGGGCATGGCCTAGATTGGCCTATTGGTTAATCTAGCCCTCGTTAGTTATATTAAATTATATTGAAACCATAGTATAAAGTTTATTGAAATTATCGTAGAATCAAAAAAGGCAGGAAAATATTATTTTATCTTCTGAATATTTATTGAACGTAATATATACAAACGTGAGTAACGATATAAAAAATCATAAATATAAGTTTAAAAAAATTGAATACTATTTGCAATCTGTTTTCGATCGAAAGATTTTGATAACGAAAAATAAGTATAATTTATAGTAGATGTTATTTATATATTTGAAAGAATACTTCCTTTCCTTATATCATTCATTTTGGAAATACTGTTACTTCCGATATCGATAATTTTCGATAACGAAAATTACGTTTTAACAGTCGCAACATGTTTCGAACAGCCACAACTTGCTTCGCTTAAGCATTCAAAAATTTCGTTATTTTTGAGCTACGAGGCACCGTTTAAGAGATATTTACGATTAAAGTTTTCGATAACGAAAGTTAACGAAAAGTAGCCTTTTTAAAAGATTGTTCTGTTACTGATCAGATCAATGGGACTAACAGAGCCTAAAATAACTAGTTATAACCGTCTTATGACAAGTTACGCGGTACAGATAATTTTCGATAACAAAAAGTAGGTTTTGTTAGTCGTAACATGCTTGGAATACCCACAACTTGTTTCGCTTAAGCTTTCAAAAATTTCGTTATTTTTGAGCTACGACGCACCGTTTAGTAGATATTTACGATTAAAGTTTTCGATAGCGAAAGTTAACGAAAAGTAGTTTTTCCCAGATCAATGGGACTAACAAAGCTTAAATTAACTAGTTATAGCCAATTTATGACAAGTTACGCGGTATCGATAATTTTCGATAACGAAAAGTAGATTTTGACAGTCGCAATGGGTCTGGAATGCCCACAACTTGCTTAAGTCTTCAAAAATTTCGTTATTTTTGAGCTACGACGCACCGTTTAGGAGATATTTACGATTAAAATTTACGATTGCGAAAAGTAACGATTTGTCATTTTTTAAAAGTACACTATCGTTGACCAAATCAATGGAACTAATGGAGCCTACTCGTAAATTCATTAATTATAATCAGTTTATGATAAATAATTCGTTATCTTTGCTAGTTCTCGAACAGAACATTCTAAAACCTTTGTTAAATATCTTTACTTAGCTTCTATTTCAATAATTCTTCTAATAGTGATATTGGTTTGTCGACATCTTTATTAATTTTCGAATAGAAACTTTTGTCTAAGTGACTTTTTTTGCAAAGTGTACCAAATAAATACTGGCAATGTTAATCTTTATAAATAAAATAATAGATTATAATGGTTGTTTATATTGCTACATAAACATCGATGTATTCGAACATCGATGTCTTTCTTTCGATATATATCGTATATCGATACTCTTGAATCGATGTTAACATCGATGTCAACATCGATGTTTTTCTAATATCGATCATCCCCAGCCCAAACCAATGATAAAGTCGGTTTTTAGGTATATTTTCTATTTTCAGAATAGAATATTCTCGAACTTTTGTCTAATTCCGTTAATTGACCGTTTTTCGATGAAAAATTTGGTAATGAAATTAGATATTCGATATTTTTTTCTAATTTACAAAAAGAATATTCTAAAACTTGTTCTGAATATCGGTACTTGGTTATTTTTTTGTTGGTCAATCCATTGATTAAGAATTTTTTATCTCTTTTCTGATTATTGAAAGAATATTCTAGAACTTTTACCAGATTGCTCTATTAAAGCATCTTTTCGATGACCAACCCAGTGGTGAAATCGAATTATGTAATAGTTTTAATTTATCTGTATTTTTGTACAAGAAATATCTCCTCATAAAAATTTACAAGACTACGCTCCTCTCAGATATGTTTTAGCGAATTTCCAGAATGGAAATTCAGCTATTACAGTAGGTCTCATGACGCGACTTGAGCCCGGCACTATGGCAGAAATTTGTTTTGAGGTCCCTAGAAACCGAAAATAATATTCACTAGAATTTATATATATATATATATATATATATATATATATATATATATATATATATATATATATATATATATATATATATATATATATAAATATATATATATATATATATATATATATATATATATATGTATGTAAGTATGTATGTATTTATGTATCAGCACGATAACTCTCGAACGAAATGTCCTACGTTTACGAAATTTGGTGAGAACGTTGGAAGTCCCAAACCCTTGGAACCCAGACACGTCAGGAACATGGTTTTTGTTCTTGCAAAAAATTAGTTTTTTGCTAAAATTTCCACTTATTCAAAAATTTTTGTGAAATTTTATTACACCATTTAAAAGAGAAGAGAAGATTACATAAAAAAGGTCCTTAAACTTTTTTTCTATGTCGACTAGTTTCCGAGAAAAACTATGTTATTAGACTGTGATCCTTTTCTCGTATAAAGTGTGGATTTAGTCACAGTCTAAGTACATATTTGACACAATAAGTATATATTGTATATATATAAAAACAGATATCTGAAGATATCTGCAAAAAGGGAGCCAAGTACTCTTTGTGTAATACTTCAATATTTAAAAAAAAATGGTTGAAATAGATTGTTATGCCAAGTACAGATAAAATTACAATAAATGTGCTCAGTAACCTTATTAAGTATTTAAAAAAAAGAAAACAATTTTTAAAATGATGATTAAAACAAACTTTGAGAATAAAACTTTTTTTTTACTTGGCATTTTTGGCAAAATTTTTGCTTAACATTTGTAGAAGTTAAAAAGTCCTGCTTAACATAGCGAATTTCCATTTACATAAGTACGTTTTTCTCGGAAACTAGTTGATATAGAGTAATTGTAAATAAAAATACCCCTGTCGCAGCATCCTGCATAACATAGCGAATTTCATTACAACGTTTACGGTTTTTTGGACATTTTTCGTGAAAAAAATTTGGCAGAATGAGGCCGAAAAGTCACATAAAGAAGGTTTTTTTTATTTACAATTACTCTATATCAACTATTTATGGAAAATAGATAAATTATGTGTCGTTTCTAATGAATGGTGATACGTTTTTCCGGAAATTTTTGACAGAATAATTTATTACCTGCACTATAGGTCCGCGCTCTAGTAATACGAGACTGTAATAAAATCTATAATGGTCAAGAGCAAGGTTGAATATATCAAAAAATGACAACTACCTATATTTTACACAGGTTGAGTATATTAGAGGAAAAAAGGAGCTTATATTAGACTGCAATATAGCCAGTTCCGGCTTATTTTTCTTTCTATTATGTCTTGTATTACTAACCCTAAACGGATTGAACAAGGGAACTCCAATAACTTTTCATTTGTAAGTAAATTGAATAAATACCAAAAATATTGGTTATTTTAACTGTTAGCCTGCCTGTACATGATCAGTAATACTGTCAGTATTGAATGACAAAAATAATGAATCATTACTTTTATAACATAAATTATATACGCGAATACAGAATACTTCAGTATTATTAATACACGATCAGTACTAATGTCAGTTTTTCTAAATACTAACAGTATTACTGATCGTGTACAGGCAGCCTTAAATTACATGTGGCAATTTTTATGATTCTGATCGATTATTACGATCCTGCAAATACACTGTCCTTGTAATATATATTTGTTATGAATATTACTCCCACTACTGTAATTTTACAATATTCACGTAAACAATAATATTTTTACAACTATAATTACACTATTCCGTAAAACTTTTATAATTTTGCTGTAATTTCTTTTTCAATTTTCAAATAAATTGTAAAAATTATCAAAAACTTATTTCAGTATCTTTTTGTTTTCGTCGGGAATTACCAGAAACTAAATGGAGAGTCGACAGATTTTAATTGTGTTAAAAATTTTGTTGCATGTTTTCTTAACGACAAGAGCTGACAGCGATCCTCCGCTGGTAACAATTGATCAGGGTAAATTACGTGGTCAAACGAAATCTGATTATTGGGGCAATCCATATTTTAGTTTCGAAGGAATACCATTTGCTGAACCTCCAATCGGCGAATTACGATTTAAAGTAAGTTTTATTAACCCTAGAACGACAAGCCTATTTTTTCTACTCTTAAACTACAAACCGGCGTATATATTTACCTCAGCGGATTTGTGTCGTAAAATCGTTCTGACAGCAGTAATTTTACTTATAAGTACATTAATTTTTTCGTTTATTCATGCTGAAGAGAATCGTGAAGAGCAAATTCAATCTAATCAGAGTTTAGTCGGTGAAAAATCGATTTAAATAGCTAAAAGTGTTCAAAAACGGTCAAACTGTCAAACTATCAAACAAAAATTGATAACTATTTTTCTAATGAACCGAGTTTCAAATTTGAGACGATATTTTAAAGAGGACACAAAAGACTTCAAGAAAAAAATTCCATCATGATGTTTTGCCAAAAAAGTCTACTTACTTAGGATTTTGAAAATTAAAAAAATTAAAAATTGGGAATTTGATATGTGGAAAAATCAATTAAAAATGCATGAAAAATTGATTTTTAAGAATATATTTCAGTTTCTGTAACGCAAAATTTAAAAAAAAAAAGAATCTAACTTATTCAAAGGCGCTACAATCGCTGCAATATAGTATTCTATGGTTCTCGCAGGTCGTCATCATCCGCCAGAAAAAGCAACGCATATCAATTTTATTGCTATTCCTAGTATGTGGATACTTAAAATATGAAAATCATCACCGAAAATTATATACCTAATGTTTTATTGCAAAATTAGGTTATTTATAAGTGAATAAAAATTATTTTAGCAAGAAAAATAGAAATAACTTACCTAAACAAAACACTGACTTAAACTACAAACCGGGGTAGATATTAACCCCACAGTATCTTCACGTCTTCACTCCGTCACAGTAGACAAGAAACTGGAGGGTCTCGCGACCTCATCCTACTGTTAGAACCTTGAACAAATTATGGTACAGGTGTCCAGTCGATAATGTCACTGGCTAATTTAAAAACGTAGTTTAAATTTTACCTGGGGTAGATATCTATCCCGGCTTGTCGTTCTAGGGTTTAAAATTACTTAGAAAATTTGAAAAAACAAAAAATTGCAATAAATTTGATAGGCGCCAAGGCCACCAAAACCATGGTCAGGAATTATGGACGCTACTCGTCCAGGAAGTCCGTGTACACAAAAGTTTTTTGAATCGACGGAACCAATGTTTCAGAATGTCTCAATCGGTGGAAGTGAAGATTGTCTGACTTTGAATGTTTATACGCATTTGGTAAGTATGAAAGAAAAATATTGGAAAATATAACTACAAAAAAAATATATTGTAGGATGATGAACTCAAACCTGTAATGGTTTGGATACATGGCGGTGCTTTCATATCTGGATCAGCCTCAGATGGAATCTATGGCGAACAGTTTCTGATATCTGAAGATATTGTTTTAGTTAAAATTCAATATCGCTTGGACGTGTTAGGTACACGCAAAACTTTTCCGAATCGCAGATATTCATGCACTTGATCAAATTTTAGGTTTTTTGAGTCATCCAAATCCTGAGCTAAAGGTACCAGGTAACGCAGGGTTAAAAGATCAAGTGATGGCTCTCAAGTGGGTGAAACATAATATCAAATATTTCGGCGGTGATCCTGAGAGAGTTACAATATTTGGTTTTAGTGCTGGCGGAGCTAGCACTCACTTCTTATATTTGTCACCAATGGCGAAAGGATTGTTTAGTAGAGTCATTGTGCAAAGTGGCTGCGCTACGGACACGTGGACAACTAAGGATCAGTCAGTGGTTCCTCTTGCGGGGTTATTGAAATGCCCTGTTACAGATGACAAGCAATTGATTAACTGTTTAACGACACAGAAGGCTGAAGATTTAATTGCAGCTTCCCTAACTCTAAAAATGGTGAGACCTTTTTCTAAAATTTTTGGCTAAACATACTATCCATCATATTTTATTTCCCTTCTAGAATGGCAAATTGGGTGAAGATCCTGGGTTTAGTGTTGTCGTAGAAAACTCTTCAGATGAGGAAGCCTTTCTACCGTCTAATGTAGAGAAAATTATAGAGACGGGAAATTTTAATGATGTGCCATTTTTGACGGGGTATCTACCCGACGATGGCTCGGTTCTCATCACACTTTTGCGGCCATTTCTAGCAAATTTTACTAACAATATCGTGCTCATACCAAAAGACATTAAAGTTGATCTGAATTCTAAAGAAGCCCAGAAATTGGGGGACGAAATTCAAAACTTTTACTACGGATCCAAAAAACCGTCGTTCGAAAATATTGACAGGCTTTCGCAGGTTCGTTTGATATAATAAAATATGAGAAAAATCAGGAAAACTAATCGAAAATTGGATTTTGCTTGCAGTATTTCACTGATATCATGTTTCTTCGGAGACAAATCGAGGATGTGAAGCATCAAGCGAAGATTGGAAAAGCGCCACAATATTTTTACCGATTCTTATATCATACCGAGGAATTGTCACCAAATATGATTGATTTCCCAAAACCGCTTTATCAACATACTGATGACATCCACTATTTATTCGTATACAGTCGAACTCCAAAACATTTAGATCCAAAATCGGAAGCGTATCAGGGTGTTAAACGTACGTTAAAGTTATGGACCACATTCGCCAAAACTGGTAATCCAAATCCAGACAGTCAGGATGAATTTTATTTGGGCGTTGAGTGGAAACCAGTATCGCCGGCACACTTTTATTACTTGAATATTGCACCGAATGTAAGTTTGGAGGAAAATCCAGGGAAAGAACGCATGGAATTTTGGGATAACATATATAAAAAATATGAAAAATATGTTACGACATTGATATAAAAATTAAAATACATAATTCACTTGAAATAAATTATTCAAATATATTCCAATAGGGCTATGTAGGGCAAAACCGGGTAGTTTGATCTTGAGTTTTTTACGTCAAAATTTTCTTTAAATTTCCTGTAGTGTCTATGATTGTCTGTCGTCCAAATAAAATCAAAAAAAGGACAACAGATGTTATTACATTTCTCTGAAATATATTAATCATAAATCTTGCGTCAGTGTTACAAATAACCTTAAACGCATGGTATTTCTGCGTACGGACAGTCATCAAAAGGTAAATAGAAACTGCACTGTAGTGTGGTCTTAAAAATCTGGTCTTTCTAGTTTCTTACGATGCAAAAATTGCATAGGCTAAAAAAATTCTAGACATCCAAACTAGAGATGTCGATTTTAAATAGATTAATCGGAAATCGATTAATCGAAGCTTAAAAAATCGATTCTTTTTCCGATTTTTTTTCATTTGCATCGATTCAGGAATCGATTATTAAAAGGAAGAGATCAATAACCAATTTTTTCCAAAAATAATTTCATTTTAATTGTAATTCTACAAAGAAACATGTGTTAAAATGAAACAGGAAAAACGTTATTGTTAATTGTCAGTTTTTAGTTTTCACTCGTTGTTATCAACGAACCCCCCACCCCCCCCCCCCCATGTAGCTCTATACCTTTAACTACATATCTACGCCTATTTTGTCCAGTAGTCCCAATAGTATCCAATAGTGAATATGTATATTGTATACAGTATAATACCTATATACCTATATTAAATACTACCTAAACTAAGTGTATTCTATTACCAAAAAAAATTTCAACCAAATCGCCGACCTTAAGGCTGTGCCGTCACGTTTAAGCTACATTACATATTTTTGCTGTGACTGTACCTCTGCAAGAACTATAAAAAAGAAAATTTTTTTATGTAGTACAAATAGAAAATGCTGTAAAAAATACAGGATATGGAACAAAGTATTTTCTAACAAAAAAATCTTCAAAAAGACCCGCTCTAGCATATATATGGTAGAGCGGGTATCTCAAGGATCCAAAAAGATTAGAGGCTGAATGCGATTATTACTCCCCAATGTCATTACTTATTTTGAAAATATCCCTGTAGGGCTGCAGGCTCTATCCTAACTTGCTAAACCTTTCCCTTCAAGCAAGTATTGCAATACCTTAAGTACTTGACGAATCACTCCAGATAGTAAATCTAAGATTATACTGACATAACAGTAGTCCCTCTAAAAATTATGCTCGACACAAATCTGTCTATTTATCAAATATCAAGAACGGGAATTTGATTGTCAGTCGACAGTTAATCTTTAGTTTTCATTATTACAATCAAAATAACCAAATTCAGTCGATTCTAATTAACAACAACAGTAGGTACCCGCATACCGGGTAAGTTCGATTTAACACTTGATGACTTGGTCTTTCGTGTTTCCTTTTTAAATTATACATAATCATTAAAAAATATAGGGCAACATTCGCATGAATATGTAAGTTGTACGTTTTAATAGCAAATTTCCCCTGTTTATACGTATGTTGGGTGCACGCATAACACATATTCACACACTTACAATATAAATAAATAGGTAAAACCTATGCTCGTACCTATATGTTTTTGCTCAATGTTCTTAAACACGCTAATATGTAGAACTTATCTTTAATTTGCTAAATAATATTAATTTATACCGTACATTGTATTAGGTGTTAGAGAAAATGAATATTCAGTAAGAACTTATTTCGTTATATTTTAAACTTAGCTTTATGATTATACAACAGTCCAATTTTAGCTCTTCGAATTCGTGTATTTGACTAAAGGTAGACACTTTATGTAAGACTAATACAAAATTTAAATTAAACGATTTCACTAAACTGAAATTCAAAGAGTAGCAGATCCTACAATAATTATTATGATCTCAACCAATACTATGATATTTTAAAGCTTCTGAAATATTATATATTCACTTCCCTTTAACAGAGCCCTTTGATTGATTTCTACTTCATCGCGGAAATCCCATTTTTTATGTTGCATTGTTTTCGATTTTAAATTAAAAGTTAGTGTGTAAATTCAGTAGTAAAAAAAGCCACAAGCTTGTAATTTTTAACAGCTGGGGGTGGACTCTAGAAATGGACATTCTGAACAAGTGGTCTTGTTGACACATGGATAATTTTGATCTTGGTCTTAATTTTGTAGAGTTCGATCTTCGTCTTCATATTAATCAAAAATGTTGCAAACCTAATTTTACTGAATCTTACATTTTTATTAAATTGTGTTACGACGAAAATTTTTTAAAAATTTTCAAAAATTGTAATAGTTTATTAATTAAATGAGACGTATAAATATTGGAAATATTTCAAAAATTTAGGTGCATGGTAATTCTCTAAGAGTCTTGCTTTTGTCTTAACCTTCATCACTTGAATCTTGATATTGGTCTTATAAACTATACTAATAATTATTATACTAATCTTGCTAGAGTATGAATAGTTTTGATCTTGGGATTCATCTTGCTAAGAAAACAAAATCGAAACAAGACTAGGTATAAGACCAATCCTGTGTTTGCTTATCACAGTTTACGTTTTTAGTAGAAGGAGTTACCCAGTTTTTAGTGGCATACCTTGCATTTAATGTTGATCAATGTTTGTACCAATTGATGTACCAATATTCTCATTCCATTTTTCTCTCATGGTACTGTAAACGGGTTGGTCAAGAACGCGCCTTAATGATAATGAAATAGCCTTATGTGAACATTCACAATGTTTACCTACGATATTACAGAATCGAGATGGAATGATATCACCTTTGAATATATGAATATGCCACGTGTTCTTCAATTGTCCTAAAGGACATCCGGGATAAGAACAGCGGATTTACCTACATACAAAAAAAATAAAAGACATTGTTGGCCTCGTAAAAATTATCTTGCCCACTCCCCATTTTCGTCTTGCGATGGCACTGCTCAGGGACATATACTAAAGAAAACATACGTTAACAACAATGAAGTATTTCGAAGTATCATTAATTTAATTAATGAATTTTTCTTGGTATCTAATGAAAGAAATGCAGTTAATTTCTTTCTTCAAATGGTATATAATTTAATGTAACATTCAATATCAAAAAATTATGCCGAATTGAAGAAATAAATTTGTTATCTATATATGTATGTTTCTTATTAATTAACGTTAATTATATGGCGCACCTTATAAGTGACTGTTACTTGGTTCAGGTAATTTCAGGCAATCCAATGATTTTTTCGGTTGTATTTCAATAATATTCGAATACTTAAGTAATTATATTTTTAATACGAACATAACAGTAAACTAAATTGATACAATATTGGTTGTATTATTTCTGAGGCACTTTATACATTTTAAAATACACACGTTAAAATAATATATCAGACACACACTTTTCTAATCATCTTTATATTAAAACATAAACTTTCTAGAACTCCACATATATTGATTTTTTGAAATTCGTTTTAATCGCGAAAGATAAGATATTCCATTCTCGCACATATATATTAGGGGGCCTAGAACTGTACAATATTAGATAGATAGGTAAGGGACCTAATGTGTAGATAGATACCATACTTACCAATTAACGAACTGTTTTAAGTTTAATTTTGCACACTCCACTCCGTCATATGTGTCTATTTACCTACAATAGTAATCTACGTAGGTACATATGAATGTATGTAAATGTCTGTAAACGTCAATAATATTACTTCCCAGAAATGATAGTGCCACTCGGAGCTACGTCCCACTCATCATCACTCATATGTGTGCTATTGTATGTACCTAATATGTAATTGTCAGGGTGGTGGAATAAAAAGAGAGAAGAGGGTGGGTAGGTAATGTTGGATAGTGAGTGAATCACCTGCTACTTTTCATATCTTTTGCTTACATGATGATAATGTAATATTAGTATATATTTATTTTTAGGTAACTATAAGAATATTATGAATATTATCAGTTCATAATAAAAAAACAAAACAAAACGTTTTAAAAGCCCACGACAAGAGCTCTAAAAATTTTCAGATGAAAATTCCTGAATTCCCTATTCCAATTTTCATAATAATTTATAAGAATATAAGCTACAATTTTCATCCGTCGTGTGTGACATGTCTTAACGTGTATTTTGTAATATAATTACATCACACACGACTAATGAAACTTACAAGCTTATTCTAAAGAAATTCGTCGTGAATTCTTAAAACCTTTTTAGAGTTATTTTTATACGGTAGGTATACTATTCACACAAGTGAAATTGCACTTGACCAATTGTTATTAAACATAGATAAAAACCATCTCGCAGCAATTACCAGCTTTTTTTCTGGAAATCCTAAAATATTCTAAAAACAACAACACGAATGGCTATCAAACCTGGTTAAGAATAATCTCGGATTTCTCGAAACAATTTTCGACTCTTACTCACCTGACATTTGCTCTATATAATACTAGATGTTATGTATGTGTACCATTGCCCTAAATAAGTTTTATCCCAAATATTAATTCTAGAAGTATCAAATATTTTTAAACTATAATAACTAGCGTGATGGAAGAAATTAGTAAGCGAAAGAACTCTATGAGTTAAAATAACTTTTGGGGCTCGTAATTTTTGCCCCTAAAAACCTCTATAAGTGAGAAAATTAAACTTGTACATGAAAGAGTATTTTTACTTGTCTGAACTTTTAAGCAGAAACCATTTCGTCCTACATTTCCATAATCAAGAACAATTTAGGATCAAATCTGAACTTGTGACGTAAAAAGAGAGGGAACATATTCGCTTTTTTCTGTGAAGACTTATGAGTGAGGTCGCATCATTCTATAATACCTTTCTAAACGAGAGCGTTGTGGGATTAAGTTTTAATTTTAAAAAAAAGTCCAACGTTTGAACCTTAAACCACCATCTTGCACCACTTTATAAATAAGAAAACGGATAAGTAAGCAATCTCTATAAATGAAAAAAAATATCCCTTGAGCTTTCGCTTATCCAGGTTCGACTGAATTTAATTCATCATAAAACAATAAGCAGCTTAATGGAATTCGTCTAAATTTTCTGAAAAAACTTTCGATAGGTACAGTTAATTAACCGTGCACTTTTATCAAGCTTATAACCACTAGCTACATTCTTTAATTCAGGGTTCATATTATTTAATTTAAATGTTTACATGATTTGCATAAAATCTATATCATCAGTTTTAGATTATTGTTTTAAGACTTGTTGTGATTCGATTTAAAAAAAAAAAGAAAAAAAAATATTAAGCTAAGGATTATCTTTCCAAAAAATTACGAACGTAATATTGATAACGTTAAATGAATTTACTTTTCCGGAGGAGTAAGGAAATATTTTAATAATATTATAAATTCGTCTTCCGACGTTAGCTATATAATATAATCTCCCTGACTTTAAGCAAACAATTTAGAATGTGGTTCAAAATAAACACCTTAAAACATTATATATTGCACTTACTTATTCTCTTCAAGAAAACAAACAGTTTACTTCCAAGACAGGATTGTTTAAATAAGTTAAGATATTGTTAAGATTCATAGAATGATTAATATTTGAGTACAGGTTGCGTCCAGCTTATGCACACTTCACATATTACTCAAAGAGCAGTATTTGCAATCCTTCCCCGAAATTTTTTATTATTTAACCCAGGGATTCTAAGCGACCCATTTGGGGTCGCTTAGCGAAGTCTTAGCGAAATATATTTTCATACATATAATTATATTGTTAATTGATACTTAATCAATAAATCCCCACAAAATATTTATATATCTCTATTTGGAGTCGTGAATGAAAAAAGTTTAAGAAGCCCTGGTTTAACCTATAGATCGTACAAGTCCGGTGTGTCATACAACGTATAAGTGTATGAATTTTCAAAGACTTTAACTGTGAAAGTACTGATATTCTTTAAAATTTTTGCAGTAATACAGTGGCGACAACGCATAGACGGGCAATAGAAAATTCTGGCAACGACGAGTACATATTCACAATATTGCATACATACACACAACACCTACAAACTACAATAATATACACACATACAATACTACAAACGACAATAATACACACACATCAACCAACCGAATATTCCAGCACAGAACATTCTAGCAACACACTAGTGCATTATCAGCCGCCGCACGTTAAAGAGAACATTCTAGTGTGGAAAGCATTGGAAACGAATCGAACCACACACCTCGCTATAAATACGCCAGCAGCAGTGCCAGTGAGTCAATCAATCATCATCAGTTGTCGCCATGCAGTCAACACGAGCGAACCAGTAGTGAGTCAGTATCAGTCAGTCGCCAACGAACAGTAACAGTGATAGATCAGTATCAGGGTCAGTGCTAAATACTCAGTGCCGACCAATCAATCAGTGCGAACCAGTGGCCAGTGCAAGCCGAACTACTAATCCACAACACAGAGCGGACAAGCATCAGCCAGTGCGAAGACGACATCGACATTATCATCTGTGTACTACAACAGTCGCAAGAGAGCATCCTGCAAACATTGTACTTTCAACAATCGCAACAACGAACTCACCATAACGAAGAGGAACGACTTCGTTACGTCAACACGCACCTTCACACGACGTTACCGGAAGACAGATACATGGTACGTCGATATATACATGTACGTGTATCGTCACAACAATCTATAAATAAAGTATATAGGGGAGAGCGGGGCTATCCCGTACACTTCATTGTTCAGCTAATATCGAGTATAAAATTATAAGAAAATTAGCAATATATAATTTGGACCATTGGCTATTGATTTCACACAAAGAAATTTGAATTATTCCACTGTTTACATATTTAAATTGTAGAAAACACATTTTATTACTTATTGTCGACTCGACTAAGAAAAATCATAACGTAAATTGTATTATCGGCATATATTTTGTTCAGCTTATAAAAGTATAAAAAGTGTTAGGTTAACTTTTATCCAAAAAAAAGTGATAAAGTTTATAGAACGAAAGTATTTTATTTAAAGTTTATTTAAACAAAAATCACAAGTAAAATTATCTGCAGACTCGGCAGCACTAAAACTATAATGTTTATGGTATTTCCTGCATCAACTACAATTATTTATTAATGTCGCCATATTAAACCATTTGGGGCTAAGTCGTACACTTCTGTGCGGTTTAGCCCCATCTTGTACCTGGTGTGAGGTTCATAACCTAACCTCAAATTCCGTCGCCTAACTAGTCTTCACTAGTGATCAAGAGAGAGCTAAATAAAAGTAGTTTCTCATGATTTTATCGCTATTAGCTCATAGGTAAAGGTTGTCCACCCAACTCTTATTTGGCAGTGCCCTAAAATTATAAGAGACATAATAAAAACAAGTTTTTTCACCGTCATACTGGCATTTATACGCACAGCGGAACAAACTCAATCCTTTGATTTTCCTCGGTCAGGCGCTAGGTTGCGACAACGATTGGACTTGTCTAGCTTGAAATCTAGACACGAAAAATGGGTGTACGGTTTAGCCTCGCTGTACGGTATAGCCCCGCTCTCCCCTATAATCAAACATATCAAGGAGTCTTATTTAACATGCCTATTCCCTTCCATACTTCCATAATACGAAGAAACTTTTTTGGATAAAGTTTAAAAATAGTAAAATAAAAAGGTTCCAAATTTGAGGTATGAGTGAAATTATATTAGATTGAAGTGGAGATTAAAGTAGGCATGAATCCTTCTAAACTGTGTATCCTAAACTTCTAACAAAGAGATGCACCCAGAGTGAAATTCGGGATTTTGATGAAACTTCGCTGGTGTGTAGAATAGACAAAAATAACGGACCCGTATTTTTTTTATCGGCTACCTTCCACGTTTAGGGGGTGAAACCAGCCCCTAAAGTTGGGGTTTCAAATCGTATTTCTTAAAATATCTCGAAAACTATAAGAGATACAGAAAAACTTTAAATTGTCGAAATGTTACTCTTTGAAATTATCAGGGCCGGGTTCATAAGAGGGGCTGGCGGGATGAAAATGGGGGTAAATTTTCTTGTACAGCCTGAATGGCTCAATGTATCAAATTTTTTCCATCATAAATAGAAAGAGCACCAAAAGTTAGGGGATAAGTGCTTTTGCTTTTTTTCGATTTATATGTGGTATCCAAGCAATATAAGGAAGAAAAAAATAGGGTAGATTATTATTGATTGCAAATACGTTCTATATTTTTTTTATATTGATTTTCATCATGAAAATGTAAATTTTTACGTTCCGATAATGATTCATGTATCTTTTAGCACTTACTTAATTGGTAATTTAGCCATGTGTATATTTAGTTACTCATATTCGATATTTTTTGTACCTATTTCTACTTAGTTTTCTGGTCTAAAAATTTTAATGAATGTTCAACAAGAAGCAATAATCTTCCATTCAACAACTGCCTTTATCTCCTTACAAATTCGTTTTTCACCAAATAAACGCAGTTTATTTCTTTCTCAATATTCAAACTATTTTTCTTATTCTTTTTGTATGTTTTATAGGTGTCAACCCCATTTCCCAAATCGCAAAATTTATTACAAAGCACCTGAACATTGAACGAAAGAGATTACTCTTTCTTGTCGAATATTCATTAATACAGGCACACCAGAGAACTTTAACTTTCGCAAAAATAGGTATAAAAAATATGGAATATGAGTAACCAAATGTACATATGGCTAAATTACCAATTAAGTTAGTACTGAAAAATATATGAGTCATTATCGAAAAGTAAAAATTTACATTTTTGTGATGAAAATCAATATAAAAATAAAAAAATAGAACGTATTTGCAATCAATAAAAATTTGGGGGACAGGTCTACCCACACTGTCAACTTCCCATTGGGTTCTTAAAGACTAGAGACTACTGTACATAAATAATTCTTTTTTCATTTCAGGCGACTCCTCCCCTGGGCCCCCGATAGAGGATTTCCCTTTTGCACCATACCGGGTGCTTTGCTTTCTGTACCACCCTTATCAAACAAATGATAACATCATTTGTTCTCAAGATATGCGAGACAAAATATATTTTGGCAAAAAAACTAATTTTTTCAAGTTTCTTATTTTTTTTTAAATTTTCTAATAAAATACTGGCGTTTTTGACATCAAGGAAGGTTCTTAGGCCATTATATAATAATGTTATGGTAAAAAATCCATATAATCGACGTTATCTTAATAAAGTTATACAAAATCTTAATAAAGAGATACAGTTGGATACCTCTCCTTTTAACTCAATTTAAAAATGCAATATTTTTCATTTAAGTTGTTTGTAATATAATAAATCAAGAATGTATTTTGCATTTCTAATCTGCACGTATCCCTATCCCCATATTTCATGGTAATTGTTTCCAGTGGCGACGCGTGAAATTATTACCTGGGGAGACAATCTTTTTTTACCATATTTTTAAATAGACTTATTTTCTATCTATTTTTATTTGGAAATCTGTAGTCTTTCTTAGCCTAGTTTTTTTCTATAACAGACCTTCTGACCCAGCACTTTGATTGCAAAATAAAAATATTGAAATTTTTGACCAGCCATTTGTGCTTACTGCGCCAAGAGTAAAAGATATTGAAATTTTTATTTTGTTAATTGCGGTTAGTGTGAATTAAAGGTCTTCAAAAAATTTAAAATTTTAAAATAACTAGTTCTGAAATTAGTCAGTTTAGATATATTATAGTTTTTAAATTAGATTCACATTTTATTATTGCTAAAAAAAAAGGAAAAAAATTAAAACTTTTGATGTAACAGCCTTAAACAGATAACAAAGAAAAACAAATTAGAAATAAATAAAAATTTTATTAAAAGGTTCTATCTAATGTTTAAATAATAAACAATAAAATCTCACAAAATTTCCCGAAAAATACTGCTGGCAAGCAAAAAAAACGAGAAAAATTATTTATTTCCTCAAAAATATTGTTGGCGAGCAAAAAGAATCATCAACACCCAAATTTTATTTGATTTTCAATTCCGCCTAAAAAGCGGAAAGTCGCAAACCAGAAATTTTCACCGCAAATTTTACTTCTAAACCGTCCAATTTGCGGAAAACCGCCCAATCTGGCAGTCGTAATAATAAAATACTCTTCAGTTGATACGTATACGTATACATATATACGTATACATCAGTAACCAAAGGCATACGTCGCATACGTATCAGTAGCGAAGACAAAAATCTTTCTGTTTCCCCTGACACTGCATATGCTGCATATGGTGTTATTGTTTCAGTTTTTTATTATTATTCAAAAAGTACTGAATATATTTTGATAATTTTTGTACTATTAAGAAGAATACTACATTTTACACAAAGATAAGAAAAAATTATTCCAAAATCTTTCTTAGTTTTTGAGTAATAATGATGTAAAAAAAATATTGGAGAATACTGCATACATACATGCAGACTGTGTGTGTGAATGTGTAAGTGGGTACTTGTCACACATGCATGCAAACCAGGGTAAACAAAAATAAAAATGTCTTTTTTCCGTTTTTATATTATTGTTTCACTTTTTTAATTATTATTCAAAAAGTATTGAATATATTTTGATAATTTTTGTACTATTAAGAATACTACATTTTACACATAGATAAAAAAAAAATTATTCCAAAATCGTTCTTAGTTTTTGAGTAATAATGAATTAATGATGTAAAAAAAATGTTGAAGAATACTCTACATACATGCAGACGGTGTGTGTGTGTGAATATATAGGCAGTTGTCCACACATATATGTAGAGCCAGGATAAACAAATGTAAAAATGTCTTTTGCCTTTAAATAGACTTGTAATGTGCTTGTAACTTACCTATTTTCATTCTGTATGACTACAGAGGCTCATATTTTTCAGGTTATATGTATATATTATTGTATATGGGTGTAAAATGTAAACGTATATATATTATATGTACATATATTCGTATATACGTTTTATTTGAAAATGTGAATGTATTGAAAATGGCCAATATTATAAAACTTAGATAATAAATTATTTTAAATTTTCTAAAGATAAATTTTATGAAATTTAATTTTTTTGGGGAGACACTGTCTCCCTTGTCTGCTCCCACGCGTCGCCACTGATTGTTTCCAAGTAATTTCTCAATCGAAGTTAATGGAACGAAGTGTTTATATTACTCTTCTATACTGGAGAATTTAATTTTTCAATTTAAAGAAAATTCATAAATCACATTGTCAGAATGGACATTAACTGGACACAGGAAGAAAACTTTTAAGAAAAAGAGTTAAGTGAAGTGTTTCCATAGTAACCACTGAGTTATTTACATTGGGGGATAGCAGAATGGTATTAGTTAGGGAGACGAAATTACGTAATACTGAATATACTACTAGATACGTAAATATACGTACGTATGTATATGTATAGGTAATCTATCAAACATCATTGCAGATGTTACGTTACTTCTTATTTCTTATGTGTATCATGGACAATGAATAATATTGAGTAAACCATGTGGGAGTTAGTTTGTCGGAAGGGTGATCGTATCAGTAGGGCGTATGTGTGTGTATGTTTAAAGATGATATTATATAGATAAATAGTTATCATTGTCCACACGCCACGAGTAAATATGAAAATTTATTAAAATCAAAAAGTAATATTAATTATGCTTATATTTACTTGAAAGATATTTGAGAATTGGAAAACAAGAATTACATATTTAATCTTCTAATGCTCTGAAAAGAGCTTCTAAAAACCATAAACGGTGTTACGTGTAAATTTTTCCGATGATTATCGTTGCATGATTATGAGCAAACAAGCTAGCATCTTTTTTGCAAAGCTTCCATATATTATGATACTCAGTTTACCCTATTGCAAATTTTACACCCAATTTTACCAGTGGACCCAATTCTAAATTTATACACGTTTGTATAACGTTCAAATTTATCTAGCAATATTATATAATTAAATTTCGGATACGGATACGGATATTTGAAAACATATTTTTCGGCTTCAGTTTTATTAGAGTAAAAAGAGGGTGAGAATTTTACAAGTGACGAGTAAAAAACAAAGATTTGCCCGGGGTGGGAAAATTAAAGGGCGATAGTTTTGTAAGAGAGGCGGCATTTTACCGCTGACGAGGGAAAAAAAATGGTCGCCGGTACAAATAAAAGAAAAGAGGGCACGATTTTCACATTCAGCGACCGAAAAAAGATTACTCATTTTGCACAGGGGCGGAATTATTCCCTTTTGCCCGAGGCGCCGTAAACGCTAGAGCGGGCGCTGATTTTAATGAACTTTTTTTTAGAAGAAAGGAGAAGATTGCATCGAAAAGAAAGAACACCAAACTCGAATCAACAAAAATCTATCACGAGAAATGCAAACAGCAACGACTTTCTTTGATTTAAACTCAGTTTCCAACTCGAAAATAAATCTGACACTTTTATTTCGAATACGGTTTCGGTTTCGGATATTCAGTTATTTCGGATATCCGGTAGGTTCGTAGGAGAGAAAAATCATATAATTTTTGTAGATAAAATTTCAGAAAAATTACCATGCTCTCTTATAATGCGTGCGAGATCGACGACCAAAATAAAAAATATGTGCTAGCATGGTAAAATTAAATGTGCTAACAAAACTTTTATCACTCTCTTATGCATATATGTTATAGTTTAATTCTTGTTGTCGTACTCTTTCATTTGCGCATCTGACCCGCAACCTTATGTTGCTTGGGCGGTACCTGTAAAAACTTCGAACCTGTAAGAACTTTATAATGCATACAAAAATGATTGCCAACAATATATTCTAATACTAAAGATAGTGGAGTAACAAAATGATGAATTAAACGGTGACATCCCCGTCCTCTAACACAGTGTAATGAATACTGCTTGCTGCTTGTACCACAGTCTAATGGATCAAGGTGCTTGGTCCGACCCGTCCGACCAAGTTATAGTCGTCCAAACCTATGGTTGGCTATGTGACTTGCTATAAGTGAGGTACATTTCAACAGCGTTCACAACAAACACAACCTTCTTTCTATTTTTTTCTTTCTACTACACGGAGAGAAAAATCCTATAATTTTTGTATAGAAAATTTCAGAAAAATTACCATGCTCCCCTATAATCCGTGCGCGATCGACGACCAAAATAAAAAATATGTGCTAGCATTTAATGTGGTGCTAACACAACTTTTATCACACTCTTATGCATATATATTATAGTTTAATTCTTGTTGTCGTACTCTTTCATTTGCGCATCTGACTCGCGACCTTATGTTGATTGCACTGTACCTGTAAAAACATGTATACAAAAATGATTGCCAACAATATATTCTAATACATATACTAAAGATAGGTAAATAACAAAAAGATGAATTAAACGATGACATCATCCTAAGAGAGTGTAAAAGAAACTAACTACTAGCTGTGCTAGCTGCTTGTAACACAGTCTGATAAATAAAGGTGCTTGGTGCGAACTGTCTGACAAAGTTTCTTCCACAGTCCACACCTATGGTTCGCATGTAACTCGCTGATTGAGGTACATTTCATTACAGCGTTCCCAACACAACCAACCTTCTTTCTTTTTTTCTTTTTTTCTATTATTAGCATGGTAATTTTTTTAATAAAAACAATTAAAAATTATTTTTTTGTCGGTAATGGAACTTTTTACTGTGCTGTTTTACAAATTTTACGGAGATAATATTACGAAAAGAACATTCCATCCTTTAAATTTTTTATGATTAATTATAATCTTTATATTTTTACCTTACAGAATTGAATATGTTCGCCTTTTACACGTCGATTGTAGTGCTGAGCACAGTAATTTTTATAGGAATTTTCTCTCCGTGTATTAGCAGATAGCATTTCAAATATTATAATACAGAATGGTAATTTTTGTAAGAAAAACAATTAAAAAATATTCTTTTGTCGGCAATGGAACTTTTTACTGTCCTGTTTTACAAATTTTACGGAACTAATATTACGGAAACAATATTCTATCCTTTAAATTTTCTATGATTAATTATAATTTTTATATTTTGACCGTAGAAAATTGAATATGTTCGCCTTTTACACGTCGATTGTAGTGCTGAGCACAGTAATTTTTATATGAATTTTCTCTCCGTGTACGGTTATGGATATCCATAGCATCCGCAATTCTATGTTATATTCTTAAATAATGAAACAAAACCTAAAGCGTAAATTTGAGGTACATTTAACCCCTTAAATGACTTTGACGGCCTTTAAATGAATAAGAGTCTTTTGGGAAGATGGAAATTTTTCAGAAACTGTTTTAAACCATTCATATGTATAATATAACATTCTTAAACATTCTCAAACACCTGCATTTTTCCAATATTGTATATCCAAAATTATTTTTGAGAAAAATTCAGTTTTCTGTCGTTAAATGATGCATTGCTGACGTAAAAATAATGTTCAATCAGACCAACCCTAAGATTACTCAACGAAATATTTTTTAAGAAATTAAAAAAATGTTCATTTATTATCTAAATTATTGATCCAAGTCTATTAATATGCTACATACACACATTTACAATAAATTGGTTACTTACAACTAAGTATCGTGTATTGTGCGTTTATACAGTAACAATGTTGATATTCATAAAATAGTTCATTATATTTACAGTGGGGTGCACGTATATATACATACATATCTGTCGATGACATCTTAAACTGACCACCACGGACTGATTTATATAGCCGAAGGGGTCAGTCGTTTCGTATACAATCATAATAATTAAAAGAAAATTTTATTAAAGGGTTCTCTAGTATAAGATATGGACGCATCGATTTGAATATTACAAGTAACTTCGATAACAATAACAAGAGAAACAGAAACATTAGCGCGGCTATTATATCACTTTGAATTAAATTTCAACTATAAGCAAACTTTAGTATAACAATGGAAAGACTATGAGATTTCGGAATTTTCACTCTAAGCAGTGTATGAGAGGATTTCAACTAAAAAAATTTTCGTGTCCAAAATAATTATTACATAGGTAACTACATAACGAAATTACAATACCTATACCTTAGAGAATGTTAAAATTTACGTCTCGTACAATAATTAATTGGCCTACTTTGCATATTATGTATATTTTCTGCTCAAATTAATTTCACTAATTAATTTTTAAATAATAACTAATACATATTTTTTATCACTAAAATATGACACTATTTATTTTTTATGCTAATATGACGTAATAAATAACTAATAACTAATAACTAATATATGTTGTTAAAGAAATTGAATCTCTTCATATTTACATGATTGCGAAAGCATTTTCTACGTCCAGAGGTGTTTCATTACACAATGTATTTTTAATGTTTACATAGTCAACTTTTTTTTTGTATTATTCTTTTTACTGTATTTCTAAAACCGAATAATATATGTATTTTTATAACGAAAATTTACTCTGCATAATATTATATTTTAACTGCTTATCGTAGCCCGTTAAATTTTGATGCAACTTAAGTGTATATGATGCTAAAACTCTTTAACTAAAATAATTACAGTATAGGAGCTGGAAAGTACAACTTCAAATTTAAAGAAATATACAATAACTCAAAACTTAAATAATTTCCATAATGCGATATGGTATACAGCGCCGGTGCAAGGTTATTTAGTGTCCTAGGCGAAATATTCTGGCACCCCCGAACTTGACAAACACTTACTTAAGACCTAATAACAGCTAAAGTTATACAATGAATCTCCAGCGTTCAAGTTGCAACGTGTAAAAGTATTTTAACACAATTTACAATAAATTATTTATTAATAAATAATTTTAAAAAAAAAATATAAGGAAACTAAAGAATAGAGCAAACAAAGTATAATAAAACAGAAAACAAAAAACTAAAAATTCTTTTCCTAAGATATTTCCTAGTCTTAAGTTTAGAAAATATAAGAACTACTTAGTTCGTTAAAGACGATGATTTACGCTAATTTTTGTTCAATTAATATTGTTCCGAAGCCTACCAATCTTTCCTGCGTCATGGACTGTGTCATTCTTGTTGGTTTGGATCATTTTCGTCTTTAACTGGAACAACATTAGATGGTGAAATGTGAAATGCCGTTTTACGACCACTTAACTCAGGGGCGGCAAACTATTTTCGATGGCGGGCCATTTTTAAAAAAAATAATTTTTAGCGGGCCGCACAGTGAGATATTTTTCAGTGTAGTATGTGGCGTAAGTAGGTTTTTTTAACGAATTTTCGAATTGAAAATTCAGCTATTAGAGTCACTGTCTTGAGCCCGAAACTACTACTTGAGTCAGAAATAATTTATTTTGAAGTCTCTAGAAGCCAAAAATGACATTCACTAAAATTTAGATAACTCTCGAACGAAAAATCCTGTTTTTACGAAATTTGGTAATAATATTGAAAGTCCAAAAAGTCAAATATGTCCGATGTCCGAAATGGATTTTTAGGCATTTGTGTCTAAAAAATTTTTGTGGAAAAAGTGAATTTTTTGTCCAAATTTCTTGAATTTTTGGCAACTTCCCAATTTGCCAAAATTTTTGCCATATTTTCTTAAATCGTTGGAAAGAACAGAAAATAATCACATAAAAAGGATTTTTGAAAAATAATTCTATGTCAAGTAGTTTCCGAGAAAAACTAATTTTTGTAAACGGAAATTCGCTATATTATGCAGGATACTGTGACAGGGATATTTTCTTTTTTTTTAACACAAATTAATATAAATATTAAAAATCAACATGAGGAAAAATTTTTAGTAACAGTTTTATCTACATGTTATAAAGCATCGGAGAACAAAAAAAGTATAAAGTATGCTCAACTCTGCATAGGCAGAGCAAATTGTTCGAAAAGTTATATTGCTTGGCGGGCCGCAGGTTGCCGACCCCTGACTTAACTAATCATGTAATTCAGATAAATATCGACACTTGTTTTTAAGTATTAAAGAAATTTTTAAAAGTAACTCCTGTATTTTAAATAGAGCACTTGTAGCCTCGAAACATTTCGGCCATTAAATCTAGAAAAAAATAATATTGAATAAAAGGTTGACTGACTCCTTTTTTGATATACTTTTCTAAAGAAACACCATTCAATTTCTACCTGGCCAGATAATCTAGGTACAATGTATCCGATCAACCTTCTTGACATAAAAATACATTAATATTAAAATCGTTTGTAAAGTGAATTTAATAAACGAAAATATGTACAATGCTGGCAAAATGTATTATTTTTACATCCTCTAAGTTTTGGCGCCCTCGGCAGTCGCCTAGTTCGCCCATATGGTCGCGCCGGCCCTGCTAGCATACAGTGGCAATTACTTATTAATTTTATGACAATATCTAATATTAATTTAACTTTCTGCCCAATACTCCTCTTTAATTTATATTTTCTTTTATTTATTTAGTTTTTTTTTTTTTTAACTGAATTTAAATCTAGCTTACAATTAATTGTTGTTTGCATATTACCGAAAATACTGGCACTTAGGTCAACAGAGGAAGAATCCGATTTTGCTTCTTTAACACGCTAACGGTCATAACTTATCATGATGAAACACCTAACTGGTTTATTATTTTAACAACTAATATACTGTTTATAGAATTGTTGGCGATGTGTAGCATTGTGTCGAAGTTAATCAGGTTTAACTTGACCCTGTACAGCGCTCATGACCGTTAACGTGTTAAATTCGTACAAATGTTCTTCACTTTGAATAACCTTTACAATTAATTTTTCCTTATAATATTGTAATTTTGTAATCCTACAAATTAAATATCTAAAATAGTGAAATTTCATTAAAATAAATGAATTATCAAATAAAAGATGACTTGCTTAATTTGGTTATTTCTTTTAAGAAAATATCCTTTGTAAATTATTTAATAATAAGGTAATATCGTGACTACCCAGCTAGGTAGGTGTGGTACCTATGTAATTATATATGACATAAAAAAAAAATATTACAAGGATCATCAACCTTAATTAAAATATTTACAAAAAAAATGTTCATTAAAAAAAAACTGTTTTATAAGTTTTTCACGAAGGAAAAGTAAAATAACCTGAGCATATGTGGTTTTCAACAGATCTTGACGTCTCCGAACCCCAAAAAACTAAAATCAAGATGCAATTTTTTCGATCTTGAACTTTTTTCCGAAACTTTCGTACGTATGATGGCGCCTAAGTTAATGCATATCTGCCGATTTACTGACGCTAGGAAAATAAAATTAGGTTCAAAATAATTCTATATATGGGTCATTAAAAGGAGCAAAATTTTGATACACATTTTCTTCTTCCTTATCGGAACTGAAAAATGTTTAAATTTTCCAGTCGGCAAACAGGTACTTCCAGTTGGCAAACGATTTTTTTAAGAACGATATCACAGTGAGTGGAAATGACTTGAAATATGAACTTTCCTCTCTGGGAAGGAAAGTGGGGCAAAAATTTGAAAGGTTTGATAAAATATACTTCATAGAAATTTCAATTTCCGACAACTTTTTTTTCGACAAGTTTCCCTAAAAATGCGCCCATTTACTCCTAAAATCGCTAATAAATTTTGAGTTTTTGGAACTTTTGAAAGGAATAGTCTTTTTCATTGGTTTTGTTGCCTATTATTTTGTAAATGCTTATCAGTTACTGACATTAACTTTAAGCACTCGATTCCTTTGGTTATCGAATAAATCGAGTGCTTAAAGTTTCAGTTTAGCTGAACGATAAGTGAACATATGAATACTGCGTGTGTTTAAATGCAAAAAAAAGTTTGTCATACGTAGTAATGTTTCACAGGCACTCGATAATATTTGAAATTGAAAAATTGTAACTGTTTCTCGCATAAGAGAGAGTACCAATACACATAGCTGGTTGAATGATTGTCTGGCTCAGGTGGCTGTCGAACACAGGATCGTTGGTTCAATGGCTAAGACACCTGACTAGTTACTGGGAGATCCTGGGTTCGATTTCCGGCCGACCCGGATAATTTTTTCAATCACTTTGTGTGATTTTTAATTTATGGTATGTATATACTTTGAAGGATTTCCTTTGAGAGCGCTTTCACCCCAACTACAGCTGTATATTAGGAAAATATTTCAGTTAAACGGTTTAATTACACTTTTGTCTGCAAAATCCTCTAATTTAATTTTTGCATTCCTGTACTATAAAAAACTAGGTATATATTTAAAGGTGGAGAAGTAAATCTCTGGAGACAGCAGCAATATTAATTTTTATAATAAACAAAACATTACATTACATGTTCTAACTAAATTATATTTCTTCATTTTTACATACAAACAATAATATGTAGCGTATATATGTAAATAATTCCTATAAAATATTTCATACATACGTGTGTAGGAGCAAACTGTGGATATTTTATCCACATTTATAACCTCGGTGTATGTGTAGATATTATTCAAATCGCAAGTTGTCTTGCCCAACCTTATAGTACATCATTTGTCGCCCCTGAGGAGCTATGCGAAAGCCGCACCTCTTTCTAGCATGAAGAATTCATTATTTTTAGTTTACTTTTATAATCTATGTATACCTATCTCTATTTATTTTATATAGGTACAACTCCTTCGCATGTGTTCGCTTGTTGCTTGCTTGCTTGTTTCGTTACTCGCTAAACTATTCTCTTAATATTTTCATTTTCATTTTTTTTTTAATTGAATTAATTATTATTCGTCTTACATTAATGAGCTTTTAAAGAAATTAAATTTGTTATTCGTATTTCATCAGTATATGTGTATGTTTTATATTGACGTAATCAGTTTGTTTTGGAAGTAAACCTATTACTATATGCAGGGTTGTATTTAAAAACGTTTTAGTTTTATAACAATATCATCAAAATCATACACTGTTTCAAAACGATTATTTTGAACGACGGTTCCAAACGTCGCGTTGTCTAAAATTATTCAAAACGCCTTAATAAATGGAGAAGCAATCGAACAAGTTAACAAGTCGAGCCCCGAAAATACCTCACTGGTCCGCAGAAAGATGTGTGAATTAGAATAAATTACAAAAATGTACAAAAAAAAGTTTTTTGACGATAAAGACCGCATGTTTGGAGTTTAGTTTTTTTTTTATTTAGGGCCCATGATAGAACACGCCTAGCACAATAGTGTATAACATTTCTTGTTTTAAAAATCGAAAAATGCGGAGCCAACTTTATACCCAAAAAAATGCTTTTGGCTTTTTTTAGAATTTAACTTTTGTTATTTACGGTACATGCTAGTACTCGACTAGTATAAGTGTGAGGACAGACCGTGGCGGGTGCCCGGAACGGTAATTAAGAAATTATATTGTATACTTGACATAAGAGTAAAAACGTGACAAACAGACCAAAACACGTATTACATTTTCTTTGTCGAAATTTAAATCCACTTGACTTTAGTTGTGTTCAGAAATTATTACCTACGTGAATGTTTGGGTATAAGTTAAAAAGTACAATATAATTATATAACTTCCACTTAGCCACCAAGATGACCGTCTTGGTCTGACTGGTCCTTAATATGGCACTATAATTTTGTCTGAAAAAAGGAAATATCGGGGCTAGCTTGGCGGAGACATATTCATGGTCAACCAAATGGTCGCACTTTTCATACAACACGATCTAATGTTATTCTAGATAATAATGGAAATGATTCCAAACTGCATGAATTCTGTTTAAAATTAAAAACTGCCCTTAAACATTTCTCTAATGCCTAAAAAAATTGTTGAATCCAAAATACCAAATCCAGAACAAACCAGATCTCCTCATGATTTCAAACCGCAAAAAACATTTTAACTTCAAAAACACAATATTTGCATAAACGTCACTTGGATGATAGCAGTGAGTTTCAAACAAATTTCAGATATTGTGAAATGGAAACTTGCTTTATACGATTTCTCGTCAAAATTCTCGTGTTCTGATTGGTTCTGGTATCTGGACCAGTCACGGGATGTGTAGGTTCCATTGAGTGAATCTTCCCAGCACACAGACTGTATAGATCAGAGAATGAAACAGGACCACTGTCATTATTTAAAGTGTTCCTTCCCATCCTGCTGATATACACACTTTCGTAGGCATCCAGTTTAAGTGGATTGGATACTAATTTCAACAACTCAATCTCACCAACCTGATGACCCGTTTCGTGTACATGAGAAGCCACTGCTGATTTTTCGCTACGACCATATCTGATATGTGCAACGTATTCTTTGTATCGCACATTCAGGGGGCACCGCGTTTGTCGGATGTAATGTTTATCACCATTCTGACAGTTAATTTTATATATTCCAGACTTTTGAAGATCCGGAATTCGGTCCTTGGTATTACCCAGCAATGAACTTAATTTATCATTGGGCGTAAAGCTACCAGTAAGTTCGTGTTGAAGCTTTTCACAGCATTAGAAACCGACACTGATTTTTTGCCATAAAAAGTTAAAGACGTTCTCAGAACCGGTTCTTTCACTTCAAGCGTTGTACTGTCCTTAATCGACTTTCGCCGTTTTGCCTTCCTTAACAATTGGTCGATCAACCTGGACGAATATCCATTAATGACAGCCACGCGTCGGATATATTTCAACTCCTTGTCGTAACTGGATTGAGATAATGGAAAAGTTATTAACCTGTTAATCAAGAAACTGAAAGCCGCCATTTTCTGACTCCAATGGCAAAAAGAGTCACTTGAGATAAATCTGTCAACATTAGTCGGCTTGCATATTTATGGTTATTTGTTGTTTATGCTACTGAAGAGGACTACAGAAGTAGTCGAAACCGGTCTAACGAATTTTTATATTTTTTATTTTTGTGGGTCCTTAAGGGGAAAATTTTATTATTATGTATAATCCAGTCCACAGTACGGTTGGGATCGGTGCCGATCGGTAGGCCTGGTCAAGTAGTCCAACTTTGTCAATGAGCACGTTCATGGAGAACCTGGCGTTCAACAGTTATAGGTCGTCAAATGTACAAAAAGTCTGCACGTTGCCATAGCCAAACGGGATACTCTGTATTGGTACAAATGGGTTATGAGACATGTTATAGGCCGGCCTATCACTGTGTGAAACCACTTTCCTGGCAAGTGGCCTAACCTCGTTTTTCCACGTGGTCTATGGCAGAAAACCTATCGAGCAGCTTCAAACTTGTACATTGCGAGTATCCGAAGAGAAGTTTGGGAATCCTACCGGTGGCGATTTCTGGCAAACCCTGTTACGGTTTTTTTTAAACCAAAATGTAACGGGAACTTTTAACTCCTTAAAGATCCCCATAACACTCAACTTAAGGATACAGGTGACTGACAAGAGCATCAATTTTAGAAAAATAGTTTATTGCATTCCAGTATTACAATTCAACTTTGTATAATATACTGTGTACATCGACTGGTTACATAGTAACTGTTCATGCACCTTTTGAACCTAAAAACAAAGAAAAAATTGTATTAATTTATTGTAAACCTCATCTAAACAAAAATAGAAAATTTAAATACAAATATCAGTATAGTAAATTTACAAGAACAGTGAAAAAAAAGAAAAAATTGACAGATGTAAATTAGGTTACAAATTTGACGTTTATATGTAAACAAGCCGAATGGCATTTAAGTGGAGGTTTTCAGTATTGGAGGAAATTCGGTCACTTGGAAGTACGCATGTGCGGAAACACCGAACGATCTAGAAAAGATCTCCGAAAGTGAAATGGGTGATGAATAAAAGGGATTAGCTCTCTTTCGACTCTTGGACCTGGAGCGGACAAGACGTGTCCCCTCTGGGGAACACGC
Organism: Brachynemurus nebulosus; assembly: GCA_035578155.1. NCBI lineage: Eukaryota > Metazoa > Arthropoda > Insecta > Neuroptera > Myrmeleontidae > Brachynemurus > Brachynemurus nebulosus. The sequence continues at coordinate 57,755,041 of JAPWDM010000001.1, forward strand.
TCTTTCGTTTTTTGGAGCTCAGGCGAGGAAGATGTGACAAGAAGTGTCGGACCTCTAACATTTAAACTGTGAAGGGCACGCCATGTGGCGAATCAGTTTTTAATCATTATTGGGATTTAGGAGCTAGTATACTAATTGGTGCTGCATATCGTATACGTAACAAGTTTTTTGTGTAAAAAAAAAAGTATTAACGCACTTATCACAAATATACTGCTCCATTGTTTTGATTTATTCTTCGGAACCCTTCACGGATGATTGTCTGATAATTGAGGTTGGAATTGCTATCCACGTGGTGGAATATTTTTGGCTGGGGCCGCTTATTGTGTGGAAGTTGGTCCCAGTTTTGTTGTTGGAGTGAAGATGCTGCCGACCGTATAATTTCCAATTTGTGGTGTTCGTCAGGAAATAGAATGTATTAGTGGTATACGTAAAATAGACACCTTGTTCATTATGTAGTGTTCATCGTGTGAATTATTGTGTGAGTACTTATAAAAACTCGTAAAACATTGTATTATTGTTTTAGTAGTAAATTCTTGTTGTTGATTATAATTACGTTGTTTCGTTGTTATTAACTGTAGATTTTAAGTAGGGAAAGCTGAACGGACGTTCCTGTAAATGAAATAGCATGTAAATAGCATGTTTGGCATAATATTCAATGTAGTTATTTACCTGAATTGCAGCGACCTCCGTCAGCTACATTAATTTTAATTAGGTTAAATGTGATAATTCAAATTTTAGTTTGGTAGGAAATATTTTATCAGCCGGCCTATTATTACCAAAAAAATAAAAACATTAATAAAAAAGGTTACAAGTTAATAAATTTCCATTTTATTAGTACATTCAATTACGTGAACGGTTTCTCATGAAATTATTTTTTTGACATTTGAGGATTGGGCGTTCATGCCATTGTCATTGGACAGTTATGATTTTTGGGAATTGACATTAATGCAGTTTCACATAATTGAATGTTGCGTGTTATCAATTTTTTTGATTCAGATTGAAATATAATTAATTTACTTTACACACCTTTGGTAATATATAGATCTTCACTACTGAACGATTGTACACATCTTTAAAAAGAAAACAAACCAATAGTTGTATGAAACAATCGGCCTAATAATAATAATTCACTATGTTCTGACTTGATTGTTGTTCTTGTCGCTCACTTGTTTTTCTTTCAGCTAAATAGTACTAATAGTGGTAATTATAGAGAGTAACAACTTGCATCTTTTTCCATATTTTTTACGGAAAATAAATATGGTGGCGCTCAACTTAGTTTAGTTTTCTTTGTAATCGTAAGTATTTATTTCTCTTAGAGAATATAACCCATTACCTCCCCCCCAGTTCTACCAGGCTAGTCGAGATGCGTCAAGTGTGCACTTCTCCCAAGTGGTAACAACCCCTTGGTAGATTGCCGAAATAAGGTAGTTCGAAGTGCACTCTGCCGAAGGAGACTCTAATGTCCGCTGCAGGTCAACACACATCGTTTCCTTAAGAAATGGCCACATGGAGTATGCAAAACCTACTGCACGTCAAAACTTTTGAAGGCCAGGTTCTCCATCCCTAAGAGGGGTATATTTATGACCTACTAGGAAGGGGCTTTCAGAAAATACCGCTTTTAATTTTAAAGTTGCGATAAGCAAACCTACATAGCTTTTTTGAACTTGCGCCTTACATACACCAAAGAGAAAAAATCATGAATTAAAATCTATAGCAAATCAATACAACATCATACCAAATTTGCCAACTAGAAGTACGCAACTTACACTACATGCCAATGAGTTGTCTTCTCATGACAACCGAAGTGATTACATAAGCGTTCCGTTTTGCAAATTTTGGTACGGAACACTAAAAAGACTGCATAATAAAACGTTCAGCTGTACAACTATGTAACGCGGATTTAAATCTAATTTTGTATTGGTTGATGCTACTAACAGGCCAAATACGTTAAGTTGGTATGTGATTTTTGTTGAGTTATTATTACGGTTACCACATTCAAGATTTGGTTAGAAACTGACGAACTTCCTTCTACTGGCTGTACTGTTATCAAGTATAAATATGGTTCATTTCAGTTAAATTTAACCATGCTTTGTCACTTTGAATTTAAATAATTTCCGTTTTCTTGGCTTTATCTCTTTCATTATTGCATTTACGTAAATTTTAAATTTGCAGTTTGTTTTTAGAAAAGAATAGAAGACTGATTTGTTTCGAATATAAGAATTATTTAATTTTTTAACGAAAACTCATGATCAATTGTATCTGAAATGAGGTATAGTATAGTTTATATTCTTAATTTTTAGAGTGATTTTTGAGTAATGATCCAACCGATTTCTTTTATTAATTTTTAAATAGAAAAGTATGTCCCATATTACAACTATTTTCAAATTTTTCATGTTATTGTTTTTTTTTTTATTTAATATCAACCAACTATTTATTCAAAGTTATTAGGGAAGCAATATGAAAGCTAATTGAAAAGTGACTTATGAATAGAAATTAATTACATTGACTAATGGTTAGTAGACAGAGTCAGTGAGTGCCCTCTATGTTGTCCACTGTACGTCCATTTCAAGTAAAATGTTGTACACACAATACGAACATTAGTACTAAGGAAACAACTTTACAACTCAATTAAATACTATACAAATCTTTAACTGATATAAAAGATTATAAATTAAACTGAATCATTATAAAGTATTTTTTAAAGTTTGATGAGAATTGCTGTTTCAGACAACGATAGGAGGATATTTTGCACTTTTTGATAAAATATTCATGAATTAATTATCACATAAGGAAAGACACTTGAATTGAAAGGTACTTAGGTAGAGTAGATTATTAGTGTCCTTCCTTATAAGATATATTTTACTTTTCTCAAAATATAAAGAAGTAATTTTTAAAAGTATTTGGGAGTGATGGTCATCAAGGAAAACAAAAATATGTTTTTTTTCAAAAGGCTACCGGTTGCAACTTTTTGTCGTCTTCAGGCCTCTGAGAAAAAATTTATTAGTATTAAAAATACATAGATAAAATACTATATTAGGTACTTACAGGATTATATGTTTATATGTCAAACTGACATTTGAGTAAATAATTTTAAAAAATAATAACAATCATAGCACTGATTGAAGTAAAAGTTTTAAATATTATTTTTAGAAAAATAAAAACACTTAAGAGTAACATTTTAAGTGTGAAATGATTAAAAATTGAAAGAATAAAAATTATTTAAGAAATTTTTAGAAACTTTAAAGAATATTTTGAATTGAAATGTGCATGACAAAGAACAATTAAGGTTAGTCTGAGAATTTTTTAAAATGGGGTCGATGTAAACTACTTTGGGAATCACTGATTTACACTAAAACGGTAGGGATCACACATACATCATAAGAATAATTTCTAACTCTGTTATTGAATCACTAACTTCCTATACAAAAATACTTTCTAAAATAAAATAGTTTTAGAAAACTACACCGAAAAAAAGTTTTAAAAAGATTTTCCTGGAACTATATATTTTAAATTTCATTATACATAATTTACAATAAACTAATTTTCATTTGTCGTGTGACACTACACTATAAAATACACTTCACAATGGATGAAAACTAGCTTATCCAAAATTACAATGAAATTTGGAATCCCTTAAAATTCTTGATTTTATTTTTAAGTATCATGGAAATGACTATATCAGTGTTCTTCATCAAGCTTAGTTAAGAACAGTCTCGCAATTACCAGCTTTTAAAGTGAGTTTTCTTAAATTTTTAATTTTATTTTTATTCTAAAAATCCTGCAGACTGTATCTACTAAAAATCATCTCGGAATTACTATAGCTGCCAAATAAAAAAAAAACTTTAAAATTGGTTATGCCACTTCGAAAATAAATGGCAACAAACATTTGAACACACACCTTTTACCTCAAACTCATACACTAACTCCGTTTCATCGCAATTAAAAATAAATAATTGTTTGGCCAGCTCTCCCACTATATAGTACATTTAACCTTTAAGTATTGATATGGTTTAGCTAGATCATAGATGGTGAAGTGATGTATCTCAGACACTGCCAAGCTTCACTACCGAACGTGTTGCCGCGCCGCTACTGATCGCTTGACTGACCAATCAACGCGTAAAATCCCGAAGCTAGCGAAAAGGGTGTGGGATACCTTTAAACATGACGAAATAAGACTCAAATTTGTTGGCACGCCGTCTGTGAGACACCCACGTCATTATTTCGAGATTAACTATAATTTTAGCACTTTATAGACAGCTGTTGATTTGTAGTTAAACTTCCATTTGTATGAATATTTTTCCTGCAGTTTAGAGATTTGAGACTTAAATTTATCATACCATTAAATTATTAACAAATTTCTAAACAGTGGTCAGTTTACATGGACAAATGTTTTATGAGAAGTTTAAATATTTAAATGAGATCTATATATGTACATACATACGTTAGTAATACATTTCTGTTTAATCGTTAGTTAGAATGTCGTTAGTTTGAATAAAACTAATGTTGAGTTCCTTTTTTTTCTCGTTTAAATACTTTTACTTCGAACGTCAAATTTGAAGAAGAAAGCTAGTTTGTTATCGATTTTATTCTTTGCTTCAAATAAAACACAATTATGTTAAATGCAACTCAAATAGTTTAAAGGTTTCTAATCCACTATAATAAGATAAGAAAAGAAAATTAATTTTTAGGGTACACCTAGGAAAAAAAGGAGGTTATTGTTTGTTTGTTTGGACCCACCTCAATAAAAGTACTATAAAAAAATCACCTTTTTAGAGACCATACTTTATTTTATGACTTATTTTGGAAAAAATTTCTTTTTGCAATTCCGGAACTAAAATACATAATTTTGTCTCTCACAATATGAAGTAAAGTGCCACTTTTAGTAGCAAGAGACCAAAAAATTTTTTTCTTCCCAATTTTAAGCCAATTTAAATAGCTTAATTTAAATTAAATAGTGTTGCTAGGTAATTTAAAATATTAAACAAATTCAAACCTGTAAATAAAGACAAACAGTTTTATTATATTGTACAATTCGATTCATTTATCTAAAGTATACTTAGATGTGATATTATTACATACAATTTGAATGACATTTAAATAATTTTTTCTTAATTTTGATAGGTTTAGACTATCTAGAATTGTAACAATTAGTATATATGTAGGTATACCGCAGGATTAGTGTTGTTTTTTTTATCCCTCGTGTGAATTGTTGCCCTCTGGCCTTTAAAAGCCGTTTGGCAACAAACTTCGCACTCAGGATTAAAACTCACACTTTAGTTCCTTGGCATATAACAAAAACAGCAACTTCAAATAGAAAGTAAATAACACTCGCCTGACACCTAGTGTCGATTTTCAGAACTACCTAAACATAAACACAGTTAACCTAGTGTTTTATCTATCAGATAAACATGTACACTTGGCGTGAACGATACAGACGGTTAAGATACCATTGCGTATCAAACGAAACGTTTAATGCTTATGAAATTTTGTGTGCGAATTCGATTTTCCAAATCGTTTGATGAGTTCGTAAGCCAGATACGTCGGATGCCCAGAAGTAGGTTTCTCGCGCGTTTTTTGTTAACAAAATGAGTTTTTTCCCAGAATTAAGCAATTTTTCAAAATTTATTTTAGATGTATCGAAAGTAAAAGGCAATATGCGTAAAAAATGTTTTTGCACCACTGCTTTAAGTTAATTACTTTTTAAGAAAAATTAGAAAATATGTTGGAAGAAATCATTTTCCATTACACTCGCACTCATAGTCAAATTACTTCTGTCTTATGTTTTGCGATGCTACATTTGCGGTGTGTCATGATTAGTCTACTTTTTCCTTGAAAAAATTAGACTTATACGGCCTATACGATAAGAATGGCGTGAGGCGAGAGTAGAGGCGCTATCCGTTTCCGTACCCGTAGAACACGGTCTATAGAAAAAAATGTCTGATATATATATATATATATATATATATATATATATATATATATATATATATATATATATATATATATATATATTCCCGCTACCTTTTGACAAGTGTAGGGCTGCCCTATGGAAGTTAAGAGCTGAAATTTGGTAAATGGGGCTCATTCCGATGCACAACAGTACTATAAAAGTGGGGTCAAATTATGGGGAAATTTCGGATCCGACCCAAACTTTAAGGAGGTGCTGGGGGCAACAAAACAATAAAACCTTTCCAAACCGGTTGAAAATAATGTTTCGGTCAATTACCATTCAACATATTCAAAACTCAGCTTCGTAGGATGATTTGGAGAGAGTAGAGGGGGAAAAAGTATTTTGGCTGGATCTAACATGCCCACAGCCCCCCGTAATTAACGTAGAGAGTTGAAATTTGGTGTGTAGATAAAGTTCGTACTTAGGTTGTGCTTTTTGGAGGTTTTAATATTTTACCCCCACCCTCTTCAGTTTTAAGCTAAAATTTCATGCTTTTTCGACTCGCACAGGTCACCCAAATAAACCTAGAGGGCTGAAATTTTATATTCGGATTCAGTTGGCATCAAGGGGGTGCCTTTAGGGGGTCCCAACTTTTAACCCTTACCCCTAACATTTTTATACTAAAAGAAAACATGATTTTTCTTGTTTTTTAACAGTTTCGTTCTGGTCAAAATTTCTCCAAATAAACCTAGAGGGCTGAAATATTGTGCACAGGTTAAGTTGATAGCCATCCACTACTTTTTGGAGGTTTCAACTTTTAACCCTTACTCCCACGATCTACGGTTTTCAGTTCAATCATAAGTTGACCGCTGTTTATTTCGTGTGCATTAGTTCTATTGTGTGTAACTTTCATTTTCATAATAGTGACTTTGTATCACAATCCTTTGTTTTTTAATTTTTTTAATTATTTTTTGTCAATCTGTGATACTTGAGTTGAAACGGTGCCTGGTCATTTTTATTCCTCTAATTTACATCTTTTTATTTTTTAACGGTTTTTTCGCATTTCATTTAAAATGTAATTCATAATTGATTAATTTCAATCTACTGTTTTAGATAACTCCTTTGTCGAATTTTTGGGTGTGGTATCTTCGTTTTTCTTTATTCTCCAAACCCTTCTAATATTTTTAAAAAACTTAAAATTTAAAGTGTAATTTTACTCAAAGTGTATTTATCCATGCATTTTCATTATGTTTTGGGGAAATTTTGTTTTGTTTTTTCACACCAGATAATAATTTTTATAATTTTTAAAAAAATCTTGTATTTTTATCTTTGACAATTTAAAATGCTCTTTTAAATGTTCTGCTTTTGACTGCGTGTTTTGAGTCTGTTGTTTTTGAGAATGACTATTGTTATAGTCGAAACTAGTCAAACGTGACCTTTTCATTTTCTCTTGTATTGTATTGTTTTTCATTTTTTAATTTCTTTTCACTATGCTAATAATTTGATGTAGTGATTTTTATCACTCTTTTTGTGGGCTTGTCGTTCTTTCTATTACTAATTGTATCTTCATAAAGGCCTTCCAGTTTACTATTTAAGGTCCTTTTTTAAAATTTAACCCTTTGCACTCGAACCATTTTTTAGTATGGGTACTTAGCTACTCGACAGTAGTTTTAAAACGCTGCAAACACTACTGTATTAGGAGAATAATATCATAATACAATATATCTATTAGTTAATTAGTAGTATGTATCACAATGTATTGTAGCAAGACGTCGCGTCGTTGTGTTGTATCATGTTTTCCTAATATAATAATTTTCAAATAAATAAAGAAGGCTGGGTGAGAAACGGAGCGAATTGGAATCAAAACGTGTTCACACTATCAATATAGGGTCTGATATCGCTCCGATAAAATATTATCTCAATGGTATTGGTATTGAAGCGGTATTGAAGCGAGAGCAAACCGTGACTGATATCGGACCGATATCAGAGCGATGATGGGAATACACTCATTATTTATTATGTAAGAATATTTTATCGAACCGGGAGCGGAGTGATATCGTACTGAGAGCGGAGCGTTAATGTAAATCGAGCCTTAGCTCCCCTAGCGTGTTGTAAATAATAAAATACGTACCTATTGTTTATGGCGCCGCTGCGGCGCCTAACGAGTGGAATAAATATTTATTGTGTCGCCATGACGGCGCCCATGGAGTGCAAAGGGTTAAAAATAAAACAAAGGCAATTGGCGGATAAGCATGGGTAGGAACGCCCTCGTACGAATTGTGTTGGCTTTTTTCGTGCTAACTGCTATCGGCACAAAATTGAAATTTACTGAGATTCAGCCCTTAAAAACTTAGAACCTTCTTTTAAAGCCCCGATCAGCCAGACACTCATCATCAGTTTTGAAACCACCAAAATGACATATCGCTTGTAGACGTTCAATCACATTTCGCTTGTAGAAATTCAATACCGAAGATGAAGGGAAAAATTCGACTTCCGTGATGGGGCCCCACTGCTCACGACTTTTTTTTATTTCTTTATTTAATTATTAGATTTGGTTTTAGAAGAAAATCTTTGTCTAATTCGCTCCAAGCCGAAAGTATAGCCACATATATATGATTATTTGACAATTTATCAGGATATTCTACTATTAAAATGAATGGAAAATATATTGAAAAACTGAAATTTATATAATGAAAGCCATACATACACATTTTTAAAATATCCTTTTGAATTTTATAACTCAATCATAGCAAATAAAATCTGTGTAAAAAAATCAAATTGACGTGTTTTTTCTCAGTTTTCTAATATTAAATCTAAGGCTAGGTAACTATGGAGTGACTGTGTCGACATTTTAATGTAAGATAATATGGTAATTAGAACCCTCTTTAAAAGAACATTTCAATTTTAGCAATAAAAAAATTTTAAAAACTGTTTTAGTTTTGCCAGGATTACCAAAAAGGGACTGCAATGTTTTTAGATGTTGATATTATGTTTTATGGATGGTTTTTTTTCTTTTAGCGAATTTACAAAAGCGAAACTGGAAATACGCTATTTCAGTAGGTGTCATGACGGGACCTAAGCCCGGGATCATAACAGAAATGTGTTTTGAGGTCCCTAGAATACGAAATTGATATTCACTAAAATTTATATATATATATATGTCGTGACCGAAACTTTAATGAAACTTATTAAACCCGGACGACACCGGAGATCCCGTTTGGAATGTTGAGGATCGCCACTTTGTTTTATCGAAAACGAAAGAAACGGAGCTTTGGCTTGAATTAAAGTCTTTATTGATTTACTTGTTCACTTTATTTAAATTTTATTTATTTTTATTAAGTTTTATTTACTTCAAAGATTTTATTTATTTATTTTTTCGTTAACTTATAATTGTCTTGTTTGATGTGATTTGGTATTGATTAATAAAACGAAGTTTAAATTAAATAAATTTTATTAAAGTAAAATTATTATTACAACAATTAAAATAATTAAATAAAGAGATCTGAACATAACGACGAAAAGACTATCAAAATTTATTAAAATGGCCAAAAACTGAAAATAATGAATTTACATCGAATTTATAATAATTTTTATGTTTAGTTAGCAAAACTTATTCAACAAAGATAGAATTTATTTTTATATTCAAATACATTGCATGAAATAGAAAATATATTTTATTTTAATACGTCTAGGGAACATCCGGTAGTTGGCTCGTGGATTATGCTGTTTTCTGCATTTTCACATCCTGTGTGTAGTTATGTTGCGTTGATCTCACGGTGATAGATTTTGTTGAAATTTGCAAATTTTATGTGTTGTACATGGCACCACACTCCTCCCCCATTAGAAAGGTTCCTGCGGGACCTTAGAATTTGACTGGGCGAATGGGACGGCGTCCAGATACACATGATGCTGAAGTTTGGATTCTTCGGTCCTTCAAAAGTACTGTTTGGCTGCTGGGCTCGAAGACCACTTCGTGATTGTACGGCTGGACTTGATTCCTCCGGTTCTCTCCGAATAGACAATTGTAAAAATTAAATGTGTTGCCTCCCGATTTGGTGCATGGGCATAGGCATTTGAATAATCTTGCTAGTAACGTCGCTATTACTTTGAATATTCCATATTTATAAAAGTAGTAAAGTAGTAGTACAGCTATGATTCCCGTACCAATGTAGCATAACCAGTTGTAAATGACGTTTTCGTACTTGATTATAAATGGTTTGTTTAACTGGCTTTGAAGATTTTCGTCCATCTTCTCCAATTGATGTTGAGTGTATTTGACTTCGTTGAGGTCCAGATTTGTTAATTTTATGGGCTTTAAGTATTGTGGTTTTAGGGCCTCTTCTTTATGTAAATATTTGCAGCAATCATCTTCCAGGATGTCGACTGCTGGAATGTGTATGTAGACGGATAGGTTTTTGATTGACATTTCGGGCTGTAGTACGACGTTGTGTGTCATGAAGCGGCAGTTGTTTGGAATTTTGAGAAGTCCAATTCCATGTAGGCTTCTTTCTTCATCTGGATACTGTGTGCAGAGTACGGTTCCCTTTGTCGGTTTTGATAAGATGAACAACCATTGATTTTGGGATATTTGTTTCCAGACTTCGGACTGTGCGTATATGGTGGTTTTCTTGCATGACCTGGGAATGGATGCTTCTTGAAGATCGAACATTTCTAACTCGCAAATGTTGTCGGTTCTTCTTTGTAGTGTGTCGATATTTTTACAGATGTACACATCATTGACTAGTGTACATGGATCGAGCTGTTTTAGAGTAGCGAATTGTGACTTTCCTCTGCTGGATATTATGTAGGGAAAATCTATGGTAATATAGGATACTTGTGAGGAATTTTGTAATGGTGTTGGAAGTGGAAATGCTTGATATAAACTGTATTCAGTAATTTGCGCTACTGGAACTTTTAATAAAATTACTAAAATGTTATCAGTCATAAAAGCTTTGACTTCCATTAATTTATAATAATTTTCAATAGTCTCTGTGCTAACTTTAATTGGTAATTCAAGAGAAGAAATTTGACTTAATTCATTCATAAGATTTGTAGGAGTAATTATGTTGTAATCAATTATCCCGTGTCTTATTAATGTTAGTGTCATACTATAAGATTGTAATTGTTTTAGATTTAAATCATTTATTTGTTTTATTAGCAATAAATGGTCTAAAAGCTCGATTTCAAGTGAATTGCGATTAATTATGCTAGAAGAATTAGATATGTATTGATTAAAAGTTTTAATATTAATATTTAATTCTTGTTCCGCGTCTTGAATAGTATTTAACGTTTTATTTAAAGTATTCATTGTTTCTGATAGAATTTTTATTTGATCTTTCATTAATAGATGTGTTGTTTTCCTATCATTAATAATAGAATTTATCGAATTTGTATAGAATGTCGCGTCATCAGAATCCGGTGATCCAATAAGCCATTTTAATATTTTAGAACCTACATTTAAAAGTCCTCTTCGTCTACGTACGTGATGAGCTTGAATAGTTTTGATTAAAGTTTTTATTTCTTCCATTTGCTGTACTAATAATTTTTGTTGTAATTTACAAGTCCCGGCGTTGGAGTGATTACTTGGTATCATTTTGCAGAAAATGTATGATTTGTGGTAGTATTCTTGAGCCTTTTCTAAATTTTCTTCGAATATAGTTGTATTGATGTAGTGCATTAGTGTGAATTTTTGGTTACATATTTTCGCGTCCCCTAGTTTCTTGAATAAAATTCCCGGCGAGGTGTTAATTTGTTCCACCTGTATTTCTGCCGTCGTTTGGTGTATAAGCAGTAGTATTGGTAACAACGTTGATAACTTCGCCATCTGAAACGTAAGGTTTCAGGTTATTTTCGTGGAATGTTTTATTTGTATTTCTATATCTAACTTTAACTGTGTGGGTATCAGGATGGACAGATATGATTTTAAATGGACCTTTGTAGCGACAGGATAACTTCCCTGGAGCGGATTGGCCTTCTTTTACTAGGACGTATTCTCCTACTTGGAAGTTTCTTACTTTTGTTTGCTTGTCGTATTGAGCTTTATTTTTGATTTTGCTTTGTTTTAAATTTTCTCTTGCAGCTAATCGTAATTTCTTGATTTTTTCTTGCACTTCTTGTGATAATTCTTGATATGTTTTTGCATTTGTATTTCTTTCAAACGATGTTGGAATATTCGGATCGATTCCAAATACAAGTTTGTATGGTGTTTCGTCAGTGGAGCGATTTTTGTGGGTGTTGAATGAAAATGTAGCTAAATACAGCATTTCATCCCAGTCGTTCATTTCAGTGTTGATATATGATCTTAAATAATTTTCAATGTACGAATGTGTTCTTTCTAGCGAACCATTTGTTTGAGGATGATATGGAGATGTGGTCTTCTGCTTGATGTTGAATAATTTATTGACTTCTTTGATGACGGAGCTGGTAAAAACAGGATCTTGATCCGTTAGAATGGACTTCGGAAAACCAAATGTGCTCGCATATTTCAGGAAATAGATTGCTGTTGTTTCTGCTTTTCTATCCTGAAGTGGATAAACTTGAAGGTGCTTTGTCAGATTATCCTGGATCGTAAGGATGAACTTATTTTGATTCCTTGTTACCGGAAGTGGGCCTATAAAATCCATTGAAATTTCGTCATTGAAGTTCTTTGCTGTTGTGGTGATTACCATTGGTGCTTTTCCAATACGAGTTGTTTTTGTTTTTTGACATATGGGACAATTCTTGATGTATTTTTCGACGTATGTTTTCATACCTTTCCAAAAGTATTTTTGTCGAAGTTCGCTGTATGTGCGGGCAATGCCTGGGTGACCTCTTAATGGTGAATCATGGTATTCGCGTAGTAACTGTTGTTTTTCCGCTTCTGTTCTGACGATGATAGTTTCCACTGTTTCTTCATTATTTGTTTCTTGATTATTTATTTCTTCGTTAGTTGTTTCTTCATTTATAATTTCTTCATTAACAATTTCTTCGTCACTTGTTTCTTCATCTATTGGTATCGTTTCGATTGCGTTATTCATACCTGAAGTGCTTGGTATTGGTCCTTCATTTTCTTCTTGATTGTTAGTTTCGTTGTCCATACCTTCTTGTTGAATTTCGTTCAATTCTTTTTCTAATATTTCTTGTATTTCTTCTTCTGTTAAATCTTCTTCAATTGTATTACTGCTTACACCTAATTCTTTTTCTAATGCTTCTTGGATTTCCTCTGCAGTTAATAGTGAAGAAAAACCAATATTATTTATATCGATTATTTCGATGTCATCATTGAAATGATACGATAGTAAATTATTTATGTATTTTTCACTTATTGTTTTATCGATATGTTTTAAATTAATAATTGTATTATTTTCGGATGTTAAAGATATTTCTTCTAACGCTTGATATAATATTTTAAGATTTAATTTATCTTTTATTTTTTGTTTTAATATTAATAAAATTATGCTTTGATTAATTTTATCATTTCGTATTATTTGACCTATATTAGCATTTGTAATATCATTTTTATTAAAATTATTTAGAATAAATGTTTTTAATTCTTCTTTTATTTGAAGATCTTTTGTAATAGGTATTATTAGTGATTTAATATTATTTATGTCATTACCTCGATTAATTTTTATATTGGGGTTACATGTTTTATTAAATCTTTGGAAATTTTCAAATGATTTTTCTTTATTTAACATAGCTACTAATATTGGACGACTTAAAGTATCCGCGGTGTAGTTGGTTTTGCCTGGGATGTATTGAATTTTATATTGATAATTAAGTAACTTTAGCCTCCAGCGTACCAATCTACTCGTCGGATCCTTTACGGAATTTAGCCATACCAAAGGACGATGATCAGTCTTTATTAAAAATTCACGACCGTATAAGAAATGGTGAAAATTTTTAATTGTTTTAATAATCGCAAGACACTCGCGTTCAATTACAGGGTAGTTCCTCTCAGCCTGATTTAATGTACTGGAGTAATATGCAATTGGCATATCAATCCCGTCATATTCCTGTGTAAGGACGCCTCCTACGCAATCGTTCGATGCGTCCGTAGTAATTGAAAACATTTTGTTTTCATCAGGATATTTTAAGATTGGTGTTGAAGTTATTTTATTTTTTAAAGTTTCGAATGCTTGTTTGCAATTATTATCAAAATTGAACTTTTGATCCTTCTTTAATAAATTAGTTAATGGTTTGGCTATTTGTCCATAATTTTTAATAAATTTTCTATAGTACCCGGTGATACCTAAAAAGCTTTGTAATTGTTTAATGTTTTTTGGTTCGTTTAATTTTAATATTTTGTCTATTTTTTCAACCTGCGGTTTGATTCCTTCTAAGGAAATTACATGGCCTAGGTACTTTAATTCCTGTTTAAGGAATTCGCATTTATCCATATTAATTTTTAGATTGTTTTCTTTTAATATACTAAATATTTCAGAGAGGTATTGTATGTGTTCATCTAAATTTTTACCTAATACAATTACATCATCCAGGTAACACATGCATTTATTTTCTAAGATTTGTTTATGAAAAATTTCGTTCATAAGGGTTTGAAAAGTAGCAGGACTGTTGATTAATCCGAATGGCATTTTTAGGAATTCGAAATGGCCGTTTCCTACAGTGAAACCTGTCTTGGGAATGTCTTCTTCTTTTACAGGAATTTGGTGGAAACCACTTGCCAAATCAAGTGCACTGAAATATTTGTTTCCGCCTAAGTTTGTTAAAATATCATCGATACGTGGAATAGGGTAGCTATTGGGGATGGTTTTTTCATTTAACTTCCTATAATCAATAACCATTCGATACTTTTGGATACCTGAAGAATCTAATTTTTTATCGACTATCCAGACGGGTGAATTATAAGGACTTTTACTTTTACGAATAATACCATTTTTTAATAATTCATCTACTTGTCGTTGTGCTTCGTCCCTTAATTTTTTTGGAAGAGGGTAAATTTTATTTTTAATTGGTACATTGTCAATTAATTTAATTTCGTGCTCGATTTTTTGTGTACAACCTGGTGGGTCGTCATCTAATTTCACAATAGTATGAAATTGTAAAATAGTGTTTTCTAATTTTTGTTTTTCAATTTCTGTAAGTCCGTCTGTTCTTAAAATTTTAATAACTTCTTGTTTTCGTACAGGATCAATATTAATTTGGAAAACATTAAGTATTGGATCGAGAGAAATTAAATTATTTTTATAATCAATAACTGCGTTATATTTTGCCAAAAAATCAGAACCAATTATTCCGTGAAATGGGACCTTATCGCTATCTACTAAATGAAAATAATGATGAAAGTTAAAATTATTTTTAGTCAAAAAGATTGAAACAAGTCCGTAAGGTTGTATTACGCCGTCTGTTATACCGATAATATTTGGTTTAATACTTGTATCTATTTCAGTACTATAATTTGGATTTATGTTGTCCAATTTTATCAGACTGACACTTGCACCAGTATCGATCAAAAAAATAAATTCGTTAGTTTTTGAATGTGGAGAATTAAAGATTAATTTTTTATCAATTAAGCCATTTGGAATTTTTGTGAAGCCGATTCTACTTGTTTGCTCGTTGTTGCGGCTTCTGTCAACCCGAGCGTTTTTAAGTTTAAATTATCATTTGCATGTGCTACTTTTGGATTAGGGTTATTTAATCTTTCGTTATATTGTTTTTTTCTACACTCTTCAATAGTATGACCCTTAAAATTGCAATATGTGCATTGTTTAATTACTGATCGATTATTATCCGATCGATTTGGAGGATTGTTATACGATGGGTAATTTGATTTACTCCTACAATCCTTTGTATTATGATTTGAACGTTTACATATTTTACAATATTTACGAGGTTGAGAATTACCAACGTTAAGATTTTTAAATTGATTTTGAACGTTTAGAAATGCTTCTTCTTCGCTTGCTATGCATAAAGCTTCATTCATCGAGGAATACGTTTTATGGCGTAAAATATTTGATATTTCTGGTTTACAATGGTGTGTAAACCGTCGTAATGCCATTTCTTCGATGAGTGCTAGCTTTCCTAATAATAGTGATTCTGAAATATTGTTTTCTTTTACTTTTTGAATAATTTTTGAATTTAAACTTTCAATTCTTAAGTAAAATTCTTTTATAGATTCATTTGGTTTTTGCCTACACGTTTCTAATTGTTCTTGCAAATATGTGAGACTTTCTGTTATTTGATAAATTTGTTTTAATTTTATTTTTAAATCATAGAATGATAAAATATTTGTAGCATTTAATTTATTTTTAACGTCTGAAGAGACTTTTGAAAATATAAGTGCCGTTAGCGCTCTTTGTTGTGAATCAGTTGCTAGGTTGAGGGCATTTTCGGCGTTTTGTATGAAATTATGTAGTTCGGAAGGGTTTCCGTTGAATGGGGTTACCATTTGCGCAAGGAATGAAATAGGAATGTGTTCCATTGGAACATCGTTATCTTCGGAGACTTCTGGGGATTGTGATCGGGATGGATTTTGTGAATCAGGATTCATGATTGGAAAAATAACTTAAAAGCAGAGAGAAAAATCAACAATCCACCTACCTTTGTACAAGCTCGGCTATTTTGTTGCAGCGTCTTGACCTGTCTCTGTAGTCGGATTTTCTTGTTGTTTTTCCAATTGTTGTACACCGTCGTGACCTGGTTCGACTCCAAGCTGGTAGCGCACAATGTTTGGTTGCTCGTTATTTTCCTTTTGTACACCGTCTTGACCTGGGCTGGTTCCACAAGCTGGTAGTGCACAGTAAATTCACAGTCTGTATTCACAATGTCCCGTTTTTCACTTAATGTCCTTTTTATCGACCGAAGGATAACTATCCTGGCAGGATCGCCAGATTTGTCATGACCGAAACTTTAATGAAACTTATTAAACCCGGACGACACCGGAGATTCCGTTTGGAATGTTGAGGATCGCCACTTTGTTTTATCGAAAACGAAAGAAACGGAGCTTTGGCTTGAATTAAAGTCTTTATTGATTTACTTGTTCACTTTATTTAAATTTTATTTATTTTTATTAAGTTTTATTTACTTCAAAGATTTTATTTATTTATTTTTTCGTTAACTTATAATTGTCTTGTTTGATGTGATTTGGTATTGATTAATAAAACGAAGTTTAAATTAAATAAATTTTATTAAAGTAAAATTATTATTACAACAATTAAAATAATTAAATAAAGAGATCTGAACATAACGACGAAAAGACTATCAAAATTTATTAAAATGGCCAAAAACTGAAAATAATGAATTTACATCGAATTTATAATAATTTTTATGTTTAGTTAGCAAAACTTATTCAACAAAGATAGAATTTATTTTTATATTCAAATACATTGCATGAAATAGAAAATATATTTTATTTTAATACGTCTAGGGAACATCCGGTAGTTGGCTCGTGGATTATGCTGTTTTCTGCATTTTCACATCCTGTGTGTAGTTATGTTGCGTTGATCTCACGGTGATAGATTTTGTTGAAATTTGCAAATTTTATGTGTTGTGCATGGCACCACATATATATATATATATATATATATATATATATATATATATATATATATATATATATATATATATATATATATATATATATGTCGCCACGATAACTCTCGAACGAAACGTCTAATGCTTATGAAAATTTGTGTGCGGACTGGATTCCGAATTCGCTCGGCTAAGTTCGTTAGCCAGACACGTCGGATGCCCAGAAGTAGGTTTTCTGGCCATTTTTTATCATTCGATCCTATCATAAGACAGTTCGATTATTACATCGTTGAAAAGGAAAAAAAAATTATGAAGAAAATATTCTTATAATTTTCTTTCTATTTTAAGTATTTTTCGAGAAAATGTAAATTTTTACCATTATATTATTAGTTTTCTTTCTTTGTTAGTCTAGTAAGTAATTTATATTTATATCTCAGTTCTTTATGAAGTATAAAAATATTTCACTTTTTTATTAAAGAATTTTGTGAGAACAAGTGAAGTCTATTCACATACATGTGTTATAACACACATACATGTATAGAGTTTTGTTTCTCATTTATTGCATTATAATTAGCATGGTTCTATCTCATGTTGAAAAATGTAAATTAAACAGATTTTCTAAGCTAATATAATGAAGAATTTTTTTTTTTTTATTGAATTTTTAAGTAAACAAGAAATTGAAGATTATGTTATGATATAATATTATTAAATAAATATGAAACAAAACAAAATATGTACAATGTACATATGTATGCATGGAAAAATATTTTGAATCGATTTTGAAAATTTTTTCACTAATAATTAACAATGTTTAAAAATTAAACTATTTCAAATGGATTTAAGGTATTTTATGTGAGGTCAAGGTTTTCGGGACCTAAAAAGGCCAGAAATTAATTAACTAATCGATTTTAAAAATTTTTTCACAGTTAGTAAGTTAAAGTATTTGAATTAATTCATTAAATGATGTCCGCAAGAAGCTTACGGACTGCCATAAGTTATATGAGATCCTTAGAACCCTTTTCTTACTGTTAAAGTACTAGACTTGTATGAGTTTCGCCAGGATTTACTGATCCCATAATTGTAAAAAATAAACTAAACGACCAATTTTAAAAATTTCTTCACTGTTACAGAGCTAAACTATTTTAGATAGATTTAGAATACATTATGTAAGGTCCGCCAGGGTCCACAGGACCCAAAAGTGTCAAAAATAAACTAACTGACCGATTTTGAAAATTTTTTCACTGTTACAGAGCTAAACTATTTTAGATAAATATCGATTACGTTATGTAAGGTCCGCCTGAGTCAATAGGACCCAAAAGCGTCAAAAATAAACTGCCTGATGGATTTTGAAAATTTTTTCACTGTTACAGAGCTAAACTGTTTTAGATAAATATAGATTCCGTTATGTAAGGTCTGCCAGGGTCCATAGGATCCAGAAGTGTCAAAAATAAACTAACTGACCGATTTTGAAAATTTTTTCACTGTTACAGAGCTAAACTATTTTAGATAAATATAAATTACGTTATGTAAGGTCCACCAAGGTCCATAGAACCCAAAAGTGTCAAAAATAAACTAACTGACCGATTTTGAAAATTTTTTCACTGTTACAAAGCTAAACTATTTTAGATAAATATCGATTACGTTATGTGAGGTCCGTCTGGGTCCATAGGACCCAAAAGTGTCAAAAATAAACTGCCTGATCGATTTTGAAAATTTTTTCACTTTTACAGAGCTAAACTGTTTTAAATAAATATAGATTCCGTTATGTAAGGTCTGCCAGGGTCCATGGGATCCAAAAGTGTCAAAAATAAACTGACCGACCGATTTTGAAAATTTTTTCTCTGTTGGGGAACTAAGCTATTTTAGATAGACATACATTACGTTATTTAGGGTCCGCCAGGGTCCATGGGACCCATAAGTGGTAAAAATAAACTAAACGACCGATTTTGAAAATTTTTTCACTGTTACAGAGCTAAACTATTTTAGATAAATATAGATTACGTTATGTAAAGTCTGCCAGGGTCCATCGGATCCAAAAGTGTCAAAAATAAACTAACCGACCGATTTTGAAAATTTTTTCCACTGTTGGGGAGCTAAGCTATTTTAGATACATATAGATTACGTTATGTAAGGTCTGACAGTGTCAGTAGGACCTAAAAGTGTCAAAAATAAAATAACTGACCGATTTTGAAACTTTTTTACTATTACCGAGGTAAACAATTTTAGATAGGTACAGGTTGTGTTATCTGAGATCCACAACTGTCCTGCGGATGCAAATGCGGCGTAGAATGCTACACAACGGGTTTTGAATATATATATATATATATATATATATATATATATATATATATATATATTTATATATATATATAATTTTTATGTAATATATATATATATATATATATATATATATATATATATATTACATAAAGTCCGCCTAGAATATACGGTCGAGCTGATTTTTTAATGAGGTCCACCGGGATCTTGCAGATCCGAAAACGCCAGTAATAAGCTATCGAACCGATGCTAAAAAATTTCTCACTGCTAGAGAACTAAATTATTTTAGTTGGATACAACTATACTGCACAAAATCCGTTCGGGTTCTTGGGTCCCCAAAAATACCAAAACTAATTACCCAGCCGATTTTAAAAATTCTTTTACTCTTAGAAAGCTAAACTATTTTAAATAGGTACAGGTCTTAGATGAGATCCGCCAGTGCCCAAGATTTGGAAATTCGCTATGTTATGCAGATGCTGCGACAGGGGTATTTTTATTAAAATAACTTTTCATAGCTATATCTGTGACTAGAGTTATCCCCGTTTTTTAAGAAAATAAAGTATTTTTAAAAATTTGTGCAAGAAAAATAAAACACAATTAACGAAAAAAAAGTACGCGTTCCCATATTTTTAAGATTTTGTAGTACAAGAAAATCCTTATATATTCATCATATCTGTCATTGCATTTACTAGCTAACTCCCACTGGACCACTTTTAAATAGTCAGTGTCAGATCTTACGCAATTTGATAAACAGTATCGTTTTGATTTTTTAAACTCATTTAAGACATTTATTGTTAGTGATATTTGAATTATTTTCCTAAGTAATAAATTGAATTCTGTAGACTGATGTTTTTGTAGATAAAAAAAATTCTAGGTGGCGTTTGTATTAGATAAAAGTCTGAAGAACGGACGTAGAATCTTACTGTTATTAATTATTATGTCTTGTAGTCTTTTGAAAACTTATTTTTTGAACTAAAATAAGTTAATAGGAGGAAATTCGCTATGTTATGCAGATGCTGCGACGGGGGTATTTTAATTTTCGGCTCAAGTAACCCGTATTTACGGTACGTAGAAACTATTTACCCTGAGCTAACACACAGGATAACCTTATCTCGATTAAAGATTCCTGTGGAATGCAAAATCAGTTAATTAATCACAGTAGTGATGAGCAAAATTAGTCTTGGTCTTGCAGTCTTGTCTTGGTCTTGCATTTTTGCAAGACCAAGACCAAGACTGCATTTTGCAAGACCAAGACCAGGACCAAGACTATAAGTATAGCTGCAAGACCAATACCAAGACTCAAGTGAGCAAGACCAAGACTATAGCAAGAAAAAAGCAAGACTCTTGCTAAATTATTTAAATAGTTTAAAAGTATAATTAATACCGTAAAGAGAGAAAATTCTGATTTTAGAAAGAACAAATTCACTAATAAAAAAATGCAAGAAAGTGCAAGATTTTTAGCAATACCAAGACCAAGACCAATACCAAGACTGCATTTTGCAAGACCAAGACCAAGACCAAGACTCAAACTGCTCTAGCAAGACCAAGACCAAGATTCTTATTGCAAGAACAAGACCAAGACCAAGACTGCCAAGTCTTGGTCTTGGTCTTGCATTTGCTCATCACTAAATCACAGCAAAATGACTGAACCGAATTCAATAAAATTTGGTACAGACACTATACTTTTACCCTTTTGTTGAGACTTCGATGACTGCCGTCTGTCCGTATATCACCGACACGGATATCGAATTAAAATTTGGCATACCTACCGGTGGAAGTCGGCACTCGGATTTTTTGATTTTTTAAATTCATTTTTTTGTTTTACTATCCAAGATATCGTTCAAAATCCACTAGGTGTGTAATCTTACCCTTCAATACCGTAGTACAATCAATTTAATATGTTTACGAATGAGAAAATTCGAGGACCGCCACTTATTTAAACATCAGGTAGATATAGGTATACTTAATTAAAACTTAAGTAAATTCCACTTAAATGATTAAGTTATGTTAATTTTCAATATTTGATGTTTACACGATTATCTTTAGCAATCATAATAATAAAACGACATAATACTATGACTATCCACCAAATATCAACTCTGGTCATCACAACATGAAAATGCTTTTCACTACAATGAGAAACGTTTGCGAGAAACGTTTAAATTTGATATGTTGTCAATCACTTTATTTAGGATATTTCATTTCAAATGGTCAGTCTCAATGCTAGATGATAGTATCTCTCTATAGTCTGTATGTATGCAATAGGTATTCTAATTAAATTTGACTTTAACATAGGTATATTCAACTATTATTACAAATTAGTAAATTTCACTTGTTATAAACTTTAGCTATAATATAAAATTTGTTTGAATACCGGGTGGTCCGATAATAATGTAACATTTCATTGATAAATTACTAAAAAGATAAGTCTTACGACTTCTGCGATTTTTGCAACAACGCCTTAGGGGTTAAATTACTGCTAATGTTGCAGACTAAATTAACGATTATACAATATTTAGGCTAGGATTGGCAAATGTACGGTTTTCGATCAGAGAGTCCGTTTATGACACGATTTGTCTGGGTCCAGTTCCCTACGTGCGACCAGACGCAAATTGGCCGATTAATTGACAAAACATTAACAAAAGAAATAAAAAAGAGTTTTTCTTCGAAAAAGGTAAATATTTTCTTTTTTACTCCCTAGAATTGCAATTCTTTCTTTATTTTCGAGGGTTTTCACAAAAAAAATTGTTCTCTATTTAAAGATTCTGTAATCTGCAATTGTCTTCCTATTGCAGAATACGCACTTCAGTTCTTAAATTTTTTTCTGCTTTACTTATCATTGTTAACTATGGTCCATTTCAGTTAAATTTAACCATGCTTCATCACTTATGAATTTAAATAATTTCCGTTTTCTTGGCTTTATCTCTTTCATAATTGCACTTATGTAAAGCAGTTTGCTTTTAGAGAAGAATAGAAGATTGATTTGTTTTAAATATAAGAATTATTTAATTTTTTAAATTTGACTCATGATTAATTGTATTTGAAATAGGGTATACCTCCTTCACGTTGCTTAGATACTGAGAGTACCTAGTAATAATTTTATCTTATTCATGAATAACGATAAAAATTTGCTCTATATCTCGACTATTTGTATATTCGATATTTTCAACTAATGGTTTTCTTTAAGAAACAATACGATTCGATTAAAAGGAATTAGCTACTCAAAAATTTAAAATTTTATTTATTGGTTTGAACAAAAGTGATATCGTCAAAGAATAATATATTAGTGCCTAGAACTTTAAAGCCGGTAATAGTTAATAAAATTTTAATTATATCGATAATAACCCTTCGTAATTGCTTTTCTCAAGGAAAGAGCAAACAAAATAAATGCTAGTTTGAAGTTCAATAATGCGTAAATGGTACTTAAAAATTAGGATGTGGCTATTTATACATACAGTATGTATACGCAATTGGCTATTTATACATACAGTATGTATACCCAATTGGCTATTTATACATACAGTATGTATACGAAATTGGCTATTTATACATACAGTATGTATATGAAATATTTTATTTAAACATGCAATATGTATACGCAGTTGGCTACTAATACATAATTACATATACTTTTTGGCTTAAGAAGTTAACCCTTAAACGGATTTTTGGCGACGCCAACCAGAAGTGTATTTTTTAACCCTTCGAAAAAGTTTAGGGGTTACTAAAAGTTTTCCGTTATCATAGCAACAAAAATTAAAAATAGATTCTTATGGAACTTGGTAAGTAGCACAAAAAAGAAAGAATGAAATTTTTTGATATTTTGCTTATAGTTTTCGTGATATTACGTGTCTTTGTAAAACTTACTATATTGGATAGACAATTACGGTATATTACGGCTTTTATTGATAGAAGTACCTGGAAAATGGACCGGACGGCATCATTGACACTTCATTTTCAGGCAAAGGGTAACTAAATAATTTTGAAGCTACTACACGCCGAGACCCATTTGTAAATATTTACCCTTTGCCTATTAGAATGAGGTTTCATTAGTGATGTCCCGTTCATTTTTCAGTTATTTCTGTGAATAAAAATCAAAATATTTTAATTATATATTCGTAAAAATTGATACTATGTATATGTGACACAATGTATGTGTATGTGTATCATATCTCATTACAGTAAATTTTAGAAATAAGACACGTATTATCTCGAAAACTTTGTTCTTCCTTTTCTGTTCCATTGATCAAATTCTATAGGAATTTGTCTCTAGTTTTTATCACCATAATAACGCAAATCTTTTTTTAGTTGTGTCTGTATTCAAAGGTTTAAAAATACGCTTTCGATCAACGTTTCTAAAAATTAATTTAGAAAATAATTTATTATTGTTAAGTCAAAAGGAGTGTATAAGAAAAACATTTAGTTAAGTCGGAGGTATCCGATAGTACATTTGCTTATTTATTTATATCTCTTATACTAATTTTTGCTAATTTAAACCCTCAGATATGAAACTTCCGGTTCGCGTCGCCAAAAATCCGTTTAGGGGATAACTTCTTAAGCTAAAAAGATTAGACAAAATTCAATCGGTGGTACGCGAGAAATTCTTTATTACCATAGAATCGATAAATTCATTATTGTAAGTTATTTTACTGTTACCAGTAGAAAAGTCCATTTTAATACACGCACAACGAAATTTGTATGATATTTTTGGTGCTCAAGGTGCGCGTTATACGCCGGAAAATACGGTAATTATGTATTAGTAGCCAACTGCGTATACATATTGCATGTTTAAATAAAATATTTCATATACATACTGTATGTATAAATAGCCAATTTCGTATACATACTGTATGTATAAATAGCCAATTGCGTATACATACTGTATGTATAAATAGCCAATTGCGTATACATACTGTATGTATAAATAGCCACATCCTAAAAATTAAGTACCTTCTCTAACAGTAAGTATCTAACACGATAGGATAATTGGAATAAAATTTCATCCCCACAGCTTCAGCTCTACAACAAATTTTGGTATCCGATCGTCGTCCGATATATACATATATATATTAATTGTTATCTTTTTTCTATTCACCAATTATAATTTTGGAAATTTTTTTTTAGCCCAATGTATTTTTGGGTAGATATTGTTTTTTTTTTTGCTCACCAATTTTTTTCCAACGTGGCGTTGCGTTTGCTCAAAACGTTACCTCGCTTCTCGTCACGCTTCATCACGGAAAACCACTGTCTCCTTCACTCTATTTGCGCACGTAATTTAGGAATTCAACTGTAACTCAATGTAAAATTTGTTTTTAGCAATGACAATCGAATTTTCATAATACAGTAATTATCCTCTAATGGGAAACTTCTTTCCCTCTCCCACTCTTATATGAAGACATATAAAAAATGAATGAAAGAGGGGGGTTTCCTTTCGACAATAATTACTGTATTTATAATTTTTAGCAAATTTTCATTTATAAATAAAGTTTCTAAGTTAATGAGTTCGAAAACTATTCATTTGCTGTTTGAACTATCAACCAAAAACTACTGCAGGATCGCTATTGTATTTTTACTAGTTAACAGTTAATTTCATAGAATTACTATAGGCAATAAGTTTTCTTAAGTATATAAATGCAAATTCATTCGAGAAAATATAATTTTTTTTGTAATTATAAATGAAAAAATCATTTTTGTGGAATATTTAAAAATAAAATATTTTCCATATTTAGTCTTTCTCGAAAGCGTAAGTTTAATATTACCCTAATATGAATTTAATAATAGGAAATAAAATCATTATCCCTTCCTTAAATCAAGTAAATAGAATAACAAAACAAATACAATGTATACTGGTACCTATGGCGTAAATATATGTATGTAGAATATGTATACGTATACTCAGAATAATAGGAGCTATGTCCGTAAGAATTGATAAGATCTCGCGTTTACCTATTTCTATTGTCATACAAAAACCTATTTCCTTTAATAAGAAAACAAAAGAGTATGATCTGAAATTCTATTTACATTATATTTTAAATAAAAATACGTTTTATTACGACTTATACCGTAAATTTTAATTTAAAAAAAAAAATGTTTTTAAATTGGACTAATTTATTTAAAAATGGACTAAAAAGTAAAAAGAAAAAGAAAATAACTCTTGTGTAAAGATTAATGTAATGTGCAACATAATTTATAAAAGCTTGAGGCGTTATTATTAATTTTTTGCATCTCAGGTGTAAGTAGCTATTTTATTTCTCACAACAAGGTTACCAAACCTGTTAAAACTGGATTTCGATAAGGTGTACTGGTATATATTTTGTGGGGAAGTATTCTCACAATACCTGGTTGAAAGGCCCGTTGCGTTAAGGAACGCAACGGGCCTTAGATTCAGAGTTGCAATTTCAAATCTTGCGCTCCTTCGGGCTCGTGCCTGAGTCTTGTAAATTTTTTTTTTTAAATTCTTTATTTTCTTTGGATAAACAATAATGTAGAATGTTTTTAAACATTGGGAACTTTGGTTTAAAAACATTACACTTTTTCTTTTAATATGAAACTGATTTTATATTATTATTAAATATTTCTAATTAAATAATTAAAATGAAATATTATGAAATATTAGATAATATTTAAGAAAAAATGCAGGCATTCATTAATTATATAATAATTTCTTGTACTTATTAAAATTTTTATAATGATTTATTTATTCTTATTTATTTATTTATTTAATAATTGACAAGTTACAAACATTTACAATACAAATTCTGTACAAATTTCGTGTGTTACAAAAATTGAACTGTAAAAAATTAATTAGTAGTACTACTTTAATTTACAAAAATAAGAATAATAAAAATAAAAAATTATAATGCCTGTTTTTGTAATACTAGGAGGGTAAACATTTAGGGCGTTATATTTTATTTTTCCTAATTAATAACACTTTAGCATTAAATTAACTAAGTTCATTAATAACTTGTGCAACTTTCTTATTAAATAACTCGTATACTTTTGAGCTTGTTTCACATTTTCTAATTTCATATTTTTGTCTAATGAAATCGCATCTTACAATCAATAAAGAAATATTCGGGGTTTCTAGTACACAAAGCTCAATGTCTCCTCTTCTGTTTTCTGTTCCGATTTCCCATATCCAAATTCCAAGTCGGAAATTAGCCGAAGTTCTTCAGTGATCTTCATTTTCAGTTATTTCTAAATAATGGGCTCCTTGTTGATAGTGATGAAGATTTCTGAAGAAAGAAAGATAATATTTAATTTTACAAATTTCAGCAAGTGTATATTCGTAATATTGATTTATGACATTTTGTGTAATTTACATTTTCAATTTATATGTGTATTCTCTCTGATTCAATACTTCACTTATTCTGAATTTCTTTATTTCCATTATTCAGTTTTATATGTTAACATAAATTTTATTGATAAGTATAAAAGAATAACAACATTGTTAAAATAAGTTTTCTATTTGTTTGACGAGTTCAAGTAGATAGGCAATAAAAATCAGCAATTAAAATTAAATTAGAATAGAATTAAAATGTACTTTCTCATAATTTTGATCTTTAATTTGAAAATATTTTTTTACTTTTTGACATATTATATACTAAGTATATGAGAATAAAGGCCTTGGTAAGTGCTGTAAAATGACGCATGCTCAGTTATGTGCATCAATCAGGTGAGCTTCTGATAATATCCATGAATTCAAAACAGGTTGACATTTTACAATAAAATTTGAGATTTTTCTTAGTCTACATAAAAGTTACATCCCACCAAACATCAAATTTAGATGGCCATACACGGAGAGAAAATTCCTATAAAAATTACTGTGTTCATACTACAATCGACGTGTAACAGGCGAACATATTCAATTTTATACGGTAAAATTATAAAAATTATAGTTATACTATTGTAATTTTTATAATTTTACCGTACAAAAATTGGAAATGTTCACCTGTTACACCTCGATTGTAGTATCAGCACAGTAATTTTTATAGGAATTTTCTCTCCGTGTATTTTCTATTGTAAAGAAAATGCAGTCCAATAGCAAGCATTAACAATACATAATATATTTAAATATACCTACATATATCCCTCAAATTTGCCATAAACCTCCAAGAGCCAAATTTTCTACACAACATATTTTTAACTTTTTAAGTACATATTTATCGCTTGGAAAGCTAAAGTTGAGTTTCTATGACGACTTTTCAATCTCCCTCTAAACAGTGGCGGACATTTAATGAATAATATATGATCAAAATGTATATTTTTATTTTTAATTTATATTTCTTTGTCGATAACAACCTCATAAACACAACAAGAAAATGACTAACTAAAATAGATTTTTTTTTTGTTTCCATAGAACAAATGTCAACATCGTAGCCTAAGCAGAACAATACCGAACAGACAAGACAACTGTAGCCCTGTGTTGCGGGTCACGCGTTCCCTCCTAAGCCACACGCGAATAAATATAGGTAAACGAAATACTATGTATGTTACATTGAACATAACTGGGTATAGATATTCGAACTGATATTCGAGGAAAAAAACGGCAGATCTTTAGAAGTGATAGAGGCGGGAACAAAGGTAGTATAGGACACATTCCCTTGTTCCATTAATAATTGAATATTTTTCACACACATGCATGTATATATATATATATATATATATATATATATATATATATATATATATATATATATATATATATATATATATATATAAAGTCTTGTGTATATAATATATTAGTTTCATATACATATGTATACATATTTAAGTAACTAGCTTTTATAAAAATAAAAAATTATTAAATATTATGAGGTTATATTTTCTTAGTCGAATTTTTCCTAAAAAAATTAGACTTATACAGCCTATACGATAAGAACGGCGAGAGGCGAGAGTAGGGGCGCTATCCGTTTTCGGACCAGTAGAACACGGCTCTGTAGAAAAAGAAAATGTATGATATATATATATATATATATATATATATATATATATATATATATATTTTTTTTTTTTCCGCTACATACCTTTTAATATGTGTAGGGTCCACCTATGGAAATTCAGAGCTGAAACTTGGTAAGTGGGGTCAAATTTTGGACAAATTTTGGATGCAACCCAGATTTTAAGGGGGTGGTGGGGGCAGTAAAATAATAAATCTTTTCCAAACCGGTTGGAAATAATGTTTCGGTCAATTATCTACAACATATCGAAAATTCAGCTTCCTTGGCTGATTTGGAGGGAGTAGAGGGAAAAAATGATTTTGGCTGGAACCAACACGCCCCCAGCTCCCCAGAATTAACGTAGAGTGTTAAAATTTGGTGTGCTAATAGAGTCCGTACCTAGGTTATGCTTTTTCGAGGTTTTAATATTTCACCCACCCCCCCCCCTCATTTTAAGCTACAATTTCTTGCTTTTTTGACGTTTTCGAAGTTTGTACCACTCGCACAGGTCACCCAAATAAACCTAGAGGCCTGAAATTTTGTATTCGGATAGAGTTAGTATCAAGGGAGTGCCTTTTTTGAAGTCTCAGGTTTTAACTCTTACCCCCCACCATTTTTATACCAAAAACAACGTATGATCTTTCTTGCTTTTTAACAGTTTCATTCGGGTCAAAATTTCCCCAAATAAACCGAGATGGCTGAAATTTTGTATACAGGTTAAGCTAATAGTCAGCCACTGCTTTTTGGAGGCTTCAAGTTTTTTACCACGATTTTTACGCCAATATTTCCTTAATTTTTTTTCTAATACGTCTAGAAACTCTCTAAGAAAAACTAGAGGGCTGAAACTAGAGGGCGTGTATTAAGTTAGTATCCAGCTAGTGCCTTTTAGGGATTTCAACTTACTTTCCCCCCCACCTCACCCATTTTTACATGGGAATTCAATGGTATTGTTAAATGGGTTTTAAATGCATTATTTTTATTCTAATACAAAGTAGGCGAATAGTAATTTAAAAAAATTTAAAAAAAAACGCTACGAGCAGCGGAGCCCCATCACGGAAGTCGAATTTTTCCTTTCATCTTCGGTATTGAGTGTCTACAAGCGAAATATAATTGAAAGTCCACAAGCGATTTGTCATTTTGGTGGTTTCAAAACTGATGATGAGTGTCCGGTTGATCGGGGCTTTAAAAATAGGTTTTAAGTTTTTAATGGCTGAATCTCAGTAAATTTCAATTTTGTGCCGATAGCAGTTAACAGGGAAAAAGCCAACACAATTCGTACGAGGGCATTCCTACCGATGCTTATCCGCCAATTGACTTTGTGTTTTATTTTTAAATATTAAAAAAGGAACTTAAATAGTAAACTGGAAGGCTTTTATGAAGATATTTTTTCTTTCCAAAAAAATCCAAAATTTCTATTTTATAAATAATAAAAATCCAAAATTCCTGATTTATAAATAAACAGTGACTTTAATAACATTTTCAAATTACTTGCTATGTATGTATTTCATTTGTTATAAAAGTAAATTCACTTTTTTTAAATTTTTCAAAATTACTATTCGCCTACTTATATTTAGAATAAAAATAATGCTTTTAAAACACATTTAACAATAGCATTGAATTCTGATGTAAAAATGGGAGAAGTGGGGGGAAAAGTAATGTGGACTCCCTAAAAGGTACTAGCTGGATACTAACTGAATACACGTACAAAATTTCAGCCCTCTAGGTTTCCTTAGAGAGTCTCTAGACGTGTTAGAAAGCAAGAAAAAAAATTAGGGAAATAATGGCGTAAAAATCGTGAGGGTAAGGGTTAAAAGTTAAAACCCCCAAAAAGCAGTGTCTGGCTATTAGTTTAACATGTACACAAAATTTCAGCCCTCTAGGTTTATTTGGGGAGATTTTGACCCTAACGAAACTGTTAAGAAACAAGAAAAATCATGTTCTTTCTGGTATAAAAATGGTGGGGGTAGAGGTTAAGAGTCGAAACCTCCAAAAGGCACCCCATTGATGCCAACTTAATCCGAATACAAAATTTCAGCCCTCTAGGTTTATTTGGGTGACCTGTACGAGTGGTACAAACTTCGAAGACGTCGAAAAATTATGAAATTGTAGCTTAAAAATGAGAGGGGTGGGGGTAAAATATTAAAACCTCTAAAAATCACAACCTAGGTACGAACTTTATCAACACACCAAATTTCAACACTCTACGTTAAATCTGGGGGGGGGCTGTGGGCGTGTTAGATCCAGCTAAAATTCTTTTTTCCGCCTCTACTCCCTCCAAGTGATCCTAGAAAGCTGAATTTTGGGTATGTTGTAGATAATTGACCGAAACATTATTTCCAACTGGTTTGAAAAGCTTTATTGTTTTTCCGACTGCCAAAACCCCAGTTTTGATCAGATCCAAAATTTGCCCAAAATTTGACCCCACTTTGATAGTATTGTTTGCTTTCTTAACTTTCATAGGGCCCTACACATATTAAAAGGTAGCGGAAAAAAAAAATATATATATATATATATATATATATATATATATATATATATATATATATATATATATATATATATATATATATATATATATATATACTAGCGGAAATAATTAGTGGACCAAAAAAATTTCCTTAGCGATTTTTCGAAGGGCTGTATCTTTGTGAAAAATGGTCGTATCGGTGTCATAAGCAAAGCAATTTAAAGCTGGAAGCTTCTTGTTTCGAGACCTTGTGATCAAAAAAATTTTCAAAGCAACGTGTGTGGTGCAATCCTAATAAATACACTGAAAAAAAATTTTCGAAATTTTTTCGGTTTTTTTTTTTTTTGGTACACGGACTTGGAGAAAATTTTTCCGACTTAACCACCATATGGACCGGATAACTTGTTCACTCAGCTTTAGTTTGCTTTTTTATAGACTTTTATACGACCACTTCTCGCTGAGATATCGGACTTTGAATGGAAAACGATCACTTCGTCTTTAACCATCGATATCCCAGCAACCAATGATCACGCAGAAAATTAAACGGGTTTTGTAATAAACTCGGATAAATTCTCTACAAGGATTAGTCATTATTTTTTCAGAAAAATTTTTTTTTTTGCATATTTTACATGAATTTGAAAAATCAAGAAAAAAAGAGTTTTTGGTGGCTCTTTGGAAAATCAAGTGCTGAATTAGAACTTTGAGAAAACCACTAATGTTAAGTGTGCCTTTTACAGCTCGATATACTCACAAAAACCCTACCGAGTTTCAATTTAATCCATTCAGCCGTTTTTGTGTTTTATTCGATTGAATTTTGAAAAAATTAAAGGATCATTTTTTTGATCTTAAACTTTCATAATCTTCAACAAAATAAAAAAAAATTTTCTCAGCTTTTTTCACCTTTTTATCAATAACAATATTTAAATTTATAAAAAAAGAAAATTTCTTAGAAAATTTCCAAAAAAACTTTTTTTTCTAAAATTTTTGCATTTGTGATGAATGATAGTATTTAATTCATTTGCTTCTTTAAATTTATTATGCCTACTGTATTTGTATGAAAAAAAATCACATTTAACCACATATTATAACAACGCTGTTGAATTCCGATGTCAAAAAGTGGGAAAAGTGAGGGGCAAGGTAACGTGAAATCTCTAAATGACACACCCTCTATATTAACTGAATACAGATACAAAATTTCAGCCCTCTAGGTATACTCAGAGAGTCCCTAGGCGTGTTAGAAAAAAAGCAAAAAATCAAGGAAATATACTGACGTAAAAATCGTGAGGGTAAGGGTTAAAAGTTGGAACCTCCAAAAAGCAGCGGCTGGCTATTAACTTAATCTATACATAAAATTTCAGCCGTCTAGGTTTACTTGCGGAGATTTTGACCCGGACAAAACTGCTAAAAAACAAGAAAAATCAGGTTTCTTTAGTGTAAAAATGGTGGAGGTAAGGGTAAAAAGTTGATACCCCCAAAAAGCACCCCCTTGATACCAGCTCAATCCGAATACACAATTTCAGCCCTCTAGGTTTATTCGGGTGACCTGTACGAGTGGTACAAATTTCGAAAACGTCGAGAAAGCACGAAATTGTAACTTAAAAATGGTGGGGGTGGGAGCAAAATTTTAAAACCTCCAAAAAGCATATCCTAGGTACAAACTCTATCAACACACCAAATTTCAACACTTTACGTTAATTCTGATGGGCTGTGGGCGTGTTAGATCCAGCCAAAATACTCTTTCTCCAAATCACCCTAGGAAGCTGAGTTTTGGACATGTTGTAGATAATTGACCGAAACATTATTTCCGGCCGTTTGGAAAGGTTTTATTATTTTGTTGTTACCCACCACCACTCCCTTAAAAGTTGGGTCGGATCGAAAATTTGACCCCACTGTGATAGTATATTGTTACGCATCGGAATGCGCCTCATTTACCAAATTTTAGCTCCTCTCCACCATAGGGGGCCCTATACATGTCAAAAGGTAGCGGGAGTATATATATATATATATATATATATATATATATATATATATATATATATATATATATATATATATATACTCCCGCTACCTTTTGACATGTGTTGGTTCCGTTATGGCGGGGAGGAGCTGAAATTAAAATATATCGCTGTCATCAAAATTACCTTCGCTAATAGTAACTTTTTGAAAAGTTGAAAAGAAAAATATACCTACATATAATGCAACACTGCATTTTAATGTAGTTTCAATTCATTGGGAATCAAGTAAAATTCAATACAGTAGAGTAAACGGAATATGGTTTGAAGGTGTTTCTAATAGACAGCAAAACGTAAAATACATTTTAAAAGTGATATTACATCGGTCACGGCACATATCGTGTAACGACTCAAGACTCGCGCCTATGTGCATGTACAAGCAAGAAAAAAATACAGCACAATTCGTATTATTCTATGCATAGGTATAATATTATTAGTGTGAGTTGTGACACACATTACAATACTAACACAATTGTAAGTCCCAGATGTATGTGATTGTCATACATTATCTATGCAATTACTAATACATAAATGTACATATGTTTGTATAAACTTCAAGAGTTTTAAAGATGGGCAAGAAAATCGATTTGCTTAAAATCGAGAAGGTTCAAAATTCTGATACAACTACAGTATGTTTGCTCAAATGATTGCGTCGATTAGATTAAATCCCTGAGCTAGATTCTACGTTATGTACATGGAAGCTTGCAGTTACCGTATACGGTAAATATTTAACGTTACCGTTCCAGATATGATTAACTGAAGTAAAAATTAATCAATTTTGACTTTACTATCATATGTTGCTCGAAATCATATTCAGAGACAATTACCTTTATTGGTAAACTAAATAACTTATGATTGATTATATTGAGTCATGATGAGTTAATTGATGTAACACAATTTTAAATATGGTTGCGAGATATATTGACTTTTTTGGTTGTTATTTTTTCCAAAATGATTCTACTTTAAAATCTTTGAAAGTAACAGAAAAATAAAATAAGTGATCATGGTTAAATAAGACAAGGAAGGGATTATCCGCAAGTGCGGGATGACTGCAGTCAAATGCGAAATGGATAGTCAAATAGAATAAAGACCTGATGAGACAGTATAAAAATAATTCCAACAAACAGTTTGTTTTTTTTAAGCTTTATTTGTTTCTTTTATTTAAACTAATGTGTTTAACAGTGGTAGCAGTCAATTTCTTCAACGAGGAATTACGTCTTTTATTCACTTTAAGTCAAACAGAGAGTTAAATTTCAGAATGTTAAACCGACAATGCTGTGGTTTTTGAAAGACTGGTCTCTCACGTGTTTTAAAATGTCATAAGAACATTTTGAGAACCTACAGATGAACACACTCCCACCTAAGAGTAATTAAATTTTTTACTTCACCAAACATTAAAAATCACAAAGTGATTGAAAAAATTATCCGGATCGGCCGGGAATCGAACCCAGGATCTTCTGGTAACTAGTCAGACGTGTTAACCTCTACACCAACGATCCCATGCTCGTTAAGCGGCCGAGTCGGAGACCCATTCAATCACCTATGTGTATTAGTACTCTCTCTGATTCGAGAAACAGTTACAATTTTAATTTCAAATCAGAGAGAGTACTAATACACATAGGTGATTGAATGGGTCTCCGGCTCGGCCGCTTACCGAGCATGGGATCGTTGGTGTAGAGGTTAACACGTCTGGCTAGTTACCAGAAGATCCTGGGTTCGATTCCCGGCCGATCCGGATAATTTTTTCAATCACTTTGTGATTTTTAATTTACATGTGGTTTTTGGTCATACTATACCAAAGAAATCGAGTGCTTAAAGTTTCAGTTTAGCTGAACGATTAGTGAACATATCAATACTGCGTGTGTTGAAATGCAAACAAAAGTTTGTCATACGTAGTAGTGTCTCACAAGCACTCGATAATATTTGAAATTAAAATTCACCAAACATGTTTCTGCCTTAAATCCAATCTTTGTAAATAATTACTATACTATGACCTTGGAACAATATAAAAATCTGGCGAGAAAACTTCGTGTTTGTATAATCTAATGACAAAAATATTTAAGACTGATTTAGTTGAGAATTTATATTAAATAGTTACCAGTAAAGAAAAAATCGATTAGAGTTGTCCCATTTCTAATTATTTTATGTGTACTCGTATACGTGTTTGAAACTCATAATAACGTATAAGCTGTAGAATTATATCATTATGAGAATACGTTTTAAGATTTTAACTCTTGATATTAATATGTGTCTCTATAATTCTATATGCATATACCTATGTATAAAATATTACGAATAATACGACAAATACTTTCATAAAATGGCCTTACATGATAAAAAAAGTAAAACTATTATTATATTTAGTAATTAATTATTAAAAACTACAACAATCAATATCATTTTTCTTGTCCTTTATTTATTTAATATTTTTGTTTTATTGTTATTTTTGTTAATAGAAACTGTGTTTTATTTGGCATATTTGTTAATTACTAAAATTTAATGGCAGATCAACAATTTTAATCATTTCATCGTAAGCTGAAATACAAAATAGATCACGCTATTTCTGAGAGATTTTTTAATATTTGTATTTTGGCGTCCTAATTTTTTGGTAAATTACAGCTTACTTTTATTCAGAGGTTGTTCAACAAGGACCAATAATTACTTATTTTATTTGTAGACAATTATAGTTATTTTCTTTATAGCAAGGTCATTTCTTTATAGTAAAATCAGTTAATTCTCTATTTCAGGGTCTAAATGCTTCAAGTCGGAAATTATGATAATCTGTTATTTTAACTTTATATATGGACTTTGATCCAAATTAAAAAAAAAAAACTAGAATGAGCAATAAATATGTAGCCATAAAAGGGTTATCTAACAATAAAAAGTTTATAAACATGAATAGACAACTCCTTTTTTTTTTAATTAATTACTCTTCTTCCAAATTACGTTGTCTTTAAAAAATATTTAATATTTAATTGTTTCTTAACGTACTTTTGTGAGATAAATTATGTTGTTATAAGATTACAAAATTTATGATCGGGTCGGTTCAATTGGCCAGATGTTGTCGACTATTATACAGATATCAACTTATTAATATAAAAGATTTATCATTTCTTAAATTTAATTACTACGATGACGTACAATGATGAGTTGATGGGAAAGGTACATAAAAGTACTGATTACATACATAAATCTTCTTCCAGTCCAGTGGCGGTCTCAAAAGGGGTGGGGGGATAAATCCATCCTCCTCAAATGTCAAAACATAATTAAATGTATGTACCTAGGCCTACTATTCTAAACAATAAATATTTAAACAATACGGATTAAATATGATGTATCATAAACGAATTTAACACGTTTATGGTTTTACTTATACTCAATAATGACGAAATTCTCAACTGGTATACTATTTTAATAACTAACACTTTGAAATTGTTAACGCGGTACAGTGTAGTTGATCACGTTTCACTTGCCTCGGTACAACGTCCATGACCATTAATTTAAGATTGATCGTTGGCGAAGTATAATTTTTTTTAATAAAGCTAACAAAAAATATATTCTTTAACACTTTCATTCCCTTATCACGCGATATCGCGTTATACGGCTACTATACTATATGGCCAATCACGCGATATCGCGTGACAAATATAAGAACCTACTAATTTAACACAAAATATTTGGCCATCTCACAAAGTCTAGATTTTAAGCTTGGCAATGAAAGTGTTAACTAAGAAACTCCGCTAAATTCTAACTCACCTAGTTTGAAAATTTCCATCCAAAAGTCCCTCCAAAGAAATTGTCCCTCTAAAATTCCCTTCAGCAATATCTCTCCGAAATATTTTTCTAAGACCACCTCTGTTCACGACAAATTTTAGCAACACTAACGCAACTGTAAGTTGATGAATTGTTAAATACACTTTAAAATTAAGAATGTGATATGAACCTTTTAAGGAAACACTAACACAAACAGAATGTGGAGCAAACTAAGATATTATTACATATTTTAAGTTAATATTGTATAGACATATGGTATTTATTGGTGTTTTTAGATTTTTCGCAAGAACCATTTCCTTTATATTGTTGAAGTGTTCTTTACTATAATTTTAAAGTGTGTTCCACATGTAGCATGCATCTTGTATGGAGATGTGTGTAAAATGCAAAATTTTTAATATGAACTATGCGGCGTCTCACCTACTTTGATGCGGCATCTCTCCCATAGATATGGGAGAAACGCCGCTTTGCAGGCTCTACAAAAATGTTAATTATAAATCCTTTATGACTCAAAATTTAAAATTATTTATAAATAATTTTAGAGAACAATGTTTACATTTATTGTGTACCAAATTTCAGATCAATTAAATGCATACTTTAAGAATTATCAAGTGTTTTCAAAATGTGCGGTATCTCTCCCGCATTCACCCTAATACTCTTTGAATTTTTTTAATTGTTGATAAATCTGATGAAACGAAGAAAAAAATTCGAATAAAAAACGATACAGCTAAATAAATTTTAAAATTACAATTAACAAAGTCATTTATTTTTAAAAATAATACAATTTAGTTTTTAATTTCAATAAGAAGAGGTTTTAATAAAAAAATCGATCTTTTTTACAAAAATAAAAACTGGCAACACTAGATTTAGATGTGTAAAAGGTAAAAATTAGAACACCGTTTTTGGCGTCTCCTATGCGCAAATACATTGGAACATTCTTTCTTAGCTTTATCTCTTTCATTATTGTAATTGTGTACATTTTAAATTTGCAATTTGTTTTTAGAAAAGAATGGAAGATTGATTTGTTTCGAATATAAAATCGCTTGACGATCAATTTTATCTGAAATAAACTATACTTCAATATAAAAGTACAGGAATCTTATCGCTGAATTTCTTTTTTCAAAGATTAAAAATTTCTTTGAATCATATAATTATTCTTCCTGATTTAAAGAAATATTTTTTGACTACTAGAAAAACAAATTCTAGAAAATATTTACTTGAATCAAAACAATATATTCTTCAATTGAAAGAAATATTTTATTAATCAGAAAAAAAAAATTAAAGAATTTTTTAATCTTTAACCAAAGAAATCGTTTTGAGAGTGTTGGTGTCCGTGTAAACATACTACATAAAAACATACAGTAAAATAAATTTTATCTGATTATGGATAATAAACTTACTGTCTGTTTTCTCTATTGTGAAGGTAATGGAAAACTTAAAAGACAATTTTCGTTACTTTCTATCGTATGTATTTATAACATACATAATCAACACATATTGCTTCCTTCGTATACAGTCTGCATAGAATAGGTATAATGTATAAAATCTTACATGACGTGAAATAACGTTAAAGAAACCACCTTGTTAAGATAGTTCACAAAAGATAAGAACTCAACGATCGTAAGTAATTGTTAAGTAAAGTTAATAACTATCTTTATGTGATCATGCAAGAAAGAAAATTTAATACATGCATGTAAACTACTTATACATTAGATACAGACATATTTAAGAAACAAAACTACTGTACTATGAAGTTATTTTGTATATGTATTTTGCAGTCATGGTCCTTATAAAGTACAAAAAGGTTAATAAATGTTTTACAATCTAGGTATTTAAACACTAACTAGAATCCGGAATTTAAAAATATTCAAAACTTGCATTTACCAGTGGCTTTGCCCGCGTGACATTTGAAATTATGACATCACGTTAATATGTATAAAATATCTCGTGCCAGAGCTGCGACATATCTTTTTGATAATTTTCCTATAGAAATAAAAAGTCTTCCCGAGGTAAAAAGTAGCCAGTTTTTCTCCTCTCTGTTAACAATATACAAAGTGTGAAGTTAATTATTTGTTCTTAGCGAATTTTCGAATCGAAATTTCAGCTGTTATTGCCACTATCATGGTACGGATTGACATCATATTTTAACGAAATTTGGTGGAATAGTTGAAAGTCCAATAATGTTGGATGAGTTCTTTAGCCAGACACGGCCGATGCCCAGAACATGGTTTTTCGGAGAATTTTTCTTGAAAAAATTAGTTTTTTGCCAACTGTTCCCAAAGTTCAAATTATTGTGTTGTTATTGCGACCTTTTTTAGCGAATTTCCAATCTGGAAATTCAGCTGGACCTGAGCCAGGACTATAATAGAAAATTGTTTTGAGGTCCCTAGAATCCGAAAATGATATTTACTAAAATTATATATATATATATATATATATATATATATATATATATATATATATATATATATATATATATATATATAGGTATATCGCACCTTGTGAATAAAACTGTTACAACTGCAAAATCACTAATTTTAAGATATTAAAGGAATAAGATTTTGAAGAAATTTAAAACCTAATAACTTTTTTCCAAATCATCTTAGAACTTTGAAACTTTGTTAGGTTCATTCTAACAGTTAGTTTTAAATGTTGTGATAAAAATTTTGTCGAGAAAATTCATAGTTTAAATTTTCATTGCAGTTGCAACCACAAATTTTTTAGTTATTTTACAAAAAGTTGCATTCTGTTTAGGATTATAATGTTATATCTGCAAATAATAGATTTACTCTTAATTATTTCACAAAATATTACTTTTTGTTGGTGACGCGAAGTTGTATCTGCAACTAATACTTTTCAGAAATTTTGAAAATTTCACTTTATATAATTTTATAATGGCAATTGTTTAAGGTAACATATTCCATAACTGTATTACAGATAGAGATGGGCAACGGGAAAATTCCCAGTGGGAATTTTCACGGGAATATTCCCATTTGGGTAACTATTGAGTATTTTCCCGGGAAAATTCCCAAGGTAACACATTCCATAACTGTATTACAGATAGAGATGGGCAACGGCAAAATTCCCAATGGGAATTTTCCCGGGAATATTCCCATTTGGGTAATTATTGAGTATTTTTCCGGAAAAGTTCCCGAAATCTGAGTAAAAACGATTACTTACAATTAGCTGTACTATTTTACAAATGCGTTTTTAATTAAAGACCGCGACACCGGTCCCTCAATTTACGTGAATATTCATTTCATGGGGATTCAATTAATGCGGATAAAAAATCGCGTAATTTAAATCCGTCATTATAAAAAAAATACTGGAAATAAAACCTACCAAAAATTGTAGAGAATTTTATAATACAAATGATAACGAAAATGTAGAAATTTACACGTTAAAATTGCACGTGACAAAACCAATTTGACTAATCAGTCTGAATCAATTAATTATAATCAGTTTATGATGAGTAACTCGGTATCGAGAATTTTCGATAACGAAAAGTAAGTTTTGATAGTCCCAATATGTTCGGAATGCCCACAACTTGCTTCGCTTAAGCCTTCAAAAATTGCGATATTTTTGAGCTACGATGCACCATTTACGAGAAATTTACAATCAAAAGTTTACGTTTTCGAAAAGTATTGAAAACTAATTTTTTTGAAAATATTTAATTGGTGACAAAACCAGTTTTACTAATGAGTCTGAATCAATCAATTGTAATCAGTTTATGATGAGTAACTCGGTATCGATAATTTTCGGTAACGAAAAGTAAGTTTTGATAGTCCCAGTATGTTCGGAATACCCACAACTTGCTTCGCTTAAGCCTTCAAAAATTTCGTTATTTTTGAGCTACGATACACCGTTTACGAGATATTTGCGATCAAAAGTTTACGTTTTCGAAAAGGATGAAAACTAATTTTTTTGAAAATATTCTATTGCCGACCAAAGAAATGGGACTAATAGAGCATAAATTAAACCATTATACAATCAATTTATAATAATTTGTTAGACATTTAGTAGTAAAAGTAATTAAACACATTTAACTGAAAATATTATGTTATTTATTCTTCTTTTCTTCTATTATAACTATTACGAGTATGTAGCTATTAAGGATATGCTGCTACAATTTTATTTTGTTTTTGGATTTTAGTTTACTTATATGGTTTCTTACATTTTCTTTTATATCAATATTTTGTCGATTGAAGTTTTCCCCACGTTTGTCTGTTTTTATTATACAAATATTTCGATCAAGCTTTTAGTTTACTTTTTTAGTTTACATTTTATCTTGTACGCAATATCCTCATTTAATTTTTGTTTTTACCGGAAAACTTTCTAAGTTTTCAGTGAATAACGTTCTGACCCTGTATTAATTAAACCTTTTTGTATATTTGTCGCCACTAAATCGCGATTTCGCTTTTGTTTCTTTCCTTCCGAAACAGGTGTTGTTAAATTTCCATTAGTATTATTTGGGAAATTTTCGTCCAAATTAAAATATATATCCAAATTAACAGTAACATTTAAAGCAGAAGACAAAAACTGTCCATTATTTAAATTTAAATGGATAAAATTATTTAAATTGTTTAAATTATATGGTTTAAATTGTTTAAATTATACGATTAAATTCAGAAAGAGCTGTTAAATTAATTTTTTTTTTATCAGCGTCCATATTTTGAAATTAAAATAAATTATAATTATATTTTAATAACAATAATGCTACGAAAGGATTCGTCTAAACTCAATAAACATTAAATATGACTAAAATTGTGAACATCATTATTCACTTACATTGTAAAATGATAACAGAAGAAGGAATACCAAAATGCATGTAGTTCTGTATGTACCTACAATCCACTCTAACATGTAGCCACTTAATAAAAGAAATCACATACATATACCTTATTTAATCTAAATAAAAAGTTAATTTTTTGTTTTCTCTTTGTTACAACTGCACATGCAACAAAAATTTTTTAAACCATTTATTCTTAGGTTGTTAAAATTTAAAAAAAGTTTACGGACTATAACTTTTTTATTTTCTAGAATTTTAGGATGAAAATTTCACCAATCGATAGCTTAAATGTAGCTGAATCCAATGATATAAAAATCTCAAAAACGAAAAATAACGAAAAATTTACAATTGTAACAGATTTATTCTCAAGGTGCGATATATATATATATATATATATATATATATATATATATATATATATGTATATGTATATGTACCTATATATATATATGTATATGTATATATATATATATATACATATATATATATATATATATATATATATATATATATATATATATATATATATATATATATATATATGTCAGCACGATAACTCTCGAACGAAGTATTTTTTTTAATTTTTTATTTAAACGAAGTATTATATTAAATTTTGTGAGAAGTTAGAAAGCCCCATTCCCTTGGATGAGCTCGTTAACCAGACACGTCGGATGCCCAGAAATAGGTTTTTTCTGGGCACTTTTTGTCACAAAAATTTGACTTTTGTCAGAATTCAAAAAAAATTTTGTACAATTGGAAAGCTTAATAACAGTTCTATAAGTTCTTTGAACTTTTTTTCTACATAAAATAGTTTTCATGAAAAATTTAAAATTTAGGTAATAATTTTTGAGAATTATACGCAATATTTTATGATTTCTTTAAGTGAATTATTTCTGTTTCAGTTGTACCAAAACACTACACTACTGATATACACTACAACTAATATATATTTGCTGAATGTCTATTTTTCATTGTAATCGTCATATTTACATTACCGTAATTTGGGGCGGAATTGATAAAAAAAACATATTTTGGTCTTAATTTTATAGAAATAAAACACAATCGGAACAAAATTGGCTTATATATATATATATATATATATATATATATATATATATATATATATATATATATATATATATAGAAGATGGTAATACGGGCCTTATTGCAAAATGTCGTGACTTTACATGCCAAAACATAGTCTACAGAAAGCAAACAAGTCATGAACAATCTCATACGCGTTATGGGATGACATTGTTCACATGAATTCACAGCCCTGAAAACGTGCTTTCTTCATTGAGAGCAGTCCCGACGAGAGGGTGGGGTAGCCGGGCTCAGGATTAAGGAGGGAGCCCGTAGCTGCCCGTAGAAGGCCATAAAAACTATAAAACTATGTTTAGATTTTGATTTATCAGACAAAGTTTTAAAAGTTCACTTTCATCCAAAAATAAGACTTCTTTTAATACACTATATTTTTTTTAAATATATGGTACTGCTGAACTTGACGTGTATCTGGTATTTTCAGCCATCTTATTTCTTCCATTATCAGTCAGTAAAAACGCATTCTAAGCTATAGTTCTGGCGCTATATTCAATTTAAAAAAATATGATTTAATGAACAATCTCACCCCCGACAATCAACTTCACCCCAAATGATGGTACGTTAACACATACTTGTATGCCTGAAAAAAAACCTACTGGACACATTTTGAAAATTTTTTCACTGTTAAGAAACTAAACAGTTTTAAACGGATACCAGGCAATGTTATATGAGGTCCACCAGGACCTTTCGAATTCAAAAACACCAAATATCAACTATCCAAACGGTTTTGAAAACTTTTCTTCGCTAGAAAGCTAAACTATTTTAGATGAATGTAAATCATATTAAATGAGGTGCCCAAGACTCTAGCGGATCGACATGTGTTATGTTACATGAGGTTCGTCAAGGTCCTTAGAAATGCTAAAAATAAACTGCCCAACCAATTTTGAAAATTTTTTCACTGTTAGACAGCTTAACTATTTTAGATAAATATAGGACATTTTATTGGAGGCCTGTCAGGGTTCTGGGGTCTCAAATACGCCAAGAATTAACTACCTTAAGTTAATTCTTGGCGCATTAAGTTTTTTCACTGTTAAAGGGCTAAACTATTTCAGATGGAAGTAAGTCATGTTAAATGAGGTCCCCAGGATCTTGGTGGTCTGCCATCAGTTATATGGGGTTCACCAGGGTTCTTGGGACCCTAAAGAGGAAAAAATAAGCCACCCAACCAATTTTGAAAATTATTTTATTGTTAGAGAACTAAACTATTTTAGATGGATATCGGTTATTTTATATGAGGTCCGCCAGAATTCTGGTGTCCCAAAAGCGGCAAAAGAAGCTGTACAACCGATTTTGAATTTTTTTCATTGTAAGAAAGCTAAGATATATTTTAGATAAATATTCAGTCAGTGTAAGATATCTTACATGAGGTCCACTTGGATCCTGGATATCAAAAAATACCAAAATTAAACTATCCAACCGATTTTAGAATTTTTTTTTTAATTTTAGACAGTTGAATTATTTTAGATGGCCAGAGACTATGTTATATGAGGTCCGTTAGGATCTTGGGGTCCTACATCTGCCTAAAATTAACCAGCAAACTGATTTTGAAAATTTTTTCACCGTTAAAAAGTTAAACTCTTTTAAATGCATATATGCTATATTATATGAAATCCGCCAGCGTCCTGCGAACCCAAAAGTATCAAAAATTAACTACTCAGCCGATTTTAAAAATTTTTTTCACTGTTAGACTACTTCCAACTATTTTAGGTGGATACAGAT
Organism: Brachynemurus nebulosus; assembly: GCA_035578155.1. NCBI lineage: Eukaryota > Metazoa > Arthropoda > Insecta > Neuroptera > Myrmeleontidae > Brachynemurus > Brachynemurus nebulosus. The sequence continues at coordinate 57,799,472 of JAPWDM010000001.1, forward strand.
TATTATATGAGATCCGCCAGTGTCCAATATTTAGAAATTCGCTATGTTATGCAGATGCTGCGACAGGGGTATTTTAGATGATTGAAAAGAGTATAGTACACAAATGCTTATTCAAAATACCTACAGGAGAACCATTTAGAAAAATTAAATAACAACTGTATAATTGTGTGCCCAATTTAAACAGACAATTAGTAAACAACAGCAGTTTTTACTTCCTAATTTTTTTCTCAATAGAAAATTAATTAAACGCAGGTATAGGTAACATCTGTGTTACCTGATTAATGAACCTGTTTCGTTTCAAGAAGTTATTAATATTTCTTTGTAAGAAAACCAATTAAAAATAAGAAACAAATACAAAAATACTAGAAGTGGTAAAAAGCAATACAAATAAAAAGACATTTTGATAATTTGCTAAAAAATGTATAATTGTAAATGAAAGAACAAAAGTGAAACCTATTATTATTGATAATTTTGCCCTGCCGGATGTTCGCAAAATATTATTTATCTGTCAATTATATTAAATATTAAAACTCGTGATACACTTATTATTATCTTAATTTTTTAACGAATTTCGATTTCGTTTTCTTTATAAAAAATAATTTGATAATATAATTGATACAGAAATTTAACGGTATTTTTGTCTAGTGTTAAATGGTTATGAAAAAAAAAAAAACTGACATCGCAACTATGTAAGACTTTCGGCTCTCATTTTTATTTTTTGAAACCTACAAAGGTGGAGGAGTTGAGAGTCAGTAGCTGAAAAGCATATATAAATATGTAATAGCTAAAAAACCAATGGAAAAGACCATTTTATTCAAAGGCTATAGAAAATCAAAATTTATTTTATGATTTTTGAGTCAGGTGGGTACATTTTTAAGAAAAGTTGTCGAAAACAAAGTTGCTGCAAATTAAAATTTCTACAAATTATATTTTATAAAATTGTTCTAAATTTTGCCTCGGGTTTTCTCCAAGGAGGAATCTTTATTTCAAACAACCCAATTCACTATAACACCACCTTGAAAAAATTAGATGCCAATTGGAAGTATACTACGATTTCTAACTTGTTCAAAAATTATTCAGTTCTGATGAAAAAACGAGGGGCCTTTAAAAAAAAACGACCCAAAAACTATAATGAAAGAAAAATCATATTACTACATTTTAGTATCAAAAATAGATAATTAACGTCACATTTTGTATATTGTTAGCAGAGGGGACAAAAAAAAAAACACGTTACTTTTACCCCGGGAAAACATTTTATTTTAAAATTCTCAAGAAAAAAATAACAGGTCTCAATAATGACACGATATAAATATACTTTTTAGGTATATTGACTTGATGTCATAATTGACTTGATGTCACGCGAGCTAATTCGCGAGTAAATGCTAATAATCAATAATAAACGAAATTAATTTAGAAATACTTTTGTACTAAGAATATATAGGTAAATATGTATATCTAAATACAGTGGTATACCAAACATTCCTTCCTGTATTGGTCATGGATGGAGGAATCACCAGGCGAGGCGGATGGTACGTAAATATGAACAACAGGTAGAGCACCCGTCATAACGTCCGGCTGCTAACACAAACAGACACACCGGGTGCTTCTAATGGTCACGCATCATGGACCACCACGTGAGTATTGTTGGACACGCGTCCTCTTCTTATAAAAAATAAAATGTATTAAGAATAAATTCTCTTGTATTATGCAGTTATTTGTAAACTTACTGGTTTTTATTCTACATTATTTAAGACATTGTATAAAGAGTCAGTCACACGAAGGTTCGGCGACACAAATGATGGGTCTTGGGAGTAAAGAAAACTCCCCAACTTTCCCCAAAAACTCAATGTCGACGAGTAAAAATAACAAAATTTTTCACCTTTTCCCGGGCTCCTTATTAATGATTCCAGAACCCGGGTTACAGTCTCGGTCCCCCCCCCCCCATGTCCTCACGTCGACTCTGATCACACGATTACAGACAGCGATTAAATAAATTAAAGGATTCTGCGTATGGTTGTAAAATTTTGTTTTTCAGTTTTAGAAATATATGGCGATAAATAAAATTAATCTAAATATTCAAAAGCTACCCTGAGTAGTTATAAGGTTGAATTTCAAAAGAACCTACTTCATTTCCTGGGACAAACAAGGCGAAAGTCTTTAAAGATTCAACTATACTTGACTATACTAAACGTCAAACCACCAATTTAAATTTATATTTATTGTTCAATAGGCTCGTGTATTTGAACCTTTACACCGCGACTAATTTCTTATTCATAATTACAATAGCGTACACATGTGTCTTATGAAATAGGTAATGCAAAGACACACTCCAAAAATCATTAACCGTGAACCGATAAGGCACTATGTGCCTACATTATTTTTTGTAACCGTCATTTCTATATTCTTATCTTTTTTAATATAAAAACCCATATATTGGAAGTGAAATGTTAATCAAACGGTGGTATCCGAACAAAAATACTATCTGAAAGACATTTCGCTTAATATCAGCTTTGACTATAAAGATTCTTGTGACGCCTTCAACCTTTTATTAAATTCTAAAAACGATGAAAATTTCCTTAATAAACGGGTTAACACATTTTAAGGAGAAGTATCTAATTACAAACTAAAAAACTGAAAACTTTTGAAATTTTTTTATACGTTACATAGTGGAATTTTTTATTTTTGATAATATTCTTTTTTAAGAAATACTTGCAAGCTTTATTAAATTATTAAAATAATGGAATAACTTATTAAAAAAAAATTGAGATCCTTCCTATTTACTGAGTGAAAATAAACGTTCTTCAGAATTTGTGGCGGTGCCCAATACACTAAAATTCTGCTTGTAAATTTCTTATATATTTTGTCAAATTATTGTTATATTTTAATTTCAAATATTATCGAGTGCTTGTGAAACGTTAGGCATCTGGCTAGTTGGCAAGAGTTTCTAGGTTCGAGTCTAATTTAAGAATTTTTCAATCACTATGTATTTCTTATTAATTATTACGAAAAACTTCCAATAAAAATAAAATCCTTCATACTTCCTTGGCGAGCGGCATCTTACAATGGAGAATAATAACAATTTTCTCACAAAGTCATAAATGGAAGAAAAAAGTTAAATTATTAAAAATATTTTATAATTTTGATTTGCAACTAACAATATAAACAATAAGTACTCCTCCTAAACATTCTAAATCTCCTAACGCATAGGATATGATACTATCCGCTCTACTGATTTTTTTTATTACAAAAAGCAAGCATAAATAAAAATAAAGGATATAATAAAAACATTTTTCGAACCACTGATATGTAATATATTGTTGCAATTACCCCTATTAATCCATATGGGCCATATAAATATATTCTTTTTTTACATGCCTTCTTAAGAAACAATATAATTAACCAATAACTTCCTCTCTTACTTCAACCTACCCGTTTAAAGTTATTTCTTATTGCATTTCTCTCTAATTGTTACCCCCGTCGTGCTATTATGATACTCTTAAATTCAGTTTAATTTATCATTGTGATATACTATTTTTAACAAAGAAAACGACCGTTAAAAATAAGTGGGGGTAAATTTTTGAATTTTCTAAGACGCTGTTTATTAACGAAGGGTGGGGAAAATTATAACGAACATTTTCTTAAATTTTGTTCTATATTATCTAATAAAGTGACTTTTAGTCCTTTGTATGACGTCTTCCGATGTAAACTATAATTTATAAAGACTGAATTGTAAATAGATATTTGTTTTAATTTTAATCTTAGTTTCTAAAATTTAAGTAGGTTTCTTACTGTTGATAAAAATACAAAAATATAAATAAATGTTTTATTTTGTGGTTATTTGGTAATCACTGTGTAGTGTATAAAATTTTTGTGCAATTTTTTGTTCTGTGATGATAATTTCTGTGTGCTTTTGAAAGTAATTAGATTAAGTAGGTAGGTAGGTAAGATATTGGATGTAACGATTGTATACCTGTATTTTTATAATATCCATAACTCAGTTATTTATGTATTTTACCCGCTACTTCGTCCGCGTGGCGTTTGAAATTATGACATCTAGTTAAAACGAATAAAGTGTACTTTCATCGTATCACTACTAAATACTGTTATTACTTTTTTAAGTGGGGGGGGGGGCGGTGGTAGAATTTTCTCACAGAAATAAAGGTATTGTTTTCGCCTTAAGGTAGCTTATAATGTTCCTTTAACAATATGCAAAGTTCGAATGATGTCAGTGATTCTTTTTTTATACCGTTTTAAATATATTTTCTCGCGGGAATAAGACTTTCCACGGGATTCAGATATTTTCAGTAAAAAGTAACCTGGATCCTTTCTATCCCCTCTGTAAAAAATATGCAAAGTTTGAAATAATTGATCCATTTTTTTAACAGTCAATTGTCGTTATTTCATTGTTTCGTTTTAAATACATTTTCTCTCGGGAATAAGATATTTCTCGGGGTATAAAGTAACTATGTTTATCTTCGTTCTCTCTGCGAACAGTATGCTGAGTTCGAACAAACTCAAAGAATCTTTTTTTTTTGTTTCATTTAAAATATCTCCACAGGAATGAGATCTCCCACGAGACTGGGTTATTTTCCCGGGACAAAAAGTAGCTTCTGTCCTTTTTCGTCCCTTCTATTAATAATATACAAAGTTTGAAATCAATTTTCCATTTTTTAATAGTCAACTGTTGAAATTTAATACATTTTCCTTCAGCTATGTCTGTGCAAAGTTTCAAGATAATTGGTTTAGTTGTAGTGATGGCTAGTGAGTGAGTGATTCAATTCACTGAGTTGAATCACTCAAGTGACTAACTGAATTGAATCAGTCAAAAAGAATTGAATCAACTCTTTCAACTCGTGAGTTGAAAGAATATAATTATGTGTATCACACACTCGACACACTCACTCACTCACTCACTTAAAAGTGAATTGCATGCATATAAGATTCTATTCAGTTTTCCATCTCTACTTCAGTTTACTTATTACAATAGACATAGAGATTTGTTAAAAAATCCCACAAACATCTGTTTAACTGTATGTCATACTGTATGTAACATGTACTTATAATTATATCGTATATAATAATGATACTATGGTATGGTATAGGTAATGCGAATACTAAACTTGATATTTTTTAGATCTAAAAATTTTATTACCCCTATTTTTTAAAAGGCATAGAACAAATTTTAAATCAAATTTAGGCCAAATGCCTAATAAAGTAATAAAATAATTTAATCTAAATAAAAAACATACCCTATTTTATATACACTATAAGTACAGATATTAAAATATGTGATTCTAAGAAAAAATATAATATGTATTTTATCTTACAATATTTTCAGATTTTTAAAATAAAATTTACCCGTTTATTATTAGATTATCAGGTCTCCAAAAATTAGTTTTTCTTCAAAACAACATTAATAGTGCAGTAAAAGCGTACTTTGACCGTGCATTTCGGGTAGGCAGCAATTTTTTTTTTGGAAGTTGTAGAGGGGTCAGTGATGAATGTAAAACCGAGTTTTCGGGATCCGCGGTGGTGTCGTTTAGCCGCCATCTTCGAAAAAAGGTCGAATTTTATTTTTTCGAATATCTCCAAAACCGTAAGTCTGACAAAAAATTTGTAAAGACTTTATTTACAGATAACTTCATTTTCTACAAAATTTGTTATAAACTTTTTTACATAACTTTAAAAACAAAAAAGTTATCAGCAAAAAACCATGAAAAATTTAGGAACGAAAACTTTTGAAGCCAGATAACTTTTCTATTTTTGACCCGACAAAAAATATGCTTCTTATCTTTTTTATAGATTACTTTTCGGCGAAAAATTTGAGGTATTAAATTTTATCATCCGACTTCTAGTTAGGAGGTTATAGCTCTCCAAAAGTAGGTAGGTAAAAATTGTAACTAAAAAATCGTCGATTCTTAAGTGACATATTAATTTTAAAATACAATTATTTTATATTGTTTTACCTTTTTTGGCTTGTATGATTTTATGAAAAAATAAATATTACATATTAACCTGAAATTTAACACCTTTCCGCACCACCCGTGGCGCTTAAAGCCCCTCTCTTGTAATATTTCTTTTAACAGCTTAAATCCTCATTCATAACAAATCTCATCCATTTTTATTTGTTTAATAAAAACGCCCCTTTTTTATTTAAAAGGACAATGTTTTCCAAAATTAAATTATAGTAACTCGGGAGGTGCGGGTTCATTGGTGCACTGTATAGGGATGAACATTCGTAAGGTTCTCCTCCAGCCCCAGTATTCTGGATTTTCGTATCTTGCCAACCACGACTGTACTTGGTGATACACTCTGAATGTGTGCATACGAGCTGCATCTTGTGTGGGCGGGAGCGAGGCAAGATTAAATTTACTTTTAATTGTTGATTTCGCAAATCGTTTGTACCGCAATATATTGATCGATTCTTCATGCTTATCACCGCCATACAAAGCAATAAAAAACCGCTCTCCAGCAGCACTCAATAAAATGGGGTCTACTTCTTCGTTCTGAAATAATTCTACTCCTGAAGCCAGCTCTGAATTTTTTTCAAGAGTATATATAAATTTCATTTTGCCCATATTGTAGGTTGCCGATATTGTATCGCACCCATAAAAAGCATGAATAAATAAAATGTTTTTACTTACTACATCCCCATGCTTCAAGCTCGATGTAGGGTAAATTTTATCTGGCGTGTTGCCTTTTTTTGGTTTAAAGAAAAAAACATTTGATTTGTTACGCCCAAAACCAACCAGCAGTATATCTATATCTTCAGCAACGATTGTTACGGAGTCGTACAAATCACACTTCTCCAAAGCAGAATTTACAATTAGTGAATCCGCGTCTGCTTCTGCTTGCTCGATATTATAGTCCCATTCCAGCAGTTCTTTCTTTAGAAGAGTAATTAAATTTTTCTTGTTATTTTAATTTGAAAGAAATTTTTCTTGTGGGATTGTCGAAATACTATTGCTACTGCAAATTATATCTGCACAGTGTTGCTTTTTCGACCTCCGAAGACGTTCCCACGATTTGGTGCCAGCTATGTTTGGATCGTCAGAGTAACCATCAAAAACTATACCTACCGATGAACCAAAATTATTTTTAATATATTTGGCATAATTTTGACAAATTACTTTAAATGATACGTTCCGCTCCCACACAACTGTATGGAGAAGGTATCCACCGTCAATAATGAAGAATTTATTTTCTCCAAGCTGCACGGGTGCACTAAGTGGTAAAAATTCTTTGAATAAAGAGGATTTCATGCTTTTCCGCATACCGTCCTCTGTAAACAACGATAATGGGAAAGGTGAAAGTTCGTATTTAAAGCATTCTTTTATATCGCCGATTGACTGCTTGGATATACATAGTCTTTGGAAAATAAGCAAAAGATTAACTACTATTGGAGATTTATCCACTTCAATAGATCTTGAGACTGCGCTCAAAGGAAGCACTTTATTTTTTCTTTTGAAAGATAAATTACTGAAATTCTTGTCAATATTTTGAGAGATCATGGCTTTTCCAATTTCAATTGCACGGTCACAGTTAATATAATCTGGGGCAATAATGCCAGTAAAAACTGATATTAATTCCGATCTTTCCAAAAATGGGTCATAAGATGCCAACCAGTTATCCAATTTTTCAACATCTTCGTTATCTCTGATGACTCGTGTATCTCTGCGATCGACGTGTTGTTCCGAATATTCCAAGGAAACATTACAGAAATTTTCTATTTGCTCGTAGATGTCTTGCAATGATATCATTCTCAGTATCCAGGAAGCAAGCGTACTTTCAGATACTCCACGATGAGTTAACCCACCAGACGTTTTCATCATCCTCAAAAGTGTTTGTTCAATGGTTTGGTCGGACATTATTCCACTCCAGAATTTGTTTGTCCGTCTGATAGTGAATCGGCCACCAGAAGTATAGTCCTCAAATTCTTGTGGAGGCATACGTTTGTCTAGTTCTTGCATATCTTGTAGGTAGAGTTGAGCTGATTTTGCGTACAAGAAATGCTCACTAGAGTGAAATACAGGGAGCATTTTTTGAACTGAATCTAAATGAAGGGTCCAGTTACCAGATCTTTCAGCTTCAATGAATTGTTTTAAAAGCGTGATCATTTTGAAATACTGTATCCAGAGCCTGACTGTTGGTCCTTTATGTTCTAACATTGTAACAGCATTTTCGAATTTAGTAGCTATTTCCTTAAATGCCGTGATTTCAGCTGCTTGTAAAATCTGTGTTTTATTACTTACAATACTGTCCATTAAATCTCGTTCTTCATCAGTGAAATCAATAAATTCCATAATTTTTTTTGCCAAAAACAAGTGCACCAAAATGTACTGCTCTTGCGTATGCGTGGCCAGACATAATATTATTAACACAATTATCAGCATAAATTAGTTTTAGCAACTCTTCTAATCCACTAGCAAACATAATGTACCCAACTGAACCAATAATAATAGTTTTATTTATTTACATACCTCACTTACCTTTCTTTACAGCGCGCAAACTCGATAACTGTATGTTTAATAATAAAAATAAGTACGTCAAATTGTTCGTTAAGAAATTTCCTATGAAAAATATAAGAAGCATTAATCTTGTCGGGTTGAAAATAGAAAAGTTATATGGCCTCAAAGTTTTCCACTCCTTAATTTTCCACAGTTTTTTGTGAATAACTTTTTTAATATCGATTTTCTGACAAAATGTTTCAAATAAAAATTGTAGAAAATAAAATTTTCTATAAAAATGGCCTTTACAAAATTTTTGTGTGCCTCACGGTTACAGAGATAATCGAAAAATTAATTTGGACCTTTTTTCCAAGATGGCGGCTAAACGGCAACACCCCCAGTCCCGAAAACTCAGTTTTATATTCACGACAGGCCCTTCTATGAATTTCAGAAAAAAAATTGCTGCCTACCCGAAATGCACGGTTCGATCGTTTTGAGCGACGCTTTTACTGTAGTATAAGTGGATATTTCCCTACATAATATTACTGTAGTTTTTAACAATCCATATTTTTCATTTTTATCTATTTTTAACTGTGGATTTTTAATGTAGTATTTTTTAAAATTTGTTGTGATGGTTACGTGCATTAATTCTAACAATAAAATTATTATTATTAGTTAAGTTATTTAATTATTATTTTAAGTACAAATATTAGTGTACAAATTTTGTTCCAACTATAGGCAATTTTTTTCTACAATTTTCAAAAATTTTAATTTTATTCCGTTATAATAATTTTATCCAAACACTCATTCACTTGAGTGAGTGTACCACATGAGTGTATTGGCTTGTTGATTCATATTTGAAGTTGTGCCAGTCAGTTGTGTAAAGTGAGTGAGTGAGTGATTCAATTCATAAAAGCAAGTGACCCAATAGTATCAAGTAAGTGAGTGATTCAATTCATTGAATCGATTCACCACAGTGAGCGGATTCAAAAGATTCAACTCACTAAAAAGAGTGATTATTCCCATAACTATTTAGTTGTTGACGCGTGAAAGCAAGTCAATCAAACAAACAAACAAATAAACTGACTTTCTCATTTGTTATTTAGCATTAGGATGTGTTCACATATTTAATTATGAAGCAATAATCGGTAACACAAGATTCTATAGAAAACTACCGGTCAACAATATGTTAAGATTTAAGGAATTTATTTAAATCTTAGTTATAAGTGTTTTTATATTTAATAATAGATTTTAAAAAAAAACCATGACCATAAGATCTGATTATCTCGAAAGAAATTTCGACTTTGATATTATTCTGCTAAGGTCTAAGGAAGGGTTTTGGTAGAATAGATCAGGCGTTATTTTTTACTTTCTCATCGTTGTCTACAATTAATTTTTATTTTAGCTACTAACTATCTACAATTTACTTAAATTTTTTTTTAATTTAGAAGATTATTTCTATATATTATGTTTCTTATTGAATTTTCTGTATATTATGTTTTTTATTTTTTGCTTTTCGCAACGTAAAAGTAAAAAACAAACTACAGATACAAATATAAATATAATGCAGATTTATGGATTCTTATTTGAAACGAAAATGTTCCTTTTGTTTTTAATACAAATTACATATAATTATATCATAATGTTATGTGTTAAGCTAAGCGTCCACTAGGTCGGAAACGCGGTGTCTCTGTGTGCTTGAAGAAGATCTCCGGGGCGGTACCTCATCGTTCTACCGACCTAGTGAACGAACCTGCATTTATTTAGATGTATTTTTCTCTGAGAGCGGAATTTCGCCGCGCCGCCGCGATTCCGACTTACAAGTATACGTCCCGAGGCCGGACCTATCGATTTTGATGAAACTTAGATATGTTGTAGAACACTAAAAAATAAGCGAGACGTATTTTTCTTTATCGGCGGAAAAACGGTCTCAAGGGGTGAAATCGCTCTCCAAAAATTGGGGTAAAAATTTAATTTTTTAAATATCTCGAAAACGGTAAGAGATAGAGCAAAAGTTTAAATTGGCGAGATTGCGCTTTCTTAAAGAGCTATCTATTGGTATGCAATTTGTTCAAATTGTGTCAACAGGGGTGGCTGGGGGTTAAAACTTAGGGGTTAATTTTGCAAAAAGGGGGTGAAAATTAAACAATATAAAAATTTTGTTTATAGATTTGAAATCTACGTCAAAAAATCTAATTCACCTGTTTTTGCTCAATGTCCTAGTATTAAGTCTAGGGGTAGTTAACTAGGGGGTGACTGTGTCGAATAGTCGTACTACTTGGGTAGTTTAAAAAGTTTTTCTTCATGAAAAATAGTTTAAGACATGTAGAATAACGTAGAAATGAAATTTTCGATTTCAAAATTCAGTTTGAGCAACATTGGAGAGGGGGTGAGTCACCCTCTTAAATTACATATTAGTTTAACATACACTCATTTTTAATATTAACACACTGACAGTGGGTAATAATGTCACAATAAGTGGTTCTGAAGTTGGACCATCGTATGTAAGGTTTTTATTTAAAGTTTTTATTTATTAGGGTATATAAGGAGAACTCGAGAAATCAATTTTGTGCGCTAAATACTATGCTCAAATTAAAAAATTATTATTGAAAGTTAATATTGTTTAATCGAAAAACTGTGATGTTATTAACATAGAAGTTTATAAATATAAAAGGCATTTTTAGTTTAAGTTGGTAGTAAAATGTTTGTTTTGTTAAACAAATTTTTATCTACATACTTAATAAATCTCTAGCACTGACTGACTGACTAACTGACAGACAACGCACAACCCAAACCGTTGGGTTTAAAAGGATGAAATTTGCATAGGAGTTCCTTATGTAATGTAGGTGAGCACTAACAAAGGATTTTTCAAAATTCATCCCCTAAGTGGGTTAAATAGGGGATGAAAATTTGTATGGAAATTCGTCCTTTTCGAAGTTAGCGATATACAAAAATACCTTACTATGGCTATTAAAGTAAATAATATCTGATTAGATAAATCTCTAACACTGACTGACAGACAACGCACAACCTAAACTGTTGGGTTTAGAAGGTCATTTTTGAAGTTAGAAACGTGGGAACTGGTCTTCAGACTTTTAGAAAATATTGAAAATGAGCACCTAATAAAATGATTATCTAAATATGTACTTACTAGTAATTTTGTTGATTTAATTTTACTAATTATTTTTTATTTAATTAAAGACTGTTGCACATTTGGGAACGGGTAGGGACCCAATAATTATAAAAAAGTTAAATTCTATCCTACTCTTTACTTTTTATATAGACCAGCCGAGTATATTTTGCTTAATTTATTGTTTGTTGTTGATTTGTTAATTAGTAAGTGCAAATTATGGTAACTAAAAATTTGTCTAATTAACTTAAAATCAGTCTAATTTATAATAAAACAAAAATTTGAAAATAACATCCTGTTTTAATAAAAATTTCAAAATTTCTCGAGATACTCGAGAAACTCGAGAAATCCTGGTCGAGAATTCTCGTGCCTTGCGAAATAAAAAAGGTCAAGAAACCAGAAACCCTAGTAATAGCTGGATTTCCATTCAGAAATTCGCAAAAAAAGAAAAAGGATGTGGCTATTTATACATACGGTATGTATAACTAATTGGCTATTTATACATACAGTATGTATACGCAATTGGCTATTTATACATACAGTATGTATACAAAATTGGCTATTTATACATATATAGTGTGTATATGAAATTATCTGTTTATACATAATTATGTGTATACTGAATCGGCTATTTAAACCCACAGTATGTAGTTATGTTCTACCTAAATCTAAACTCTATACGCAGTTGGTTACTTATACATACTGATTGAATGCGCTAGTATTACAATTAATATTTTTTTAATAACTACCCCATTATAATAACCGAATACCTCCGATTGAGCTGAATTATTTTTTTACATAATATTTTTGGCTTAAGAAGTTATCCCCTAAACGGATTTTTGGCGAAGAGGACCGGAAGTATATTTTTAAACCCTTTGAATGTCAAGCCTAGGGATTACTAAAAAATGTTTTTCGTTACCATAGCAACAAAAATTAAAGATCGATTCTTATGGAACTTGGTGAGTAGCACAAAAAAGAAACAATTGTGATATTACGTGTCAAATTTGAAAAACTTACTATATTGGATAGACAATTACGGTAGGTATATTACGACTTGTATTGATAGAAATAAGTGGAAGATGGACCGGACAACATCATTGAAACCTCATTTTCAGGCAAAGGGTAATTAAATAATTTTGAAGTCATTACACGCCGAGACATATTTGTAAATAATTACCCTTTGCCCAAGAATGAGGTTTCATTGGTGATGTTCCGTTCATTTTTCACTAATTTGTATGAATAAAAACCAAAATATACCATTCAAAAATTATATTTAAAACTGAGTTTATATCCGTAAAAATTGATACTACGTATATGTGTATGTGTGTAACTGTAATATACAATTCATTATCTCATTATAGTAAGTTTTAGAAATACAACACATATTATCTCGAAAACTAAACAGGATATCGAAAAAAATTGTTCTTCCTTTTTTGTTCCACTGATCAAATTCTATAAGAATCTGCCCCTAATTTTTTATTACCATAACAAAGGAAACCTTTTTTTAGTCCTCAGATATGCAACTTCCGGTTCGCGTCGCCAAAAATCCGTTCTTAAGCTAAAAAAATTATACAAAATTCAATCGGTGATACGCGAGAATTTCTTTATTATTAGAATCGATAAATTTGTTATTATAAGTTATTTTACTGTCACCAGTGGAAAAGTCCATTTTAATACGCGCACCACGAAATTTTGACGATATTTCTGGTGCTTAATGTGCGCGTTATACATCAAAAATTACGGTAATTCTGAATAAGTAGTCAACTGCCTATACATACTGCATGTTTAAACAAAATATTCCATGTACATACTGTATGTATAAATAGCCGATTTCGTATACATAGTGTATGTATAAATAGCCAATTGCGTATACATACTGTATGTATAAATAGCCAATTGCGTATACATACTGTATGTATAAATAGCCAATTGCGTATACATACTGTATGTATAAATAGCCAATTGCGTATACATACTGTATGTATAAATAGCCACATCCAAAGAAAAAATATAATAAAAGCAAGACTAAGTAAGAGAAAGAAACCGACTATTAAATATTACATCAATATCAGTGCTATTATCATTGCTCTTTGATTTAATTGCTCGGTGTTCGATGCTCACTCAAAATTGCTGTTAAGCCCACCTACACGGACATACGAGTAATTATGTGTTTATACCATACAAGTTACATAATATTATGTTAGTAGCTATACGTACATTTAATTGTTTCAAATAATTAACAAAGTAATTAATAAAATATAATTTATTAATAATAATAATCATTTGATGCAACAGGTGTTGTTCATCAGGTCAAACCTATATAAATAATTTATAATATTTGTGTAGTAGATAAATACACTGACGAATAATATTCATATGACTGTGTAGGTACGTCTTTAGTACGTTCAGTTTTAGCAACAGTAAAGGTTGTGATACAATAAATCTTATTCAAATTTAACCTGTTTTCGTTTTAATTTTATGTTTAAGATTAAATCTTTGCTTTCAAAAACGAAATTTTTAACAGTTAATATTGATAATTAACATTTGAGAGACTTACTTTGTGGTAATTAATATTACAAAACGTGAAATAACTTTCTTTGTCACTTTCTACTAAAAATAGACTGTTCGGTTACTAGCCAATTTTCGAGTAGTTAACTCATCGTCAGGTAGTCAGTGAGCTAGAACCGAAATTTTTAGTGGAAAGTGACAAGGACCATTTTAATTAGTTATTCTCATATTTTGTAGTTAGTACTGATGTTAGATTACATACAAAATACAATTAATCTACGCTCCAATCAACCTAATTCTGGTAAACTTATATAATCTATTTCACTTAAATTTAAGCATGATTCATCACTTACAAATTTAAGGAATTCCCGTTTTCTTAGCTTTATCTCTTTCATTGTTGCAAATGCCTAAATTTTAAATTTGCAGTTTGCTTTTAGAAAAGAATAGATTTGTTTCGAATATACGTTAAGAGTTACTTAATTTTTTTAACGATGACTCAAGCTCAGTTGTATTTGAAACAGGGTATATATACTTCCCAACATCAATATTCCAAGTTGGAAAACGTAAATTATGGGATTTTATCGTTTGGAATATTTTAAATGGAAGATTTTCAGATATTTTAAATACTAGAAACAGCCACTGTAGGTATTTTGGATTGCTTTTTCTATCCTAAATATTAGCTTATAATTCGAAGATATTTATATGACTTAACATAAAGAAAGTCAAGAAGCTTGACGGTACTATTCCAACTCACATAACTCGTACTTGTTAAAGCAAGGAGTTAGTATAAGTATGGTGGAAGCGCCGTGCAATATATTACTGTTGTAATTTTTAATAATTTATTGATTGTAAGAATTTTCTATACTTTCTAACACTTCTGTTAAAGAATATTTAATTGCAAAAGTTCAGTCTTTTACTTAATTAAAGCTTTAAAACAACTTAGAAAGGAAGGGAGAATATTCAATCAAAAATAAAAGAATATTACAATTATGTTACAATCTTAAATTTGTTCTTGCCGGTCACAATTATTTTGAATTTATTTTGTTATAATTCTCGGAAACTCCTTTTCTTCTCTTAAAATCAATTAGTAAACAACAACAAAAAATTTTCCTATTGTTAGAGGTACCCTGTATTGAAAAGTGGGAATGAAATTTATTTTTATACATACCGCATTTTGTGAAATATCGTTAGAAAGCTTTTCTAAAATTCAATCTTGGTTCCCTTACTTTTCATTTTTTAACTCCTCTTCCTTTAGAGGAACTACGGGAAATAAAAATATATTTTTTGCACAAATAACTCATGAAGTGATTCCATATATCCTCTCCTATTAGATGTCATTAGAAAAGTCTTTTAAAATTAAGATGGGGTTTGCTGCATCTTTTTCTGATTTTTAGTATTGAACTTCAAACTGATGAGTGTGTTCCTTCCTCTAACTTTTCAACTGCGAATCCAAAAAATCCGGAAAAATTACAACGATTTGAAACCTAAAACTACTAAAACTCTGAAATACTACTGAACATTGGGAAATAAGAATTACTATTATAGTAATTCTAGCAACTACTGAAGGTTTTAAGTAAAAATAATATGTATTCATTATATTTAAACTTAGCTAGTT
The DNA here is from genome assembly GCA_035578155.1 of Brachynemurus nebulosus. Classification (NCBI taxonomy): domain Eukaryota; kingdom Metazoa; phylum Arthropoda; class Insecta; order Neuroptera; family Myrmeleontidae; genus Brachynemurus; species Brachynemurus nebulosus. Next base: position 57,815,172 of record JAPWDM010000001.1, read on the forward strand.
ATTTTCTATGCTAAAAATTAGTGTTACTCAGCTACCAGCCAGTTAGACTGGCTATAAATACGTGAGTAAGTACAACAAAAAAACGCGTCAATACCGATGGAAGTTCTTTACATCAAATTCTGTTTGTTATTCGGGCGCAAGCGAGCGAACGAAACTAATTCTTATGCCAAAGTAGTTTGTGAAGATCAATCGTATTAAAAGCGTTGCCGTTGAATTGAATAGATCATTACAAATTGTTTGTTAATGACACATTTCAGAGTTCAAATTCGTTTATAGAAACGTTTATATTTACGAACGTTCGGAAACGTCTTTCAATAACCATCTAAATATTTTCACTAAAAAACTAATTCCAATTGATTCATTAGAGCGTGTCCTACCTGGAGCACCATCGAAAACAATTTTAACCCCATATTCATTTTTTCTAGTATCTCAATAGTATTTGAGCAAAATTTTATCCAGATTCGTTCAATTACTTAATTTGGTCCCTACTTCTTATATAGTGCTTTACTCTGCCGGTCGGACTAGTGTAAAGTAGCTTTATTAGCAACTCAATAACGTATATCTTATATCCACATTTTGAGACTTTTCTATAGGTACCCATATTGATAGACACTTCAATCTTATATCGTTCTTGAAGCCACAGGACCCCTGAGACCAATTTTAAGTTCACCTTCACTTTCTTTGGGATATCAGTATTAATTATTTAAACATAATTTAGTCAAGATCTGTCCAAACGTTTACTTTGAGTGATTTTTGGTTCCCCCAGATCTCAAGAGACACTTTTAACATTATATTGATTTTTTCGGGAATCTCGATAGTATTTAGGTAAAATTCGATCAGTTCAGTCATTTAGTTTGCGTTCTTTTTGGCTCCCCTGAGCCAAAAGGGATTTTTTTAACGAAACGCGTGTGGACAAAATTTGGTTAATATTCGTCTGCGAAATTAATCTTTCATATGTAGTAGCTTATAAAACACAGGATATCATCTATTCATCAATGAAACATTTTTTGGTACAAGTTGGATAGTTTGCGAAATTAGCCCAAGCTAACAAACTAACATAAATTTTACTTGTTTATTATATTCGTCTGGTCAATACGTTTTGTGAAGTGTTCAGTTAAATACCTTCTTGATGTGAATTATGAACGTATGTGACTAACTATCAATCAAGCACGTGTTAAGTTCTTAGTTTACAGCATTCGATTAAGGAAACCTAAGCTGCCTGCCCATAAGAGCGAAAACGAGATAAACTTAGTGTGTCGCAATAATGCTAATCGCAAAGATAAGAACAATATAGGGCGCTGACCTGATCTTCACACCTCGGCACCGAATATGCCATAGGCGCGCCTGATTGTACTGAACACTATTTATGCCAGTACTACATGCACTTAACCGATTTTTTGTTGATACGTAAAGAAATTACACAGGTAAATACATATGTGATTTGATAGAAACGCAGCATTTGATACTTGCCCACGAGTACTTGATCAATTTACAAAACTAAATTTTTGTAACGGAATTGTGTGATCAGCGATCACAGTCACGGCAGCAAGCATAACGTGTATGACAGGAATGCTTCAGGAGGCACATACGTACCTACATAATATAATTCAACTGATGATATTCACATTGGTTTTACAGGTATCTAAAAAAAATACAAATTCCATTTATATTATTTCAACTTGTTCGTCATAATCAATAAAATATTGAAAAAGCCATCACCCAAAATGAGGCATATAACTTGTGCCAGTGCAATGTAAAGAAGTGGGTTTGCATACATTCATCAACAGTAAATGACTGTTTTTTGAAGTGAGGACTTCTATACCGAGGACAGTGGCGTAGCGTGCCTTGGAGGGGCCCTGTATCAAAATTAATTGGGGGACCCAAATGAAGGGTAAAGATTTCTCACAAAAGAAACAAAAATGCTTGCATTAAATTAAAATAAATATTTATTGATTATAAGTTATTGCTTCCTCCTAGAAATTGAGCTAGCTAAACAATTCAAATTAAATATACACTTTTCTTGCCTTTTTTTGGCAAATTGATTTACTAAATCATTTATCGCTGAAGACGGTTTCAGTTTTTCTAAAATTTGTGCCTCTATAGATAATAGTGACAAGTCTGATAGCCGTTCGTGCCCCATCGAAATCTCATATTTGAAGTTACCCATGTTGCCAACTCTTGGGCTCACGCTTAACTCGGGAAAAAAAGAGATTGCTTTTTTGACTTTTGTCATTTCTGAAGTGAAAACTCTATTATATAAGTACGTATTACATTTTTTTTTATGTTTTTTTTTCCCGCGAAGCACGAGAATAAGTGACATTGTGGATAACATTTTACTAATTTTTGCTTACACACGTTAAGGGCCTCTGTAGCCCGGGGGCCCAGTATCACTGATACGGCTGATACGGCGGTAGCTACGCCCCTGACCGAGGATAACTGCTTGAGAGTGTAATAAAATATGTAATGCGAGAGTGTAATGAAATATCTGTAATGGTCGAGGGTGAAAACGGTAAAACTGAAATCTGCAGTGGTTATAAGTTGAAACAAGCCAGCGGTTAGTTGATGATTGCTAAATGATGAATATTTTGCGTTGTTCAAATTATTAAACTTATTCAAGACAATCTTAATGTCTTCTTTTGTATTACTTAAAATTACAATAGTTTCAACTGGGTATGTATAGTACGGATACAGCAGTATATCACTACTTATTTAAGGGGGGAGGGTCCTCCAGACAACAGGTTTTTTAATAATTTTTTTTAAGAAACTGGATACACTCTAAGAAAAAAATGTACCGTTTTACTACTATTATAGGAGGCAATTAAATGCCTTCTATAATGACAGTAACATTACAAACTGTAATGTACGAAGGTGAAAATTACACCATCATGGTGTAATTATTACTCACTCATATGTGTAGTTTTACACATGTCGTACGTAAAATTACGGTCCAGGTGTGTAATAGATTACGTTTTATTTGTGTATTAACTACACAACAAGATGTAATTTTACACATTCAGTTCGCAATAGTGCGCAGTTAAACGTAAAATTACATCATATTAATGTATTTTTAAACCACGCCTGTACACCTGAAAATGTAATTTTACACACTTATATAGTAATGTTTACACCCAGAAAAGTGTAATATTAATCCAACTGAATCACTCATTCTGATTCAATTCAACTGAATCAGTATGAGTGATTCAATTGTGCTGAAAAAAATAAACTGATTCAACTTAATTGAAAATAACGAATCAAAAAAGATTATTGATGGTTTTTTTACATAAATATTTATAATAATATGAAGTATAGAATAATTTGGAATTATATACAAAAAGATTCGAGATCTTAAATATTTTGCTTATTATGTCTAAATTTCTATATAAGTGTGTCGTATGATAAAATAATAATTTTTTTGGTAAATTTTAAAATAAACACTCCAAAAAAGTAAGATTATAAAAGTTTTATTATGAACGTTTACTTGCTTTCATGAACATAGGTAATCTTTATTTTGCAGTGTAACTGCCAATTAAACTGGTCAAAATTTTGAGATATGACTTTTTTTTACAATGCTTACGATTTGCAGACACAATTATTTAAGCAATATCTTATAAAAAATTTAATTGTAATTAGATTACAATGATAATATTAAAAACTTATGGATTAAAATTGTAGTTACATCATATCAAAAATATAGTTTAAGAAAATTAACTAAACAATACTTAAATATAAGAAAAACAATATTCTGCTGACTCTTGCCATTCTTAGAACTTCGCAGAAAATGCATGCTGTGCTTTCATAGATGTCTTCGCCAATTCCAGTTTCTAAACAAATCAGAAAATAAGGGTTACTTAATTTTATAACCATTTTTGATTATTATTTTTTTCTTTTTTTAATAACTATTTCACAGCAATTTAAAATTAAGAAAATTTCGCTTTCGCTACAAAATTACTTCTAGGCTATTTTAATGAATGTACAGATATTAGATTTTTGATTAAAAAACTCACCAGCAAAGTGACCCAGCGTGCTTAGGGCACTGGCACTTCCGAACTGGTAGACGGAGGGTTTGAATTCCGTAGCCGGTTATATGCTGGCGAAAGTTTTCTGCGATTTCCCATCATAATTCCAGATGAATATCGACATTATCCTCAAGAAGATGGTTGCAAACAGACACCTACCAAATCCTTATACCGCTTTTCTTGTCCTCCGCCCAATATTCTGCTGACTCTTGCCATTACTAGAACTTCAGGGAAAATGTAGGCTGCGGTTTCACATATGTCTTCACCAATTCCTTTTTCTAAACAAATCAAAAAATAAGGATTACTTAATTTTATAACCATTTTTGTTTATTTATTTTATTTATCTTTTTTCAATAAATATTTCACAGCAATTTAAAATTAAGAAAATTTCGTTTTTGCTACACAATTACTTTTAGGTTATTTTAATGAATGTACAGATATTAGATTTTCGATTAAAAAACTCACCAGCAAAGTAACCCGGCGTGCTTAGGCACTGGCACTTCCGAACTGGTAGACTGAGGGTTTGAATTCCGTTACCGGTTATATGCTGGTGAAAGTTTTCTGCTATTTCCCATCGCAAATCCAGGTGAATATCGATATCGTCCTTAAAAAGATGGTTGCAAACAGACACCTACCAAATCCTTATACCGCTTTTCCTGTCCTCCGCCCAATATTCTGCTGACTCTTGCAATTACTAGAACTTCAGGGAAAATGTATGCTACGGTTTCACAGATGTCTTCACCAATTCCGATTTCTAAACAAATCAGAAAATAAGGGTTACTTAATTTTATAACCATTTTTGCTTATTTATTTTTTCTTTTTTCAATAACTATTTCACAGCAATTTAAAATTAAGAAAATTTCGTTTTTGCTATACAATTACTTTTAGGTTATTTTAATGAATGTACAGATATTAAAATTTTGATTAAAAAACTCACTAGCAAAGTAACCCGGCGTGCTTAGGCACTGGCACTTCCGAACTGGTAGACTGAGGGTTTGAATTCCGTAACCGGTTATATACTGGTGAAAGTTTTCTGCTATTTCGCATCGTAATTCCAGATGAATATCGACATCGTCCTTAAGAAGACGGTTGTAGACGGACACCTGCCAAATCTTTATACCGCTTTTCTTGTTCTCCGCCCATATCATCATGATAAAGTTGAGAAATAATGATGTGAGTGACGTCCGTTACATACCATTGTCTAAAAAACGAACGTTAAATTCCATTATTATTATTACCATTGTTATTATTACTTAAAAAACTCGATTTCCATACGTCGTTTCAATTTAAACCTGTTATGAATTTATATTACTGTAAAGCAAAAAAAAAAAAAAAAAATTCGTTAAGTGCGTGTTCTTGACACGCACTAACAAGTAAACGTCTCGAGGCCGGACCTATCGATTTTGATGAAACTTAGATATATTATAGAACACTAAAAAATAAGCGACACGTATTTTTCTTTATCGGCGGAAAAACGGTTTGAAAGCGTGAAATCGCCATCCAAAAATTGGGGTAAAAATTTAATTTTTTAAATATCTCGAAAACGGTAAGAGATAAAACAAAAGTTTAAATTGGCGATATTGCTCTTTTTTAAAGAGCTATCTATTGGTATACAATTTGTTCAAATTGTGTCAACAGGGGTGGCTGGGGGTTAAAATTTAGGGGTAAATTTTGCAAAAAGGGGGTGAAAATTAAACAATATAAAAATTTTTTGACGTAGATTTCAAATCTGTAAACAAAATTTTTATATTGTTTAATTTTCACCCCCTTCTTGCAAAATTAACCCCTAAATTTTAACCCCCAGCCACCCCTGTTGACACAATTTGAACAAATTGCATACCAATAGATAGCTCTTTAAAAAGGAGCAATATCGCCAATTTAAGCTTTTGCTCTATCTCTTACCGTTTTCGAGATATTTAAAAAAAAAAATTTTTACCCCAATTTTTGGAGGGCGATTTCACCCCTTCAAACCGTTTTTCCGCCGATAAAGAAAAATACGTGTCGCTTATTTTTTAGTGTTCTACAACATATCTAAGTTTCATCAAAATCGATAGGTCCGGCCTCGGGACGTTTACTTGTAAGTAAGGGCATCTCAGTGAAAGTGTTAATTTATGATTTTTTGTTAACTCTATAGTTGTTTGTTAACTCTAATGTAGTAGTTTGTTAAATGTTATAATTATTCAATCACGTGTTCAATTCAATCACACAACGATATTAATACGTCATCTTCGATGACAAAAAAACGAAATATTATATACCTACATTAATTAGAGTTTCTGTTGATTAAAATTTGATAAATAGTTGTAGGTATTTTGTTTCCCAAGTCAATAAATTTTAGTAAAAAAATATGTATAATCCTTTTATCACTACAGATTTTACCAATTTACAAGCATTATATAATTTTTTAGACATATCTGAATGAAAGATATCTGAATTGTAGATAATGTTTTAATTTTCACAGAAATTGAGAACCCCCCAAAATAAATTATTAGTCAAATTGTAAAATAAACTTTTATCAAATTACATAACTATTTGTATGAAGCAAAATTAAAAAAATTAACTTACCTGAAATATTTTAAATGTATCATCAGGACAGCATTTTGGAAACAAACAAATTTATATTACAGTATTCTTTGCACATTATTCCAGAAGCCATTTTGACAATGCATATGAAAACAAAACACCAGTACACCACTATAACACTGTTTTTGCAACATATTTAAAGATTAATTTATCATACACGTTATAATTACATTAAATATATATATTATCAAAAAATACTTTTGTTTAATTCAGCTAATTTGAAAACATAACTTTTAACCTTTAAGAATATTACTTATGTACGTATAAATAATACAGCAAGCAATCCATTAACAGATAATTTTAAAATACATAAAATCATATGCGCGCGCATGGGTTTTGCTATTTAGTGGTGTAAAAATAAACCAAAAACGTTGTAAAAATCCAAGGTTACACCTTTATTTGTGTAATATTAAAAAAAAAAACAGTAATTATATAAAAATACACCAATTTTTTCATATTACACAAATAATAGTGCATATTTTCAGAGCGAGGAGTAATTTTGCTCTAAATTTAAGTTATTTTACACGTTTTTGACCCTTTTTTCTTAGAGTGTACATTTATTGTATCAAATGAAGTTACATAGTATAGTACATGTTATGGTGTATTCACTCATAATTTTTTATGCAAAAAAAAGAAAATATGGCGGCGCTACACTTGTTCCAAGTTGACTCTTTTAATTTGCGCCGTGAAATGCCCAGCTTCTTGTGGGTAATCAAATGAATTCAATCGGACAAAAAAATTTTATTAAAATAAGCCATTACGCTTTGCATATACCTATTTCTAATGAGAAAACTTTTTTTTCACAATTTAAAATCAAAAAAGAAAAAAATTTCACTTTTCATTTTTTATAAACAAATTGTTATAAACAATATTTATAGTAATAATTTATGCAAAATTTTAGGTATATGCAAAGGCCAATATCTTAAAGAGTATCTGTACAAAATTTCAACTTACTTTAATAACTTTTTAAGTTATGTTCCACGGCGCGGAAAAAACCTATTTTGAGAAAAACGCTATTAAAAAGTTTTCGTTGTTGAAAAGTAGAGTTAAAAGCAGTTTATTGTTATCTAAGATAATCTTTCTGTTGGGATTAAAACATTAGAAATATATTCCTTAAGGTTCAAATGAACTTTTAAAGCAAGACAAAAAATTAAAAATTTGAAAGTTCTGGCAGACCCTCCTCCCTTAAATGTAATACAAAAGTTTTATTCTTTGAATTTTAAATCAAGTTCTGATTACGTAAGCTCCCTATTTTTCTAAATTATCATTTATATTCAAACTAATAGTCAATTCGGTTTAAACGCAAATACATACATATTTACAAAAAAAATAAAAAAATTGAAAAAAGTGAAAAAAATGCAAACATTATAAAAATGTGGTGTACCCCACACGGTCAGCCTCATACAGGGAGGGTATGGTCACCATCGACGAGGTGGTTGAATAGTCAGTTAATATTGAAGATTGGTCATGTTTGTTTTTTTTTTTTCGTTTCAATTTTTTTTTATTTGTGTAAACCATTTTAGTGGTCTCTGTTATTATCCGACTTGGGAAAACAGTGGTCCCTAACAGAATCGCCATATAAAATATTTTAGATTGAGGGGGCAGTAAATTTTACTACAAGGCTTAGGATTTTCCTCTGGATTTGAATATTAGTCTAAGGAAAATTTTGAGAACAAATCATTAAAAATTAAAAATTACCTATTTTTAAAAGCTTTTATTTAACTTGCTATGTTAGTATGTTGGTTTAGATCAAATCTTGGAATCAAAATTTAGACAGGTTCTAATTGAGCTAGAGGTTTCAAATTTTGCATACGTGTCTAACCTTGATGACAATGCAATATTGTATAATTAGTTTTTCCCTGATTCGCCCCAAACCAAAATTGTTGATTTTTAGTCCTATGCAACTTTTTGACATTTCGAATTGTCAAATATTGTCCATTGATTTTACATTGCGATTTTTTGTTTCCATAGTTATGTTTGATTAGGGTAAATTAACCGATTAAAATATAAGTAAAAGAATTAATTTTTTTATGTTTAATCGTGTTTCTTTAATATTTTTAAAAATTAATTGTAATCAGACTAAAAAGTAGAAAATAAATTAAAGTAAAAAAATGTTTTTTTAAGAAAAAGCTTTTATTTAAAAATGGGCTAAAAAAAATAAAATAACTTTTGAGTGAAGTTTGAAGCAATATGCAACATAATTTATAAAAGCTTGAGGCGTTTAATTAAATTTCGTAACTACTGAAAAGTAAAATAGCTACAATTATATCCAAAACAGAAATAATTAATAATAACGCCTCAAGCTTTTATAAATTATGTTGCATATTGCTTCAAACTTCACTCAAAAGTTATTTTATTTTTTTTTAGCCCATTTTTAAATAAAAGCTTTTTCTTAAAAAACATTTTTTTTTACTTTAATTTTTAATAATTTAATATATGTATAATTCTAACTTTAAGAATAATTTTAAAAAATTAATGTTGAATAAATAAGTGGTCAGCTATAATAGAAATTAATTAAGTCCAATTTAAAATATTTATAATGTAAACATATCTCTATTTCCTTTTGATTATTTAAAATAGCATGTATATCTCACCTTCTTTATAGAAATATTTTACCTGTTCAATATATAAAGATAATGTGTATATCAGGTCTCCAGTGGTTCGCTCACATCTTTCAACATGTTTTAGTTTTTACATTAGAAAAATATAAAGATATCTATGTACAGATAATAGACAAAATGATTCATAAATATTGGGAATTAAGAAACACAAACAGACACACACAACATAGATGATGTAGTATTAACAGTAAAACGTCGTAAAACTGATTTTTAAGGTGGTTACCTTGTGACATGCTAGTAGAAAAAATTGCGGACCAAAATTACTTTATGTCATTATTGTCTGTATTATTGGATAGATGTTCATACGTATTAGTTTTCATACCAACATGTAGATGCATACTTTCAAACAGTCTGTATATACACACTTATACTATCAAAGTTTTTTATTATAAATACGCTGGCATCCTTGTAATTTTATCCATCAAACATATTAAGTCGTATCCATATGCCTTTGGAACCCTGTATTTTTTCACCTGTACAAGATAGATATATGCTCTCGCGGACTTTTTTGTAGAGAATTCGATTCTCTACAAAAAAGGTCTTAACACTTTTTAATGTATCTATCACCGTTTTCGCTACGTAAGCGGTAAAAGGTCAAAAAACGCGATTTATGAATTTTTGATATTGTTTGCAAGTAAATACGAATAAACCAGTTATATAATATACAGGGTTGTCAGACTGCTTCGGTTCAGTTGCTTGAAATTGATGTACTTATAAAAATACTATAATTTCTCTGATAATATCTCCAATTCAAAACGATCAACAAATAATTCAATTTTTTCTTTACATTCAGAACTTATTAATCTTCCTTTCCCTAGTTTTTTATTGAATTCTGTCGAGTCATTATATTGTTAAATACAAAATAAGGGTACGTAGTCAGAATTTTGAGATCTAATACATGAGTAGATACAAACTTTAACCCTAATTATCTTAACTCAGAAACGATCAATCGTTCCTAAATTACAAGGACAATCAGATATAGCATTCTTCTTTATACTATTAAAATTTGAAACTATTCTGTCGAAAAGTTGAATGTCGAGGTAACTACCTTAAAGAGATTGATAATATTTTTACGTTTTATGACAGCCCTCCACTCGTAGCCCCCCAGTATAAAATATTTTATATGCCGATTTTGTTATAGACCATTTTTCCCATGTCTGGTATTATTCACAATGTATAATAATGTACGGTGTTCTATACAGTGGCAGTCGATCAACAAACATTTAATAAATTATATTCATTTCAAGAATTTAGTCTAAATAATACTAATTTAAACATTATTGAATTTGACAAAAAAAAATGTTGATTTAGTTTAATAAGTTCAAATATTATTTCGTAATAGAGTAAGACGTAATAATAATAAATTTTTATGCAACAAGTTGCAAACTGAAGCTTATTTTTTCACGGCTCGTAACAGTTATCCAAGCAGGCTTGTCGAGTTGAATAATTATGTCGAATAAAAAAGCACACTTATTTTACTCGTGTTGTATACAATATATTTTGCAATTCTAAAATAGAAAAAATTAATGAAAAATGAAAAACTTATCCCAAATTATTAAATATTTGACATCTACATTAAAATAGTTATTCAGGGTTCCTTCTCAATAGTTCCGCAGAATAAAATGAGGGGAATAAGCTTTGCCAGAAAATGTTGTTCTCCCACCAAGCTGGCAAGGTACAAGAATTTTTTTACGTCTAGATTTAAAATTTATAGTTCAATAATTTATGGTCCTGTCAAAATTAAAAACTTTTCAGTAGTGTCAAAACAAGTAGATGGGTCTGAATAATGTTGGGAAAATTTTATGGAAAATGAAATTACATAGAAAATAATTCATAGCTGATATGATTTGTGTTACTGTAGAAACGAATATTGCTTATCTACTTTTTTTATGCGTGAAAGAAATAGATAAATAATATTCATATACTTTTCACTCATAATTGTCTAATTCGACAAACCTCATTGGACAACAGTACAATTCGTGATGAAAACACCTAACATTACAAATAGTTGCATAAATATTAGCGAATTTTCATTTGAAAATTCAGCTATTACCGTAGCTCTTATAGTAAGAGCTAAGCCCGGGACTATGGCAGAAATTTGTTCTGGAGCGTCTAGAACCCGAAAATCTACTTCACTAAAATTTATATATATATATATATATATATATATATATATATATATATATATATATATATATATATATATTCAAATAATATATGTATATATATATATATATATATATATATATATATATATATATATATGATTTTTCCTGCTCTTTTGAATGGTGTAAAAAATTTCGCACAAATTTTTGGATAAGTGCAAATTTTGGCAAAAAGTCTAATTTCTTTTAGGAAAAATGCTCCAAAAGCCATGTTTCGGGCATATATATATATATATATAATTTGAATATATATATATATATATATTATGAATTGTTTAGGATGTTTGTTTACACATATCTTACGATATCAATGCTTTTTTGGCACATTTTAATAGGTATATATATATATATATATATATATATATATATATATATATATATATATATATATATATATATATATATACTTACACAAATTTATATATATATAAATTTTAGTGAAGTGATTTTCGGGTTCGAGAAGCTCCAAAACAAATTTCTAAATTTCTACCATAGTCCCGGACTTAGATCTTATCATAAGAGCTGCTGTAATAGCTGAATTTCCAGAATGGAAATTCGCTAATAATAACTGTCATATTGAATAAGTATACCAGTGATTCGAAATAAGGAAAGGTTTTTTGTAATATTTCATACCTTTTCAATATTTTATATCCGTCTGTCTAATACATACGCAATTGCCTTTCCTTATTTCGAAGCATTAGTCTTTACTAATTGTGATGGCAACTGCAACTCCTTTTTCGCTATCACACATGCGTACGTACGAAAAATTTTGATGAAAGTTCCCATTAAAATGAATTTAACAACTTTTACACCACAATTATGCCATTCAATGAAAACTACCCTGTATCAAGACCAATATTGAATACTTGTGTTATTTAACTATTATTATTGTTGTTATGTGTGGTAAATAGAAAAAAAAATAAAAATAAAAAAATAAAAAAATATTCAAAAAAAAAAACGTATAGAGGTGACAGAGGTATGTGTGATGTATGGTTAGAATGAGGGTTACAGTAATACGTGTTGTTGCGGTTTACCGAAAACTGTAACAAATTTATTATATAGTTTTAGGGGGAAAATGTAATATTATATATATTTGATAAGTATTAAAGTTTAAATGTGGCCAAATCGGTAAAGATGATAATTTTGATATAAGATATTCTACTAATTAAAAAAAATTTACACATTACGAATCAATAAATTACGAATCATCTACGAAAATAAAATAAAAAAAATCTGTTGTCTTTTTAGAGTTGCAAAGAAAGAATTTTAGAACTCTTATAACTTCGTCATATATATCCATCTGTTCGTCCGTTTGTCACATACCATAGTTTCCTCTTTCGGTTTATGAACATTAAATTTTGTATGTACATACTACTCTAATTAGAACGTTTCTATAATTCTCTTAGTTCAAGAAAAATTATAATAATTCTAAAAATTAAAGGTATTAAAAAAATCATTATTTAATAAAAACAGTTAGGAATCTCAGACTGTCTAGAGAGGCGCATCTGCCCTCGACTGCCCTTCTAGGTGACGCTCTCGGTAACAATGTCTTTTATATGAGGTGAAACCTGTGATAAAAGTGCTTGGGAATATACCAGAAATTGATGTATTTCTTGAAAATAGATAATGAATTTGAAATTGAAAATAGCAATTTTATTTGAAAGTAATAGTATAAACAGGGCCGTGGAAAGAAATGGCAGGCCCCGAGAATAAAAAGCACATCTCATAAAAATTTTTCCCCGACAGAAAAAGATTTTCTTTTTCCTGGGCCCCTAACCACCGCTATGGGCTCCCTCTTCCAGCTTGGGCCCCGGGGCAAAAACCCCGGCTACCCCACCCTCTCGTCGAGCGTGAGTATAAAATTTTATTCTTACGCTTTTTTCATCCTTAAGGGCCTACAATTAAATAGAAAATATTAATAAAATATCCGTTAGACCAGTTTCAGCTACTTTTGTAGCCGCCTTCAGTAGTTTAACAACAATATGTTATATAAATGAATATTTTGATCTTCAGATTTCAGATATTCATTTCAGTTTTTTTATAATTATGTCTAAGTCGTTGATATATTATTCTAAATTTAATTACCGGGCCAATTATATAATTCTGGCATAAACACAAACTGACTCCATTCTTCATGTATTTTGTCTCCACTTACCTCTCATCGACAAACAGTGACATTCCAAATGACAAAACAATTTACGAAGATTTAGTGAATTTCGATGTAATAAAAGCAGCAAGACAAAGTCACATAAATTAAGTGGCCATGCACACATCTAAACCACAATTAAGACACTTACTGGATTGAGAATATGTGTGACCAAATGACCAGCAACCAAAAGACGTACTACAAGCAGACGAGCAGATGAAGGGAATAATAACTAGCAATTCTATTAGGTACTAGAAACAGAAACCATTATCTAGAAATAGATACACATATACATATGTAGCATTATTTGTCTATGTCCACGTATATATACGAAAAGTGTGCTTGTTGGCTTTAATGGAATTGTAGACGTGATGGTGGTTTTAGCCAATAAAGCTATAAAATATTTTCTTTATTTCAGTTTATTAGTAGCATGTAAGATTTCACACATAAATATATTACAGTTTAGACACGATTAGAAAATATCTTATTTTAATTGAATACATGTGCAGATGTTTAGAAACAGTACGTTTCAAAAAAGATACCCTCCTGTTTTACTCGAACTCATCTGTCTCTCTGCTTTTGAGAACACTGTTAGTTATACTGTTCTCTTCTTTAGCATATCTGTTATCGTGTTCTTACTCGTTGCCAGTCAATAGATTGTGAAGCCTAGGAGAGGCAGAATTATCAATTAATTCGCAGTAAAAAACTTTTTTATTTTCTTGAGGCACTTTCCCGTACTGGAAGTGGGGAAGAAATTTTTTTTATGTATCACGTCATATGGAATATCGCTGTAAAGGTCTTGTAAAACGACTCGTGCCATTTTCCATTTCTAAGCCCCGAGCTTACTGAGCTTCAAAGTAGCAAATAACTTATTCCACCTTTCCCCTACACTTGTTAAAAACACGATTATGTCGACAAGTTTCGAAGATACCGGGACGCAAATTTTCGAAAATTCCAAAAGTAATTTACAGCGGAGAAAATCGTCTCCAACAAATTAAATTTTCCATCAAGGTATGTTCTACTATACGAAAACGTCCTGCAAAAATTCAACTCGAAATCATCAAGATAAAAAACGGAAAATGCTGGAAAATTGGCAAAATTTTCATTTTTCGTAAGTAACTTCAGAAATAGTTCCACGTATTCTTTCGTGCGGGGATATCGTTAAATAAAAGGGTATAGCCGGATAAGTATAGGTGAATCGGCCTCGGAAGCAAATTATTTTAATAACTATATTAGCGGTATGGTTATGGTAAGGCTGTAAGTAATTGATATCTACAACTTTGGCGACCAAAACTGAACAGTTATGGAGATAATTAAAAAAATGAAAAAAATTACAAAAATTTTTATCTTGGTAACTACTCAACTTAGGAAAATAATTCCAAATCCACATGAAGGCAGACACTCTCAAGAATATTAGACTTTTATTATCGTACCAGTCCTCATCATTAAGGATAATAATAAGGATAATATCCGATCTAATGTTATTTTTATAGGGTTCCAATTGAGCAACAACTTCAAAAAAAATTCAGTAACTGTGCCCTAATGCACTTAATTACTGCACCAAGTCTCATGAAAATTCAAGGGGTACAACTTGATAAAAAATAAATAAACATATTTTTCATTTCTAATCTGCCGAACCGCCTCTTCAGTGGGGCCGACCCTGTAATTATATACATCAATCGAAAGTACTTTAAAAATAATGTGCTATGCCTCATAAAGTGTTTTTTCCTATCTCCTACAGTTTTCGAGATAATCAAGAATATTCGAAAGAGGTATATTAAAAAATAGGCATTCTGCCCCTGATAGAAAGTCCCAGTAGTAACTGTTTTGTCGTTTATGTGACACTGCAGGTACTTCATATAAGTATATAACTTTCCTAGATCAAAACAATACCATTGTAGAACCATACCGCTAATATAGTTAGGTATTACCATACCGCTAATATAGTTATTAAAATAATTCGCTTCCGGGGCCGATTAACCTATACTTATCCGGTTATACCTTTTTTGAGTTAAAATAAGTTGAGGTTATATTAACCACTTTTCATTTTTAAGCTTCGTTTACGAAATATTGAACTACAAAAATTATACATTTTCGGTTATAACAGTTATGGGTGAATTAAAGTGAAACTTGTTGAATATGTTTATCTATTTTTACATAAACGGTAAAAAATGTACTTAAATGCCCGATATTTTATTCCAAAAGTTGTATAAAAACTGAAGCCACTGACAAGGAATGTTACAAAAGTGTCCCCCTGCGATTTCATTCATTTTAACATAATTATGCTGTAGTACTTAACAAAGTAACAAACACAACTATACGTGCCGAATCGTATATTTAGTGGTTAAAACACCTCTTCAAAAATTTGTTGAAAAATCATATTTTGGTGCTTTTTTCATACTAACCCTTAAGCGATTTTGACAAAAAGGGGTGAAAAGATATAGGGCCAATTCGTATCGGCATAAGCGAAAGCGGCTTGTGCTCAAGTGTAAGCAATATGCGCTTGAAAACAAGCACATTTGGTTTGCTGTTATGTATGTACATTTCTATTTCACTTTTCTCATTCTTCTCACTAGAACATGGGATTCTCTTTAGACAGGAATATACATACATATCAATAGCAAGCCAAGTGTACTTATTTTCAAGCGCATATTGCTCACACTTGAGCACAAGCCGCTTCCGCTTATGTCGATACGAATTGACCTATAGACTGTTGTTACATTTCTCTAGAATTGGGGTTACATTATTTTTAAATTATTTAACACCCCTCAGAGTTGGTTTATTAAATTTTTTTTAGAAATCATAGTTCATATTGCTTAAAATGCTGTAGAAACGACACGTATTATTAGTTAGTAAGTAATGCGTGTTACACACAGTGATCGGGCAGCGAACCTTGGGGGAACTATACACTAGAACGAAATTTTTAACCAAAGTAAATATTTTGAACTTTCCTAATTATAAAAGTTATAAAAGAGAAAAAATCAAGATAAGTAATCGGTGATTTCTTGTCTTGAAATAGAGAGTTTTGGAAAGCTGAGGTAGCTTTATGAAAAAAGATTTAGGACTACAGTTTGTAATTAAATATCAGCAATTATGAATTAGTGAAAAAAAGTAAAATAAAATAAGTTTTGATATCGAGAAGCCAAAACTTGATTATGGATCAATGATTAGAGCTTTATTTCGATGTTACGGAATAAAGGTTAAAAGCTTGATGAAATTTTTTTATATTCGAAATCCATACACAATTAACGTTTGTATCTTTCCCGTAGTATCTTTAGGAATTATCACGTCCGTTATATTTTTACCGGTAGGTGTTAATTTGTTGATGGTATTTGGGCAAAGTTCCACTCCAGGAAGGGATACTACGAAAACGAAAAAGCCTTTTCTTATCAGCCCATTTGCAAGCGATACAAAAAATAATTAAATATTTTACTGATTATTACTTTTGAATTTTTGTTTTGTAAGAGATTTATCAGAATTTGGACGAGAGTGGACGAGTCATTGCCAAAAAATGATTAATCGATAAATTAAGGTGTATAGGTCCACATCTATATAATTATTGACAATTTTTTATCAAAGTAACATGATAAACACGGTATTTTTAAACATACTGTATATTATGTATTGAAATTTAAAAAAAAGGAAAGATAAATATATAAACAAATGTAATTGAGAAAGAAAGGGAGTGAAGTTATACATCAACTTAAAAATTATTAAAGTAAACAATAATAAAAGTTTAAGTATAAGAAATAAATTTCCCCTGGAGAAAAAATACTTTTTTTAAATTGTACACCAAACATATGTACTTACTTTATATGCATAATACCGTTCACAAAGCACAACTACTTTAAAAAAAAATAAATAAAAACTTCACAAATAAGTTTTTAATTAAAGGCAAAAGAATAAACGGACACTGGACAGTGAACACATTGGACTGTAAGTTGTTTCGTTTGAGCTATTTACTTTTATCGTTAATATTATTATTTTATTTCAATACGTTAAGCTTGTCGAAAAGTTTGTTTTTGTGAAATGAAAAAAGAAACTTTCGACAAAGAATTAAAACTGAAAAAGAATAAATCGCATTAAAAACTTAAAAATACAACATAGGTAAGTACTTACTCCTGTCCGTCTTTGTTCCTATAAATATAAAATAATTTATTTCTGAGAAGTAGGTAGGTATATTACAGGAATGAATGTACAGTGGAAATCAAAAATATAAAAACATTATTTTAGGTTTTGTATAGAAGATTAACAAGCTGAACTATAACAATTAAATATTGAAGTTGGATTTTTCCTAACCACTCTGGAACCTCTGTTAACTGGACGGCATTTTCACGCGAAAATTACCTTTGAAATATAAAAATCACTAATGTTCAGTCCTTTAGCGAACGAAACTGAACACTGTAAATAACTGGCTTTGTATAGAACTTCGAAATATTTAATTTTAAAGAAATTTTCGCGTAAAATTGCTATTCGGTTAATAGAGGTCTCACTGTAATTGTTATATTAAATGCAAGAAACTCTGCCGACAAATCATTTCTTTTAAATTACCATAATTTTCTAATGGCCTTAACCAGGCCCGACGAGAGGGTAGAGCAGTCGGTAGGTAGTCCTGGGGCCCGGGCTTGAAGAGGGGCCCAGAGGCCGTAGCTGTTGATAGGAGGCCAAGGCAAAAATTTTTTTTTTTAATTTTGGGGTAAAGTATTTTATTTAAGTGAAATAAAGAAATGGACTTGGCTTATTGTACGTAATTGCGACAGTTTTGTTCTATCGGTATACGTACATATATATAAATGATTCGCGACAAATCGATTGCCTATAAAAAAAAAGAATGGCAAAATATGATGAAATAATGTATATTATATCTTTTAAAAATTTGGTTGTCGAAACAAGTTGACCATTGGATGATCTGACTCACAGAATAACACAGGACGAGCGGTAATATCTCTATACTACTGAAATCAGTGTAACGCTAAAGGATAAAAGATCCACCACCACTACGTTATATATGTGCATGCGGCGTTGTGTGTTGTAGTGCGCTAAATGGTTATGTGTATGCGTGTTTTGCATACGCATATGTTAAAAAATATATAATATGTATGCGGTACGTAGATGTACGTATACACGGTAACACAACACCAACAATATGACAACAATTGAAACACACCCATTGGTAGCTTGTAAGTCAATGACAACATAGTTCTGTAAAATGCACGTACTTGCACATAAGTGATTGCAGAAAAGAGATAGTTATATTCCTTCCAGTCTTCCATGATCTGACTTAACATTTTATCTTGTTCAGACCTACTGTCAGGTGTTTAGTGTTAAGTGATTAGTAGTAAGTAGAACACTTTAGTAATAAGTAGAACGCCTAAGTGGAACAGGAAGAAAATATGACAATGTTGGTAATTGTGTTAAGAAATGAAGATAAATAGCCTGCGGTAAATTATTGTGTATTTGTATAGTATGGTCTATCATACTAATCACTTGACACTAACTAAACAATTAACAGTCGGTCTGAGCATGGTTTTAGGGAAATATGTTACAGTTAGGGATTGCAATCCGGCAGCAATTTCAATCCGATGGGACCCGGCCGGATTTTCATCGATCCGGCCGGATTTGTCGGATCAAAATAATTTTTCCTTTTTGTTCGAAAATCAACTATACAACTGTATAAAAGATGATCAAGTGAGTGTACTATAATTTTATATATTTTCCGAGACTAAAATACATGATTTAGTCCTTCATAATAGGAAGTAAAGTGGCACTTTTAATTCCAAGGGACTAAAAAATTATTTTACTCCCGCTTTTGAGCCAATCAACAAACAGCATTTACAGAGAATTAAATTAAATAGCGTTGTTAGGTAATTTAAAATAATAAACAAATTGAAACTCGTAGACAAAGACCAACAGCTATATTGTATTGTAAAATTGACGTAATATTACATACAATTTGAATAATATTTAAAAATTTTTTCTTAATTTTTACAATTTTAAATTTAGGCTATTGACTATGTAGTTGAATAAGGAACTAATTCGTAACAGATGTTTTATTGTTTCATATGTTCAATTGTACCCCAAAGATGATAAATTCACAAAGTGCTATTAAATTTAGGCGTGCGTTTTTACGAACGGCGTAAACTTATCGACGCTGACGTTTTTTAACTATAACTCAAAAACTATGCATTTGTCGTAAATACACATGATATGATTTTTTGTAGAAAATTAAATTTCCTATCGAAATGGCACTTTATGAACTCAAAAAACTTTTTTCTCAACAAAATAAGTCAAAAAAACTATTTAAAGAAAAGCTCAAATTTTTCAATTTTTCTTTTTTTTTAATTTTTGAGTAGTACTTTTTTCTGAGTGAATTTAGGTATAGGGATTGGTTCACAAAAAAGAAAGCTGATGTAATTCCCGTCAGAATGGTGACCGATAAAACTATTTCCGATAACAACCGGCTGAGATACAGTCGTCCAAATTTACCTACTTTTTTACAATTTTATTACTTTTGACTTTTATACCATGTTATTTGTAATTTTTACACGCAAAAATTATTTTTATTGAGTACAAAAATTATTTCTGCTTTATCAGAGGTAACGATAAAATTATTTGCTAAAAATTTTGATATTCATATGATCTTAGGTATAAAAAGAAACTTTAATATTGTACTAAATTACAGTTCTATTTTTTAAAAAAAATTAAATGTACCTATTATATTTCTCCCATAATGTTTTCAAATTCAATATCAATATCTTCATCAACATCGTTTTGGCCATCTTCTGTAATTTCTGGAACATCCGCATTTTCACAATTTTCTGGAACATCCGCATTTTCGTAAATAAATTTTTTGCAGCTAATTCCTAATTTTCTACAGCTGCAATTTCCGTGACAACCTTTGATACACCCGCAAGCTATTTGTTCCAGTAAATTCTGCAGTGTAGGAGGTTTTGTTGTTTTAATTGGCACTAATCCATTTTTAGTTTTTTTCCAACCCCACTCAAATGGATTTAAAATATTTCCTTCCCACTGTTGAATTTGGTGGTACGTCCTTAAACCGTGATATTTAGTGGCATCAGAAGTTAGTGGGAAATTGGTTAGAGAAAATTTTGTGCTTTTTGATAATTTTTGGAAAAGTTGTAGCCGAGAACTACCTAAAGTGTTGGCCTTAATGCCATAAAGAGAAATTACGATTTAATTCTATTACGTAAATTGCGGCTGTAGAAAATTATAGGAATTAGCTGCTCCATATTCTGCAAAGAATGTATGGGCCTAAATTGTGAAAATGCGGATGTTCCAGAAATGACAGAAGAGGATGTCCAAAACGATGTTGATGAAGATATTGATATTGAATTTGAAAACATTATGAGAGAAATATAATAGGTACATGTAACTTTTAAAAAAAATTAGAACTATAAATTAGTACAATATTAAAGTTTTTTTTTATACCTAAGATCATATGAATATCAAAATTTTATCGTTACTACTTTTATCGTTACCTCTGGTAAAGCAGAAATAATTTTTGAACTAAATAAAAATAATTTTTTTGTGTAAAAATTACAAATAATATGGTATAAAAGTCAAAAGAAATAAAATTGTAAAAAAGCAGGTATATTTGAAAGACTGTATCTCAGCCGGTTTTTATCGAAAATATTTTGATCGGTCACCATTCTGACGGGAATTACATCAGCTTTCTTTTTTGTGAACCAATCCCTATACCTAAATTCACTCAGAAAAAAGTACTACTCAAAAATTAAAAAAAAAAGAAAAATTGAAAAATTTGAGCTTTTTTTTAAATAATTGTTTTGACTTATTTTGTTGAGAAAGAAGCTTTTTGAGTTCATAAAGTGCCATTTCGATAGGAAATTTAATTCTCTACAAAAACTCATATTATGTGTATTTACGAAAAATGCATAGTTTTTGAGTTATAGTTAAAAAACGTCAGCGTCGATAAGTTTACGCCATTCGTAAAAACGCACGCCTAAATTTAATAGCACTTTGTGAATTTATCATCTTTGGGGTACAACTGAACATATGAAACAATAAAACACCTGTTACAAATTAGTTCCTTTCCCCCCTGTTTTTTTGTACATAGTCAATAGCCTAATTATTCGGAATTGCAAAAAATAGTATACCTACCTATACATTACAGGACTAAAATGATTTTTGTATCCCTCGTGTGAATTGTTGCCCTCGGGCCTTTATAGGCGCTCTGGTAACAAACTTCACACTCGGGATTAAAACTAACACTTTAGTCCCTTGGTGTATAACACCTTGGTGTTGTAACGGAGGTACAACAACTATCTCTTTTCTGTAATCACCAGTGGGCATTTCTTTGAACATTAGGTTACTTAGTAGTCAATCTTTCAGTAGCAGTCAATGAGTGTAGGTCACTCACAAGACAATGGATTTGATTGTTGTTCGTATTGTTACATCCCCACACGGAGCCGCGTGATGCGTGTGGTGTCATAGATATGTATGGGACAGTACAGCCACCACCATCAACGTTAACTAACGCAAATACACAATATCGCACTAATACAAAGTAAACCCAGTGCACGTATATCACATATTTTCTTACTGGTTACACTGGTTCCAATAGTATAGAGATAGATATGTTGTCTCTACTGCTCTGTGGTGTAAATATTGTTACTTACATCATATTATGTAAGTAACTTAAATCTATAATTGTAAATAAATTAACCTTAATCAACTTATAAAATTACCTATATCGACAGTGCCCGAAAACTGGGCCTTTTACCTTCTACACTTGTTGATTTTATTGTCAACAAATAGTCATGAATGGAAGACAAATATTTTCTTCGAACTTTTTACTTTTAAGTACCTACTTATACAACAACGCGAGTACTTTTTCCCAAAAATTGGTGTCATGTATTTTTTACCGGATCCGGTAGACGTCAAATGACGCCGGATCCGCCGGATTACTGGATCCGGGGATCCGGATTGCAATCCCTAGTTACAATACTAAAAAATTCAGTTCGTCTATATACGTTGCTGGAAGTCTTTAGATGAAGCCACCTCAAAGAATAGCTTGCGAGAATAAATTTGCTAAAGTATGAAACATATTGTGTACTTACGTTCTTGCAACTAATCTTCAAATACTGTTGCAAATTACTTGCCAATGGGTACTAAGCATTATAGAATAATTTTGATATATTGTTGTATGAAACTGTACATAATATTATGAACTGAGTTATTTGGCTACTAGGTTTATTAATTCACTCCGTCCTTTTTAAATGGTAAGTAAAAAGAAAGTTGTACGTATGAAACAGAGTTTTGTGTATTACAGTCAACTTTACAGTGGTTAATTATTAAACATCAATGGTTTTCAATTAATATTATTATCTCATCAAATTTAATTACTTATTTTGTTTAAAATTTAAATTAACATCGACATGAGTCACTTAGGTGTAATGATCAGTTACGTATATTTACCATATATAGTATATTTGATACATTTTAGCGTTACTTTATGGTATTCCATTTTAAAATAAAAAGACAATTTTTTTACTTTACTAATACCACTTTATTTAGAGTCTTAACTGTCTGTGACATGTTTCGGCCCGTATGGCCATTGACGAACAGTTCGTCAATGACCATACGGGCCGAAACATGTCACAGACAATTAAGACTTTAAATAAAGTGGTATTAGTAAAGTAAAAAAATTGTCTTTTTATATTTACCATGTTAAAGTTCACAATATCAACTGCTATTATCTGTAATTTTCTGATTTTTATGGATCCACAACTACAAAGTTAAGATTAATCCCAACTTTAAAGTTCAAATTTTCGCAATAGGACTTAATATTGTAGTAGTTACATGGAATAGTTAAACTTCATTTAGAAAGGAATTTTTGACAATTCTCACACGATGGGAAAAAATTTTCATCTCCGATTTTTAAGACAGGAAAATATTTATTAAAAGTTGAGGAATTTATTACGTCATATTAGTTGAGATGTCTGCAGCATATACATGAAAATTTTAAGTTCAATGATATAGAAACTGTAAGATTTCTTGGTTATACGGAACCCTAAAAAACACCTTTTTATATACGTGTTATCGTTACTTTATTTACTTTATCGTTTACTTTACCTATTTAATAACATTTTTAAATTACTTAATGTGTATGTATTGAATTTGTTATAAAAATAAGTTCATTTTTTTTTTAAATTTTTAAGATTACTAACCGCCTACTTGTATTATAGTATAAAAATAATGCATTTGAAACACATCTAACAATACCATTAAATTCCGATGTAAAAATGGGAGAAGTGGGAGGAAAAGTAATGTGAAATCCCTAAAAGACACTAACTGGATACTAGCTCAATACATGTACAAAATTTCAGCCCTCTACGTTTACTCAGAGAGTATCTAGACGTATTAGAAAAAACGCAAAAAAATCAAGGAAATGTTGGCATAATAATCGTGGGGGTAATGGTTAAAAGCTGCAGCCTCCAAAAAGCAGTGGCTAACTATTAACTTAACCTATACACAAAATTTCAGCCCTCTAGGCTTATTTGGAGAAATTTTGACCCGAACGAAACTGTTAAAAAACAAGAAAAATCATGTTCTTTTTGGTATAAAAATGGTGGGGGTAAGGGTTAGAAGTTGAGACCCGCAAAAGGCACCTCCTTGGTACTAACTCAATCCGATTACAAAATTTCAGCCCTCTAGGTTTATTTGGGTGACCTGTGCGAGTGGTAAAAATTTCGAAAACGTCAAAAAAGCGTGAAATTGTAGCTTAAAAATGGTGGGGGTGGGGGTAAAGTATTAAAACCTCCAAAAAGCAGACCCTAGGTACGAACTCTATCAACATACCAAATTTCAGCCCTTTAAGTTAATTCTAGGAGACTGTGGGCGCGTTAGATCCAGCCAAAATCCTTTTTTCCCCCTCTTCTCCCTCCAAATCATCCTAGGAAGCTGAATTTTGGATATGTTGTAGATAATTGACCGAAACATTATTTCCAACCCGTTTGGAAAACTTTTATTGTTTTGTTGCCCCCCACCACCCCCCTTAAAAGTTGGATCGGATCCAAAATTTCCCCAAAATTTGACCCCACTTTGATAGTATGAGGTGCCCCTACTCTCGCCTCTCGCGGTTCTTACCGTATAGGCTGTATAAGTCTAATTTTTACAAGGAAAAATTCGACTAAAAATACTTTTTCTTGTTATGAATAACAAGGAATCAATAGTGTTCAATAGAATTTTTTAATATGTTCAGATACTCCAAACTTTTCCTTGCTATTATTAAATAAACTTTTTATCTACTTTGACCTATTTCTCAAGTTTTCTCTTTTATTATATTTATTAGGATTTTTTTATTATTTGGTGAACTATTTTAGAATTAAAGATAACACACACAAAAACAAAATAGGTTCTCATCGACACAGTTGCCAATCGCTAGTTCCTTTTTCAACTGTCTGCGTTTGGGTTTCGGTTTTTCTAGTATCTCTAACGGCATCTCAGCGTTAAATTTCTAATCCTTATGGTGCATTTACGTAATTTCAGCATCACTTTTTACACTATTTACCAAAATACTATAATCACTGCACGGTACAAATAACTGAATTAACTATTATTTCTATTCCCATTGAACTGGAACCCTAGAAGTAATCTGTTATCACACAACTTTCTCCTTGAGGGAATAGTTCCATGCTTAAAATTGTTTGGTAAAAACGTCGGGATATAATATTTGTTGCCAATATTCCTCATGTTTTAAAGCTATAATTCCACACATATTGGTGAAAAAACTGAAATATAAATTTTATTTGTTGTTAAGGTTTCTCATATTCTAAGGGTATATAGAATTTCACTGCGCATTTACTAGGTGTGTTTTGAGCAACATTATATAAATTTCAGTGCGTGCAATGTCCGAATTTTTGGCTTTACTAGGTTACTAGGGATATGAATAAAAAAAACTCATCGTACTCATTGTACTTTTGATACATAACATGCTCTACATACTCCACATGCTTATCGTACTCTTCATACTCAGCATACTCAGCATGCTCGCACTTTTTGAAACGTCCACGTTAGAAGACGTTCTTTTTTGTCAGCAACAATTTTTAAAAGGCAATTCTTTTGTTATCTGTTTTATAGCTTTATAGTTATGGTTACTGCCAATTAGATAAATAAAAAACGCCGTGAGCAGCGGGGCCCCATCACGGTAGTCGAATTTTCCCCTTCATCTTCGGTATTGAATGTCTACAAGCGAAATGTGATTGAAAGTCTACAACCGAATTGTCATTTTGTTGGTTTCAAAACTGGTGATGAGTGTTCGGCTGATCGAGGCTTTAAAAAAAGGTTTTAAGTATTTAAGGGCTGTATCTCAGTAAATTTCAATTTTGTGCCGAAAACAGGTAGCAGAAAAAAAGCCAACACAATTCGTACGAGGACATTCCTGCCCATGTTTATCCGCTAATTGCCTTTATGTTTTAGTTTTAAATATTAAAAAAGGACCTTCAATTGTAAACTGGAAGGCCTTTATAAAGATATTTTTTCTTTCCAAAAAAATCCAAAATTTCTATTTTATAAATACTAAAAATCCAAAATTCCTAATTTATAAATAAACAGTGACTTTAATAACATTTTTAAATTACTTAATATGTATGTATTTCATTTGTCATAAAAGTAAGTTCACTTTTTTTTAAATTTTTTAAAATTACTATTCGCCTACTTGTATTTAGAATAAACATAATGCTTTTAAAACACATTTAACAATAGCATTCAATTCCGATGTAAAAATGGGAGAAGTGGGGGGAAAAGTGATGCGGACTCCCTACAAGGTACTAGCTGGATACTAACTGAATACACGTACAAAATTTCAGCCCTCTAGGTTTCCTTATAGAGTCTCTAGACGTGTTAGAAAACAAGCAAAAAAATTAAGGAAATATTGGCGTAAAAATCGTGGGGGTAAGGGTTAAAAGTTGAAACCTCCAAAAAACAGTGTCTGGCTATTAGCTTAACCTGTACACCAAATTTCAGCCCTCTAGGTTTATTTGGGGAGATTTTGACCCGAACGAAACTGTTAAAAAACAAGAAAAATCATGTTCTTTTGGGTATAAAAATGGTGGGGGTAGGGGTTAAAAGTCGAGACCCCCAAAAGGCACCCCCTTGATACTAACTCAATCCGAATACAAAATTTCAGCCCTCTAGGTTTATTCGGGTGACCTGTGCGAGTGGTACAAACTTCGAAAACGTCGAAAATGCATGAAATTGTAGTTTAAAAATGAGGGGGGTGGGGGTAAAATATTAAAACCTCCAAAAAGCACAACCTAGGTACGAACTTTATCAACACACCAAATTTCAACCCTCTACGTTAATTCTGGAAGGCTGGGGGCCTGTTAGATCCAGCGAAAATCGTTTTTCCCCCCTCTACTCCCACCATATCATCCTAGGAAGCTGAATTTTGGATATGTTGTAGATAATTGACCGAAACATTATTTAAAATCGGTTTTGAAAAGTTTTATTGCTTTTCCGCCCCCCACCACCCCCTTAAAGGTCGGGTCAGAAAAAAAATTTGCCCAAAATTTGACCCCACTTTGATAGTATGAGGTGCCTCGAAAATGAGCCCCATTTACCAAATTTCATCTCTTAACTTCCATAGGGGGGCCCTACACAAATTAAAAGGTGGCGGGAAAATATATATATATATATATATATATATCAGACATTTTTTTTTTCTACATATTCGTGTTCTACGGGTCCGAAAACGGATAGCGCCCCTACTCTCGCCTCTCGCAGCTCTTATCGTATAGACTGTATAAGTCTAATTTTTCGGAGAAAATTCGACTAAAAATTATATGCAAGTGTATGTAATTTAATAGGTATAAGTTTGTTGATTAGTAAATAATTTTAATTTACGACTACCATGAAATTGCTTGTTTATTGTACAAAGACTATCTAAGTCAGCGACGTTTTACATACAGCCACATATCCAACTGTACAAAAATGGCCCTTTACGTGCATGTATAATAAAAATAACAAAGCTTACTACACTTTTATTATTTATTATAATTATTATATATTAGGCAGTGATATACATGATACATATTTTAGAATCTGTACAAAAATTTTACCTACACGGAGAGAAAATTCCTATAAAAATTACTGTGCTCATACTACAATCGACGTGTAACAGGCGAACATATCCATTTTTTGTATGGTAAAATTATAAAAATTACAATAATATAACTATAATTTTTATAATTTTACCGTACAAAAATTGGATATGTTCGCCTGTTACACGTCGATTGTAGTATGAGCACAGTAATTTTTATAGGGAATTTTCTCTCCGTGTAACAACTGAATGTTTACGTTTGTTTTTAATAAATTTCAAATACTACATAATTTTAATGTATTGGTATTTGTAGATTTGTAGCAAATTTTTATCGTTTATTGTGAATTTCATGTTCGTCGTCATTCGAATTTTCACATATGAAGTAAGTACTAAATTTTTGAATGACCTTGAAAAATTTTAGCCCTTAATAAAAAATTTTCTATTGCTGACCAATTAATCAAACCCAGTTGACCTTTTATAACCAATTTCTGACCTTTTGATGATCTAATTGGTAATTCGAAATCTCACATTTGGAGTGCTAAGATCGCCGGGCCCTAACAATGGGTAATAAGGAAATAACGTTTATTTTCCACGAAATACAGCAGGGAAAATTTGTGTGGGCAAAAATTCCAATATTACTTAATTAAAGATCTTATAGTATACTTAAGAATGTGTATAATAAAACAATTGATAATTAAATGAAAAATTAAATTAATTACTAAAAAAACCAGAAAATAATGTTCAAATAAAACAATAAATATAATCAATGTTTGTTGATTATTTTCAATTTTATTGAAAATTTCAATGAAAAGAAATAAATACATAATTTACATAAAAAAAAAATGATACTTTAATTCAATCTTGATTTAAAATCAAATTTTTCTCTTAATGAATGCCTTAATATATAAAAATAATGCTAGTAGGGGCTGGTCGAATACTGGTTGCTTTACCCTACTGAAAAATTCAACGAATCGACTACATTTACTGACAGCCAAATTTTACCAGTAGAAATTTCGCGCATGCGTCACAGTAATAAAAAGCGTTTTTTAATTTTTTTAAAAATCTGGGGACCTGATTAATTTTTTATGTTAACTGAGCAATTATCAGGGTTTAAAATCCTATCGATTGCTCTTATTATTTTTATTTTTTTTTTATTAGATGGTGTGCCAAAATTTTTGAGTAACCTTAAAATTTTTACAAATTTTTTTAAATTAATTTAAAAATTTTCTATTGCTGACCAATTAGTGGGGACTAAGTGACCAATTATGACCCAATTTGTGACCTATTAGATAAAATTTTTTTCAATGTTCAACTTTTTAGATGGTGTGCCAGCATCATGGAGCACAATTGTATGTATTGCTAATTATAATTATATGAATTCTTCTTGAACGCTAATTCCCGCCTTCAACTGTACAAAATATGACCGTGGAAAAGCCATAATATTTGAATCTTTGGTATGTGTATACTCAACCATATAATTAGTTACTACAAATAATTCAAATATATGGCCGATAAATATTGAGAATTTACAGTCGACTCTCTTTAATTCGAAACTCGAGGGACACTTAAAATATTACGATTTATAGAGAGGTTCGAATTATCGCAGGTAACAATTTTAATTTTTTAAGCATTTGCGATGAATGAACTTGAACTTGTCTCAAAATGTACTTACAATCTTTCTGTCTCTGTCTCTCTGCAACTTTAAATTGACACCGATGAGTTCGAATTAACGCGTCGTTTTGGCACGTAGCAATGACTTTTTTCGTTCGAATTACCAAGTGTATGAAAATGTATTGTTTTAGTTCGAAATATAAAGAGATTTTGTACAAAACTCGTGATACCTACCTTTGAATTATGGAGAGTTTCGAATTATCGCAGGTTTGAATTAACGAGAGTTTACTGTACATGGAATCACCCATATAATGAACAATGTGTAAAACTAAAGGGGAAATATCCGAAACAAAAAGATAAAAAAAAAATCCAGTAGGGGAAGGAACACATGTACACATAGTTACGTGTCTATAAAAAAAAAACGATAGCATTCATTTAATTTGCATCACACAGTTCCATTTTTGCATTATATTCATTCATGTGTCGCTATTTGCCGTCCTTGTTTTTTGTATTGTTGTATACAATTATAGAGAGAATTTACACACACTGTGTTCTGTTATTTTTTTGTTTTTTAATAAATATTTTTTAATTACCCCAATATTTTTTAAATTTTATTTAATAAATCATATATTTATTCATTGTAAACTAACTATTGATAGATTTGATATTGTAAAAATTATTCAATTTTCTAGTTAAAATAATAAAAATTATTCATATATAAAACATTTTCACATTTTCACTTCATTTGAGATGTAAATATATTTAACCAGATTTTGCGTTCAATTTAATTGTAAATCATTGTCGGCTAATTTACTTGTAAGTTTTTAGTTACATGAATTTAATAGTATAAGAAACTTGAGAATTTTTATAATTTGCCTTTTCTTTTAATATCGAGGAATTAATTTGATAATAGCATGTTTATCTCCAGCTTTCCGTAATGGAAAGCCTTATACATATAATGGCCTTAATGCTAACAGATAAATGAGATAGTAAAACTCTATTAGTAGAGAGATCATCAACACAGAACAAATACGTTTCAAATTTCCACTGTTTTAAAAGAAAAAAAAAATTAATATGGCATGTTTCGTAGTATAATATAATCTAAATTTTATCCGCTAGTGTACCTACGGTACCGACTGTCTAAAATACTTTTTCTACCTTTGTCGCAGTCTTGCCGGACATTTAATGCATTATAAACCATCATATTAAAAGAAAAATAATATAGGGTTGACCGGGGTAATTGTAAATTGGGGCAATTCTGAACGGCACCTATAATTTCTAAAATAACATTACTATTGTTAAAAATCAACTCTTAGTATGTTTTTCTGTCCTTTCTTAATATGCTATTAAAATTTGATAACAATTCTCCAAGTATTAGTATCTTTTTTTTATTTTGAAAAAATCCTTGCAAAAATTTGTGTATCTTATAAATAATAAACAAATACGTTGCAAAATACCACTTTTATTAATACCACTATAAAAATGGTATTTTGCAAAGAAAATATTTGTTTATTATTTACAAATATGGAATACCATAAATTAACGCTCAAATCTATTAATATTGTGTATCTCACTTCGACCAATCCTCAAAAAAAATCTTTTTTTAATTACATTTTATTTTTTTAAAAGGTAAGAAATATATAGTTAAAAGTACTTCTAAAGAAGTGGTCTAAACCCTGAGAGGGTTCCTTATTAACATAAAGAAATTGGACCATTTATTACCAATTCACAATTACCAAAAGATGGTGGTGACATTATTGTACAAGTTTCCGTTGTACAAACAATACAAAAAAAAAATTGTGTAAAGAGCGATATGTTTTGTGTATCAATCTACGAAATCATTGCTGTGCTCCCTTACCCAATAACAATTTACAAAAACAGAAAAATTACTGGTTTTCAATGTCTCTGTGAGTGTCCAAGGGCAATAGGATTTTTGTTTTTCGTTTACAGTATTAGGCCTAATATATTGTTGCCTTTTATTCATGTGAGCTAATTGTATTTTATTTAAAAGTCTCATTTTCCTTGTTTTTGTGTGAAATTCATGTAATTTTTTGATTTTTTTGTATGATAAAATGACAAAATATCATAAAAAATACCATTTTTAGCTTGTAATAAACTTGTTCCTACAATTTTTGTTATTTTTATTTAACCTTGATTTTTTTGTACAAATTTGAGGTATCCGTAACTTGCACTGAACAAAGAGAAATTGTGACCGCTAAAGTACGATGAAAAATTTGAAAATGGGGTAAATGTGAAGAATTTGAGTTGGGCTTTACTCTGATGTACCTCACTTCTCTTGTAATCCATTCTAAATAATTTTTCTGATGACATTCACTTTTACCCCAAAATTCATATGATTTACAAAACCGCACCGGGGAAATGTGAATTGCTTATAAAATTTTTGTTTTTCATACGAATTTGCTCGAAATTTGTGTGGTGCATCCTGAATAATGTAGAATTAAAAGTAAATCAACCATAATGTGATATATAAATTAAAAAATACTTAAAACAACGCTTTTATCTCAACTCATGAAAATCCATTCACAATTACCCCGGTCAACCCTATACGATTATTTAATCGTCGAAAATTTTTTATTTTTATACCGGTGCGTAATTAACAAATTATTAATTCAATAATAACCATTAAAATCTTTAAATGACTACAAATTTTGAAATTACAGTTTATTATTATTTCTTAACCTCCGTACTTATTTCTGCCCTCTTGGAAAGTACATATTTAATTTTTTATAGTAGACTAAAGTGCCCGGATATAGTCATTTACAAAAATCATAAACGTCATTTTTTCTCAAAAACTTGCCCACATAGGACAATGGTTCAAAAACGTATTTTTTATGATTTTTGCCGCTCTTTGTCATGGTGTAAAAGAAATTTGAATTTTGGGAAATTTTTGCAAAAAACTCTTTTTTTGAGCTGTCGGGCATCGGACGTGTTTGGCTGACGAATTCATCCAAGGTTTTTGGGCTTCCAATGTTTTCACCAAATTTCATTACAATAGAATGTTCCGTTTGAGAGTTATTGTGCTGATACATATACAGGGTCAAGTTGCCTATTATGAGATGGTCGCCTAATATGAGATAGCAGGTTATTTCGTTTATATGACCAAATTTTTACAATTATATCCCTCGCATAGATAAGCGGAATCGAAACATCAAACTTTTTGCTAGTTTCCCTAAATTTTTGCCAAACGGACCAACAAAAATTTGTTTTTTAATACCAAAAAAATTACATGTTTTGCTTTTATGTTATGTATTGCCTTTGTTTATCGTATAATTATTTGCAACTTTTTTTTACGAAAAGTGCACATATTGTCTTATCTAATGATTTATCACGTATTTCTGTAAATCATTTGCCTAAGCAAAAAAACAAGACCTAAAAATTTGTAATGTTAAATATTTCCTAATATGAGACACCCAACGACTCCGAATATGAGGTATCTCATTTTAGGTACTAGGTGTTTCATATTAGGAAATTATTAACTTTAGAATTTGAGAACACGTTATTTCAATTATGCAGAGAGTTAATTACATGTAAATTTCCCGCACACCTTTATATGATCAAAAGATAATCGATAGATTTAATTCTTAAAATCATAATTATTACCTATTTTTTATACAATAAGGTAATTGTAAGCATGACATACAAATAAACCATTAAAACTGAAGTCTATTATTATTTTCATTTAATATTAATTAATAAAAGTATTTTTTATAAACTGTTTTCTTAAAGTTTCCTAATATAAGACAGTATCTCATATTAGGATCATTCACTATCTCATATTAGGAAACCTTCTTTTCGATTACCAAAAATGACACTTTTGACAAAATCGTTTGCCAACAATAAAGTTGAACTAGTATCAGATTTTTACTTCTGACAGTAAAACTAGAATATATTTTTCATAGATTAGAGGTGATTTTAGTAGCTAAAGTCGAATATTTTTAGAAAAATACGGTTTTAAAAAAGGTATCTCATAATAGGCAACTTTACCCTACATAAATACATACATACATACATATATATATATATATATATATATATATATATATATATATATATATATATATATAAATTATAGTGATTTATATATATATATATAAATTTTGAAAATATATATATATATATATATATATATATATATATATATATATATATATATATATATATATATATAAATTTTAGTGAATGTCATTTTTAACTCCTAGGGACCTCGAAACAAATTTCTGTCATAGTCCCGAGTTCAAGTCGCGTCATGAAAGTGAGCGTAATAGCTGAGTTTTCGATTCGAAAACTCGCTAATATCACTTTATAGACATTAGTAATTAACCATTTATGTTTGTCATCTTCTCAGTAGAAAAAAAGTGTAATAGAAATATGCGTACCTAGTACGTTAAGTTAGCAAACTTATTTTAAGTGCTACAAGCGGGTGGACAATATGTTTGCGAGAGGTTTGCAGGCGCTTCGTATAAATATTATGAATGCATCAAATATTATAGATATGGTTAGAAAAAAGGAATAGTACCTACTACTATAGGCAGTAATTTACTTACTACTAATTCTGTTGCAATAAACATTAAATAATTATATAATATACAAAATATAATTTTATCCGTTGCAATAGTGGACCTCTTCACTAACGATTCACCCACAACATACACTTTTGTACACACGTACATATACTTGTACGCCTGAACAGTACTTACCTATAGTATGTATTGATAATTCTATAACAATGTATTTCATTTAATATTTTAATGTGATTGTTGTATTTATTATTGTAAAATAATTCTTGTTATATGTAACATTATTTTAACTATCAGTAATTATATGTATTGTTGCTGCGTCATTACGTACTGTATGTATACTCTGGCCATGCCATGCCATGCCATGCCGTGTGTCCCGTTTTGTTCCCATTTAAAATTAGTTAATATTGTTTATTTTATAATATTAGCAATTCATTATTGTCATATATTTATAAATGGACACTGGATAACATTATGCAATGTAACTGTACTTGCTATGGCCGAGTTATATTTTATTTTATTTTATTTATATGCTTTATATTTAAAATGATTTTTTGAAAATTTATGATTATTTTAAATATATTTAACCAACATGCGCATTGGATGTTGTAATTTAATATACTATAATATATGAGTGTAAATTATAATTTATTTTAACAGTGAACCAAGATTTATCGAAGTAACTTTTATTAATCCATAGGTATATTCCAATTGATGTTAAATTATACCGTGTGTATGTGTATATGCATGAAATAGAAAATAGGCGTATTAGCCAGATAATGCAGGTATTATATGAATGTCGTGGATAATACACCAATACGCAAACGATTCTTCTATTAACTGACACAAATCGGTTAGAACGTGTTGTATCCAAGACGTTTTGGTTTAAATATTTGTTTCATCAACATACGTACAGTATTGCATCATCCGTTAAAGTACATTTTCAGAACTAACCTTAACTAACTTCACCACCTAGTTTTTATATCAAAGTCTAAATATATTATCAAAACTAACCTAACCTTAACTAACTTCACCACCTAGTTTTTATATCAAATTGTGTAACAACCAACGGCCGTTGGTTATAATTGGAATCTCTCGCGTGGAAATCGCGTAGAAACCGGATGATTGCCGAAAATATTTGAAATGCATGCATTTCATCACATATTATCCGGAATCTTTGGCTGATTCGTAATTTAGCTGGCCAGTACGCGTAATGAAAGTTTTCGCATATTACTAATCACTTCAAGACCTCTACTGGTAAGTGAAATTAATTATTAAAAAATACTCTATAAAAGAGCTAAGAAACACGTTTCTGTTCAGATTGAAAATAGAAGAGTTATATGGTCTTAAAGTTTCTTACGCAACTAGTTAACTTTTTTATCATCAATTTTTTTTTTATTTTTCGCCCAATTAATTCAAATAAAAGTTGTGGATAATTATATAATCTACAAAAAAGGTCCTTACAAAATTTCTGTCAGACTTGTGGTTACAGAGATAATCGAGTAAATATTTTCGACATTCAGTTCAAGACGGCAGTCGAGCTAAAGCATATTGAGTTCCAAAAACTCTGTTTCACACCTACCACAGACTCCCCTTTGATTTCCTAACAAATTCGATGCCCATCCGAAATGAAGCGATTCAAGTTTTTTTTGGCTATTAAAAACTATGGTAGGTAGACAAAGAAAAGAGCCTTTATTTAGCACACTTTATTTTTACTGACACGTTGAGATTACTGAAGAAGATGCTGTTCAAAAAATGGGGCGGGATGGGCGCGTTGGTATCTAACTTGCTGAAAGTATACAATTTTTAATTAACTAAATTTCTAATTTTAACAATTTTGCAAACATCCTTATTGAAAAAGCAGCATATAAAGCAAAGAAGCATATATTTTCGTTATATTTACTTATTTACTTTTCGACGTTATTTTTCAAAAAATCAAAAATAACTGAACTAATAACTTTCAGTTTCTGATTCAGATAAATGTCAGCTATCGTATCGTTATGAGCATCGAATAAATCATGTACAAAATTACGTCTAACCTCCAAACTGTATAATGTTCTATTATGTCAAATTACAATTATTTAAAAAGTATATTTTACCACATAAGCTTGTATAGAATTCAAGTGTCCTCCACAGTGTAAAAAATTTAAGTATACTCCATACATAGCAATTCAGCGATAATAATTTGTTGTAAACTGTTACAATAATTGTTATCCACTAGTCAATGGTGTAGAGGAACCAGGGGTAAATTTTGGTCTAGAACTCTAGAATTATGTACCATAATTGCTAGAGCTGATAGTTCACAAATAATGGTACCTTCTCATGTACACTTTATTCTAAAACTCATTAACACTTTCAGTCCAATGGCTTCAGCATCCGAAACCAAACAAAATATCCCCAGAAGCCGACCGCGATCAATGATTAATTGATTAGTTGGTTACGCATTATGTGTGCGATGTTTATTATCATTCATCACACGGATGTGTTCCTACTCACACAAATACATACCATCACACACTACTCTTTTGGTTTCTATGTATAAAAAATCTTAAGATAAACAAAAAACACATAAAAATATACCTAATTTATATTTTTAAATAAAATTGATTTGAATGTCAGTGTATATGTAGTATGTACGTATCATGTACGTACGTTTACAGTTTTACACATACATGTTGAACTGTGTTGAATCTATTCAGTGTTTGGATCATTTTATTTTATGTATTTGTTTATATAAAGTTTTTTTTTTAAATATTGCCGGCTTCCGAGGAAGTTTACTATGAAAGTGCTCGGGCCTCATAGTGTTAATAAGGAAGATACAATCCTGTAAAGGGTTGAAATGAAAACTATTTTTTGCTGAAAATTTTCCAAATGCTTTTGAATAAAGGATTAATATTTTAGAGGTACCTACGCTTTGCATTATGATTATATTTTGCATTAGGATTATACTATATTTTGCATTAGGATTATACAAAATAAAA
This sequence comes from Brachynemurus nebulosus, assembly GCA_035578155.1. Classification (NCBI taxonomy): domain Eukaryota; kingdom Metazoa; phylum Arthropoda; class Insecta; order Neuroptera; family Myrmeleontidae; genus Brachynemurus; species Brachynemurus nebulosus. Next base: position 57,851,913 of record JAPWDM010000001.1, read on the forward strand.
ATCATACTAATCTCCCTTACTCAATTATTCGATATCGACTGTCGTCTGTTGTCTGTTATTTTTTTGTCAGTATAATACTGGGAGCACTATTAGAGAGTTTGCTGTAAGATAGCTTTCAGGAGATTGAAAGTTGTTGAAAATACTCTCAAGTGACATATACTATCAACGAAACTAAAAGTAAAATAAAGGAAATCAAAAGTGGAATAATTTAAGCCAGAATTACATAATTTAGGGCAGTTTTATTAAAGTAAAATAAATCACACTATCTGAAAATCATTATTGTCACAATTCATCTATCTTTAATTTTACGTACTCTATTAGCCAGTACTCCCCTACTTTTGCAAATGATAGTTCATTGTAGCAATTATTATTATTAATATGGAATTAATTAAACCTGCACTTCCCCAATAGGTACATATCTTTACAACAAATATTGTAGTAGTAGTACTACCATTCACATTAATACAATTATCATTTACCGATTGCTCTCACTTCTCACCTCTGTAATCACCTATGTATGTATGTACTACACCATTGGTACATATAAAATATATTGATTGACTGACCACTCGTGTTATACCAAGTTCATTAATTTATTAATTGAACTATTTAAATATGTAGAGAACTACTGTACGGGTGTAAATAAAAAAAATTAAAATAATGATAATTATAACATAATCCTCTATCAGCCAAAAACAATCGGTATTCAAGTTTTCTATTTGAGGAGGGAGCAAGGTATTTTTTTATTTTTTTTTTCCAAAATTTACCAAATGAATGTACAGTAACTCAAGATAATTTCGTTTAAATTCGAAGTCGTTTGGGGCGAAACTAACAGAGATATAGACTTGTAAGTTTCCGTCCCTCCGACCCTACTGTATAATTCTTAAAATGTAAAACGTGTATTCCTCACACTAACATTTTCAAATCTCAACTCAACTCAAAATCAACTGCACCGATCTTTTTGAAATTTTACACACTCTTTCTACACATAAATTACGAGGTAACGCTGTCGAGTTTTTTTAAATTTTTTTTAAAATTATAATTGATTTTACAATAAACAAAGTTGTCGAATTTTTAATCAAAAATTTATATTTTGACTTCCAAGAGTTACCAGAAATTAAAATATTAAATTAAAGAAAAAAAAACTCGATGGTTTTACCTGGAAAAACTTATCAACTAACGAAATCTTTTTGGTTTTTGATTTTGCATGATCTGGTGATGAGTTATGCGCAATGTAACTTTTTTCTGAGGTGTCTGTAAAAACGTGCCGTCACCGACTCATTTCTGCATATTTTGCAATTAAATTTTTACAGAATATTTCTCAAATGTCATACTATTGTAATTATACTACTTAGTTATATAAATAAATTTATATTAGCCGTATCGTCAAAAAAGTTCTCGAAAATATGCATATTTTACAGCAAATTAACTTTACTCCCCCTTAAAACTAAAAAACTAGAATACTATTCTAGATAACAACTTCTTAGAATAAAGAAGCGTTTGAAAATTACTTGAAAAAAAAAAACTACAATTACAATAAATGCCGTCTATAATGCTGTCAATTCTAACCAGGGATATATTTTAGCCCGGGTTATGCAAATATGATACAGTAATATAGGCCCGCAATAGAGAAAAGCTCGCCCTACAAAAAAATTTCTTAAGATCTTAATTTTTTGAAAATAAAAGTGCCTTTGCTTTAATATTGTGATGCGGCTAATCTTATAATGATAAAAGATGATCCTACAGTTATTTTGTTTGGATGGACAGCTCATATGAAAGTCGAATCAGTATTCATACGCCTATCGTGCGCCAACTGATCCGGAAAAATCATTAAGGGGTTACGTATGTTTGAGAATTTTAAAAGACCCATTTTTTTCTAATAGTAGAATATGTCTAGAACTCTAGAACATTCTCCCAAAGTTCTAATTCAGTTGAAGTCTAGAAGAGAGAGCCTTTCGGAATTCTCCTTGTTGGAAAAGAATGGCTTCTACTTAAAATTTTAATCGCATTTTATTCAAAACACTGTTTTTGAAGTCGGTGGACACGATTTCTCAAAAACTAATCTACCGATCTCATTGAAATTTTGCACACTTTTTCAAAATAGAATTGATCCGTGACTGAACGAAAGCTATACCTAGTGAAAATTGTACAAAAAAATTGCACTATTTTGTATACAACTCGACCAAAAATTCAAATTCATTTTTTTTAAATCCTTTGTTCAGTCGCTAGAGCTGTACTAACTTACCTACTAACAGTAAAAATTTAGTTTTTTAATTTCCAATAAAGCTATCCTGAGTTATCTTGATCACCGCGAGAACACTTTTTTTTAAGAGGTCTCCGAAAACAAAGGCTGAATTTCCCAAATTTGTGGATGAAAAATCTTTAAAATATTGTTGAAATGTTGCTCTTTTATGTACTTAACATTTTGAATAAAATAATTTATATATTATACTTTTAAAAAAATGGAGAAAATATGCCTTTTTTTTAACTTCGAAACCCACGTAACCCCTTAAGATAAAAACTTAAAAATTAAGCTAAACAAATGCTTTTTTAATTTCGAAAATAATTTTCTGACGGCTCCACGGAGTGCATACAATTTTTCTTCCAATCAAAGAAGTTGTATATCAATCGATCCATATAATTCATTAGCAGAGTATTGGTTTGTTCTAAGTCCACTTTTTGGAAACTCTTTCTAGATAGTTATTTTGATAGTTTTTGGCGATAAAAAAGTCGAAACCACTATCAGAAAAAAAATTTACCAAACCAATACTCAGCTGACGAATTACGTAAAATGAAATATTATGATCAAAAACTGTTCAAAGTTTCTAAGTGCCTTTCTCTCTAACACTCGCACTCCAATGGAAAGCTTCTGAAGCTCGAGAATTTAAATTAGTTTTCCCTTGTTAAAAAAAATTCCCCAAATTGCTTTATTTTCACCTATCTAAAGATATTTCTCCCCTTAAGTGACTTTAACTAAGTGATCATGGTGGAGGGCCTGGGAAGCAGTATAAAAAAAATTTGTATTTCAGTTTTTCAAGCTGATTCTTTACGTTTAATGAACTTTCTCTTAATAATTGATAAAACACTAAGTTTTATTCAATAAATTTAAGCGAAACTAAACAATTTTATGCATAATAATGAAAATTTAAAGGCTCACAATTCCAAAAATAATTCAAACACAATTCAAACTTACATTTATTATTTAGTATTATATAGTTTTCGTGTCATATTGATTCCTTTAAATATCCCAAACTTCATATGCTTAAACAATAATTTTTTTTTAAATATTTCACGAATATAATATTCTTAGGATCAATATTCTATCGTTATTGGAAAAAAGATTTCTCTCTCATTAAAAAAAGTTAAAAAAAATATATATAAAAATGAAAATTTAAAAACACGTAAACATTTAATAGTTATTATAATAAAAACATAATATCAAAAAATAAATAACCAATTATTATTAAATAATATTAATATGTTATTTAATTATTTAGGTTTGTAGTTTTTATATTGCCAATATTTGCACCTACACACACGTCATAGGAACACATACACACGTAATATACATGTATGTCCAGTAATAACAAAATATATATCATATGTATCGGTAACACCGTAACACATACATATACCTTCGTAGAGCAAATATATATATTGGACACTATTTACAGGTTTTTTTTTATTTTTTTATTTTTTTTCTGTATCGATTATCTTTTTTTTATTTTTTATTTTTTTAAATTTTATTTTAATAGTAAAAACATATGATTGTCGATTTTTTTCGTGTCTGTTAAATTACGTTTTGTCTATATAAGCATACATATATAGATGCATATACAAATTTTTATACATGTATGTGAAATTTGTATGTTTGTGTGGGTGTATGCGTCACAGTTTTTAAACATATGTATTTTTATAAATACTTAATTATATATAAAATTGATGTTGGTGGCGGTCGGTCACACCACCTCTCCCGCCATTAATATAAAAAAAATTTTAATATTAAATTTTTATTGTTAATATCATATGTTTGGCGATGATTAACTGATATATGTATGTTTTGGTCGACATACATGTCTGGATGGTTTTGCAAATATGTATGTGTGAGTGACCACGTGCATTTTAATTGTGTTATTATGTTAAATATATTAGAATCAGTTTAAAGGACACTGAGTAAATTTTTTTTTTTCGTTAGAACTAATTATATCAGATTTTACTTCTAGAATTATTTGCTCGAATAGTGGTAACGGGAGTAAATAAATTGTGTCTACCAATTTAATATTTCTAAATGTAGACGATGCATATCTGCTTTACTATACAGGCTGTCAAAGAACTCAGGAGTTTTAAAATATCATTGCGAACAAAGGATATTAGGTTATATATTAGGTATATTTGAAAATTGCTTCGAAATCAGTATCTTATCAAGTTTCATTTGCACCGCTTTGAGTTTATTTCATCAAAGGTTTGCAGCACTGCGTATGGTCATATCATGTAATATCAGATCATCTTAATTATCTTAGACATTGTTAAATATCTAAGATAATTGATTTTTATTATCCGTTATTGATTTAACGCTACAGCATTGATTTAAAAACGTATAAATATACTAGTTGAAAATATATGAAATTGGAGATGTGATACAATGAAAATAAAAATTTAAAAATACAATAGATTAATTAGTTTATATTATTATCAGGTATCGGACTTCTTTCGGATCAGACAGTTTCGTCTTTGGCATATGCAGGTATACATATTGCACTCAATGTGACAAAAAGTTCAAAATATTTTCATAAAAATAACGTACACAAGTTACATACACACACATACATATGTGTATCAAAACATTATTTATACGTATTTTATGTAAACATAATTTTTTTCTTTTATTTATTACCTGCACAATTGAAAAGTGCCACTGTAATTTTAATTGACTATCAAAAGTATTTTTGTTTATATTATGTATGTGATTTATGTGGCTTGTCATATAAATTAAATAAATTCATCTTTTTTTATTGTTTTCAATTTTGAGAGATAGAAGTATAGTTGCTTGTTAAAAATTTGTTTTTCAATAATAAAAAATCTTAGTAAATACGTACGTCTTAGCTATTATAGTGGACCGTCTAAATATTCAACAACTTTTCAATATATTTAACAAAAATTTTTTCCGATTTTTTGAATTTTCTTACTTTCGTGAAATAAAAAATGCTGTTAGTATTCTAAATGGTGAAAAATGTAATTTTTGACCAATTATATTCATTCAAATGTGCATAATTTAATGTAATTTAGTTGCAAAATTTAATTGAAATAAGTACGGTCCTGACCTGTCCGAAGAAACCCGGTACCTAATTATTATTAATAAATTAATTAATTTTATTGTCAACATAATATATGCTAAGGATTGAGCAGAATCCTTTAAACTTTATTACGCGTAATTGTTGTATCTCAAGGTACATGCATTTGTGTGACACAGCAACGCGATCCATCTATTGTGGATTAAAAACACGAATCCTTGTTATTTGTTACTGTAACTTTCAACGCGTGTATGGTCGTGGTGTGCCCATGGATAAAATTATTTGTCAAGTGCGTTTAAAGGAACTGCAAGTTTTTTGAAACAAAAGTCGCCAGAGGACCAGGACATGGACCATTTGGATATACGGTGTGCTATAAACGTGCCATAATTGTACTAAGTTCCAAAAAAACTTGACAATAATTGCCTTTTAGACATGTATAATGCATTACCCTAAATATTTAATTTCATTTTAATATTTAACAAAACCCCGGAGTTCTTTTATAGACACCCTGTAGTGTCTAATATGCAATAAGTCGATATCAAGTGTATTTAAGATCACATGACCGAAGTGAAACCATTACTTCTTATAGGGTAATCGTAAATAAATAAATACGGTTCTGTTAGCTAAACAACCAAAATGTCCTAGTCTGCAAAAATTTTCATTTCGGATATACTCGACCTTTTAGATGGCGCGCCAATACGAGTTTTTACTTGGAAATTAAAAATTATAAAAAGTTTTATTCGACTAGCTATTACGCCCTTAAATTCTAACGAAACTTATATTCTAGATCGTGTTATCCACGAAAGGTTGTCCATCTATGCTATATAGCATAAAGAGAAATTTTGCGTTTATGATTAATTTAATTACATACTCCGTTTCAAATACAATTGAGCATGAGTCATCGTTAAAAAATTAAATAATTCTTATATTCGAAACAAATCAATGTTCTATTCTTTTCTAAAAAAAAAACTGCAAATTTAAAATTTACGCATTTGCAACAATGAAAAAGACAGAGCTAAGAAAACAGGAATTTCTTAAATTCGTAAGTGATGAGTCATGCTTAAATTTAAGTGAAATAGATTATATTACAATATACCCTACATACACTTAAAAGTTATTTTGAATAATTGCTTAAGATGGTAGTAGAGTTTTTTTTTATATCTAAATCGGAATAACAAAATAAGAAATTTTCCAGTTTATTAGATCAATCATTTTCAAAAGTTATCAATCGTATCTTTTATATTTCTAACAATAATTTGTTGGCAGCCTAAATCATGAATGTATCATTTCCTAAATGAAGTCCTTTTCAAAAATTCAAAACATATTTAGTAGGTATATTATCTTCGAAGATATAAAAAATAGTATTAAAAAAACGTAAGAGACTAGGCTTTAGAAATGAACTTAACGGGAGCGTGAATGAACGTTGTGATAGTCACGTATGAAGCTCGAAAAAATGGTATTCTCAATAAATATTTAGCCTGTTTGATTATCTGAATCATCCGCTATCCCAATTATTTTCGTTAATTGACGCTTCTACTTTTTGTTTTGCTATATATCGTGGCTTACAGAAATTAAAAGGAAATATAATTTTTATATAAAATAGTCTAAAATAACCTTTAATCGGCGCATATGATGGAAGCCCTGGCTACTAAATGTATATACAAAATATAAGGCACGCTTTTTTTTATTTTTCCTTTTTAAATATAGATTATGAATGATTATCGTATCAATATACCTAACAATAAGTACCCATCAAATCGTCTATTGTTTTATCATAGAAGGTCTCACATCGCGAAAAATAATGAATGAGTAATACAAATGCAAATTAGTCACTTCAAGTTGTTTGTATTAATAACCCTGATTAGTATCACAAAATATCAATATACAGAAATTTTCTAAATCAAATCTAGCACATAAATGCACTTAAATTAAAGTCCTTTATTTTCTTTATAAAAGAAAAAAAAAGCTAAATAAGAAAAAAATAAATTAATTAGAAAACTCAAATTTCAATTGTTAACTGTATTGAAGTACTGACAACCTCAAACCACAAACGCAAAAGTTTAACTTCAGTCCGATAAAAAATATTCAATAAAAATAGGTAAATAATCCATAAAGAAAAATGAAAATGAAAATGTGTTATAAAAAGTGTTTAAAAAAAAAAAAAAAAAAAAAAAAAAAAAAAAAAAAAAAAAAACAACAAATCCTGTCTATCCATCTATCGTATCATTTCCATCAATTTTTCAAATAACAAAAGACGCATTCAATCCTAAATGAAATCATCTGCTAGCCGAACGAAACCGTCCTGCACATAGTTTATTTTGTATAGTTCATGAAAATGCCGCCGAACTATTTGGGCGCCACCTGCTAGACCGTCGATAGCCATCGATACCAACAGTTAAAACTGAAACCTTATTCTTACATTCATTATCCTTGTTTAGTAGATATGTGAGTGATTGAAAAATACTATTCTTGCAGTAGGTAATTATTTCTTGAGTTCCTAAAAGAAAAAAATAATTTGTTTTAAAAAAACTATCACACTAAAAATAAATAAAAATATTTTAAAAATAAAAAAGAGATTAGAAAAAAAATTTTAAATAAAATTTACACACATATGAATGTCCCATACGTTTTATCTCTCTTGCACATACATAAACTTATATTTTGTCTGTTCAGTGTTTTTATAAAGCGTTTTGTGAACACATTTTCTTCGAAGAAAAACTCAATTTTATTCGACATCTCTCTCATTTCAAGCAAATATATGTTAATTCAAATAACAACGCTTGACATATCCATATCCTCGTCCAAATAATATTCACTTTACATTTCATATTTCTTTTTACATTAAAGACGCACATTTGTATGCATATCTCTTTCTATTTGATTTTTCTACTTATATTACTCACTCACTTTTCATGTTCTCAAGTAAATTTATTTCTATGTTTTCTAGAAATATATTTATTTCACTTTAACACGTTTATCAGTATATCCAATCAACTCACTTAATATATTTATCTTTTTTTATTTTGTTTATATTATCAATATATTGTACTCTTTCACGACGCAATTCTTCTATCTCTTTTTGACTGGCAGTTTTTGTATTAGATATTTAGGCGTTTACTAGTATATGTATACGATTATTTTCTATACCCTTCGAAAAATGTACAGGCTTAGCGGTCGACTGTATTCGAACCCGTTACCCTGAATGAGCCGGCTCGTGTTCGGCGAACGTGTTCAAATCATTTGCCGGCTTTGAATTTTTTAAAAAATATTTATTGTTTTTTTTTTTTTATTTTCCCGTTGTTTTTTTTTAGTTCCGAAATTTCAGTTTTTCGAAAAAATTCAACAATTTTTTGAAGGGCAAAATTCAAAAACACCACACTAACTAATAATTGTTGTATATATTCTATATATATAAATATATATTTTCAAAATTCAAAAATACAAAATTTAAAATTATTTAATAAATTTTTTAAAAAAATTTAATGAAAATTTTAACAAAAATTTTACACATTTCACGGTATATATATATTTTTGAAACTAAATTTTTGGCGGTGATTTTTAAAAGACTGATTAGGCAAATAATTTTTAATTATTACATTTAAGAAAAAAAAATACAAAAAAAATAATAATTTAAAAAACGGAAAAAGTATCTTTTTAAGAGTAAATCAAAGAAGGAAAATAATTTTCTATTATAAAAATTTTGTGCGGCTTATATAAATTGTGTTTATTGTAAAAAAAAATTATTATATTTATATCGAAAAAGGCCTATTTGGAAACACAAAGGATTTTTTTGTAAAATTATTTATATTTTGGTAAGTACTTTTTAAAATTTCTTAATTGCATGTTTGTGTAATTAATGTTTTGTTTGCTTTGCTTACATTTTTAAATTAATTTAAACATGATTACATTATAAACATATTAAAATTATAAATAATGTAAATGTAAAAATGTAATGTAAGTACGTAATTATAATTTAAATAATAAAGTCAATTTATTGTTACTCATAATAAATACAATTAATTCTAATTTAAACGTAAAGTGCAAAAAGCCGTTGTTTTAAAGTAATAGCCGTCGTCTTCGATATGGGTAGATGTTTGATACTACATCGGTCAACGATCAGACAACGTTCGCATTATACTCGTATTGTTATCATCTTTTTTTGTCAAAAAAAACTTGAATTCAAAAATGTCGAACTATTCATGACAAGATTTTACAATATTTAATAAAAACTAAGTAAGAACTTAAAAATAAAAACTGTCCAAAATTAAAAAAAAAAAAAAATTAGATCAGATTTTCAACATTGAAAAGAAAATTTCAATTACAACTGAGAACATTTTACAGTTGTCCCAGCTAGCCGTAATGGGTCTAATTACAAAAGATCAGTTTGCTTGAAAATAGTTACTAAAATGTGAAAAGTGTAAAAAATAATGTCAAAAAGCACCTCGTATTCAGTCAAAATTATCCCGTTAGCATTAAATAAAAAGAAATCAATAACCATCTGCCAATTTTTAGGCAAGCGATCACAACAATGTGTAATATAAATTGCATAAAAATGTTAATTTATATTATATACTGTAAATTAGTGTCCTGTTTCATTTAAAATTGTTTAAAACGAAAGTAATTCAAGTGATCTTTTTCTGGAGAATGAAAATGAAAAACTAATTTATAAGATGAATTTTACGACTGGCCTACTATAACTTATATCACCCAAAAATTTAATCATAAAATGTTTGAATTTCCATTTATTTTGCAATAAAAACATTCTCTGCTCCTATTTAAAATGTTTCTAATTTTTTTCACAATTTGCTTATGGATTTATCATTGTTAAGCTCTCTGAGATTCTGTTGTCTGGAACTGTTACCTTCCGCTTATTTCAAATATATTTCACTTCGATTATCGCAATCGTTAACGAATAAATTAATTGATTAAATTTTGCTATAAATTCCTTTTGTGATTTTTTAACCGCGATTCTTTAACGATTAATAATATTAATTGAATAGCAGCCGAATGTTGTGTCAGTGAAGAAATTTTCGGCACAGATTAGCCATTCTTTTTGTCGAACAAAAATTACCTTCTTATATAAAAGCTAATTAATGACATTTTGTGTGACACTCAATACATTAACCAGTAGTGGCTATGCAATCGGTTACGCATGCATTTTATAAAATTAAGCTGAAAATTTTCAGCCGAATTTCTCATGAAAGCTGAGGTCATGAGCCGCATTTTATCCTCCATACGTACCGTGGTATATGCCTATAATATTTTTTAATGTCATGTCCATTTATTTTACAATAATGACCGCTCTCTAAAGCCAGGCAGCAATCACACACACACACACATGCACACATGTACACGTTGATAAAAAATATAGCGCGGGGTGAATTGCACACAGCGGGACAGCGGGACATTGTTGGAAATGTGCGAGCGGCAAGACGGGGCCGGTAGGATAGTTAAAGCCTAGCGATAGAGAGACCATTTACAATATACACTTTTGTGATCAATGCATCCTGTCAGTTTATAACATGTATATATTATGTATATGATACCACGTAGGTACACGTAATATATAGATTTTTGTTCGAATTGTTTTCAAAAGTATTGATAATAATGATAACACACACACATGTATTATATCAGGCATACAACTTACGAGCCAGCTCACACATAAAAGCAAATTCCTAATCAAACATTGGACACAATGATCAGCAATTTTATATTTTTTTAAAATAAAATTTATCTGTGCTACTACACTCTGTAGGTATAGGGACTTGCATTACTAGAAATTTTACTACAGTTTTATCGAATTAAATTTTGTAATGATCGCAATATATCAAGATATGCTCTCAATAATTTATATCAGAAACTGTTATTCAAATCTTGCTGTTTTGTATGTACCGATGAGGCCTAACAGTATAAGATGATAATAAAATTAATTTTTACCTTTTAATTATTTATTTATTTTTTAAACTTATTAAATATGAATTCTGTTGATATTTAGGTATATATATTTTTTTGATATTTGCATGTTGTGTAGAATTATCTATGTGTGAGTAATTTTTTACTTGGAGAATAATAAATGAGTTTTTTACATCTGAAAACACTTCTTCGAAGGGTGTACGTACATCTATCTATATGTACGAATTCGTATTCGTCTATTTAAAACGTAAGATAGAGAGGATCATACTTTCCTTGTCTGCAACGAAAATTCACTCCATCTCTATCTTGCGTTTTATACATATATAAGTTGTAGAAAATGAGGAAAGTAGGGGCGATGAAGTAGAAGTTAAATTTCCCCGTCTCAATTGAACGATTGAGAAAACTCAAAGAATTCTTTAGTTTCTTTAAACGGGCACGTTTCACGTCCCCGCTGTGCCCGAATGCTATATAATACTGTACGGACGTCTTTGGCAACGGGGTACTGGTTGGTAAAGATGGTCGGACGGTCGAGTTAAGGTGGTTGATGAGATGATAGGCGGGGCCGCAGACCGTCGCCGTCAATGGTGGGGGCATGCGACGCCGGCGCCCAGTTACACCGACGCTAGAGAACGTCTAGTGTTTTAGCATCTCCAGTCGCCTGTCTACTGACAGAGCGGACGTTTACAAATATCGCAACATATACACACATCTCTCATACAAAACACACAGACAAGACATACTTTTACTTACGTCGTTCGTGTAAGACAGAATCCCACCATCGGGTGCTCCTTTTATATTTAGGACCTTATCTTGAGAACTCAAGACTCATTCCTGATTTGAACCTTGCCGCGTTAGGACGTATGCTGTGTTATTATTTGACCATGCTGCTACTGTCCTTGTCTATCAACAACAATATTAACGATTATTAGCAATCAAATAAATAAATATATATATACACATATAATAATAATATAATATACTACAACTATATATATGCGTAATATGTGTAACTGTTATTAAATACATACACGTATTTATTAATATATATGCAGTCAACTACAAATAATATGTCGAAAATGGAAACATGTGCTCGTAATGCCACAGTGAAAGCGGGAATTTCAACTTGTTTTTAAAAATCTGTTTTTCGTGATTTTCGTTCTGTTCGGTTTTTTTTTTTTTTTAAATTAAAGTGAACATTTTTTAAAAAGTAATGAGTGCAGTGAACTTTTCTGTTCGAAGTAATGTTGGTTTTGTTTCATCGACAATCTAAAAAAAAGAAAAAGTTTTCTTAAAATGACCAAAAAATAGTTACTATAAAAAAAAGAAATGATAACAACAGCATGTGATGTTTGGAGATAATGTTACTGACTAATGACAAACAATTTTTAAAACTTTGTTATGATAAAACCTAAGATGTGATCAGTTTATCGAAAACAATACAAAAACATAACTAGCTTGGATTTTTGTGATATTAAAAATTTAATATATTGTTATCAGTTATTTATTTTTTATTTTGGATATCTGTGATTGCACATGTAAGTTCTTATGCAACATTAGCTATTAATTATTATTTGTTTTATTTTTTGCAAATATAGAAATGAGTGAATTAACTAAACAACACAAAAAAAGATAAAAATTAAAACAAAAGTGAATATTATCTAAACTATAACTTATAAATAAAAATTTAAAAAAAAAATCCATTTAAAAAATAAAATTAAAACTTACATAATAAAAATCTTTTTCCATCATTTATACGCATTAAAACCTTATTAGGATAACAACACTGCGAATGCTAAACACTGACTAAATTTGAATTAAACACTGACAAAATTTTATATAACGAACAAGCAGGGTTTTCAAAAAAAATTCCTTTCATCAAGTATAACCAGTTTTCAAAAAGGAGGGATCTTTTGTTTTCACCTGAACCGTTTATTTTTGAAGAGAATAAATCTCCCCTAAATCATTCTGGTCAAAGACCTTTTCCAGTACAATGAAAAAATATATCTTTCGTATAAGACACTGATGCTGTATTAGTTGCCTAAATAAAATGGAATGTATACAAAATTAAAATTAGGCAACTAAACAATAAAAAAAAAATAAAAATAAAAAATATTATAATTAAATTTAACAAAATAAAAAAAATTTAAAAGTGGTAATTATTTGAAAAGTAAAAAATAAAAATTAAATTGATATATTAACAAAAATGAAAAAAAATTAACAATTGTCATTTCTGCAAGATATGCAACATGTTTAACACATCTGTCATACATGTTACATACATATTACTCTATAACTGAATTCCCTCTGTCCCCGCAAACGGCGACCCAACAAATATATAATAACACATACATTGACATTTATTTTTATATAATTATAATAATAACAGGCGCCGAATCTTTTAAAATAACAAAAAAATAATTAAAATTTTTTGTTAAATTAAAAGTCGACCTAAAAATATATGAATGTCAGTAATTTTTTTATACTTATCAAAACTTGAAGAAATTTAAAATGTAATTATTATTACTTGGGCATTTTTCTGGTTGCGTGTTTACATGTTTCCCATAACGTGACTATTGACTTACTCCTCTATGGAACGAGTGTGATCATCAACAAATATAGCACATAACAATTACCGGTTTACCACGCGATTTCCTGAACGGAAACGGAAATCTATGTATTAGCACCCTCTTGTTTATAATTAATTACGTACATAGGTGCAAAATTCATTAATATTAATATTTAATAAAATATAATTTTTTTTCTTAATTAAAAAACTAAAATTTTGTAAAATAAAAAAAATAATTTAAATGGGATGTGAATTTAAATGACTTACTAAAAAATAAAACAGATTAAATTTATTCCAAATCTATTTGTGTTACTTACCTAAATTAGATGTTGCATTTTTAAAGCCAAATGGCATCTATGGATTTTAGGAATGCTGGATATTTCCAAAATTAAAATTTAATATTTTATTCCTTTATTCTTATTTAGTCCGAAGAAGATGAGAAAGGATAAAACTTTTGTAGTAGCTATTAAAGTTTTAATTCCAAATGAAAGTATAACCTACCGGTGTTAATCAATGTTAGATAGAAGCATGCATTTTATAGTACACAATTTTGTAACATTTTGGTTTCATAATATTTTCTCAGCTTATTAATTTTCTTGTGTTTTAGTTGTTGTAAATTTTCAAAGATAATCGAAAATAAATAAAAATTAGATAATTTAAAAATCCATATGTAGAAAGATTTAAAGAAATTGAATTTTATTGTTTCGTACCAAGCTAATAAGAAGCAACTTTATTCTATCCAGAAATTTAAAAGATTTTCCTACAAATAAGTTTTAACTTTTACGGAGCTTTCGAGTAAACTTATCTAGAATAATTTTCATTTTTGATTAATAATATTCAAATACTCTGCGAAGAAATAAAACCTTGAAAAAAATTGCAAAATAAATTACGTTCTGCCCTAAAAAGTGAAAATACGATACTAAATTCTTTATTTACATATAATTTACCTATTTTAATTATAATTTTGATATAATGGAAACCACAAATATTTTAAAGTTTTTAAGAAATTAAGATTAATGAATATGAAAAGTTCTATTCAATCTTGCTGCAATAAATAGATTTACAGCTAAATTAATTTAAAGTATTCACAAAAAATTTTAAGCATTTATACTTTAATTTATGGACGTAGTTTTGAAAGCAAGCTTTCATAATGGAATAAGGTTATTAAACAAAATTTGCAACTCTCGCAAAAGTTCTATTCTGAATATTTTTCTTCAAAAGTCTATTCTGAATTTTAATGCCAATTATTTACTTTGGTAGTATTTTTCATTTTTTTCAGCCTAGAATAAAATATATTGTCCATGGATATTATCTTGTTAACAGTGGCGCCAATAACTTTTTAAATTTCGTTTATTGTAAAATACTGCCTGTATATCAAAATTAATTACAATATTATAGTAGAAGCGCGTGATATACAATAATATGTAGAACCAGTACGGAACTATATTCAAGATTATTAATTTGGTTAAAATACGTGTTATTAATAGAAACTATTACAAACGTTGTAATATATACTTTATCTCACTATTCTTTAAATTCAGTATGATAATCAACACTGTAAGACATTTACGAAAATATAAATAAATAACTGATTGTAAAATATAAAATTTCTAAAAATTGTTTGTTAATAATATTTATAAAAGAGTACCTTTCTTCCAACAAAAATTATATACATTTAGTAAATTTTTGTTTTTTTTATATATATTTATTATTTAGTTTGTAACATTTTCTTCTAATGTAGAAAATTCCTGGACTGTTTTTCTTTTCCTAGAATTTTGTGTTTATATATAGCGAAAATTTTGTTGTCTAGCAATTTAACGAAAAGAACTATCAACTAGCAAAAATATACCAGAAACCTTGTCATATATTAATTTGTTAGTTGACAGTTCTTGGAGTTAAATTCCTTTTAAGCGACAAATTTAAGTTAAGGAAAAACAATTATTCAGAAGAAATATAAAATTTGAGTGTAATACAGTAAGACAGTTTAACGAGTAAAATAATTTATAAGATAATTCATATTGTTATTTAATATTGCATTACTATGGATTTAAAATTAGTGACCAATGAAATGTTACCTATCATTTCTTTCACTATAAAACCTGTCCTAATTTTTTTTTTTTACGGCAAAGATGAAAAACTATAATATTTTTATTTTAAGTTACACTTAAAATACATACACAGACTAATTACACTTAAATTGTTCATAAAAAAAATAACTTCACTGCGCTCCCACCTTTTTTTATACAGTAAAATATATAGTAAAAACATAGTAATTTTTTTAAATAGTCAATAAGATTAGTTCGCAAACACTAAAACCCTATACATTTTTGCCAAATAGTTCAGAAAAATATTTAAATTTACGAGGCACACAGTAATTTTGTTAATGAAAATCCTCTAATGGATTTTCCGATTCCTTGAGACATCCGACATTCAATTCATATTTCACATTGATCGAATTACATCTATTAACAATTACCACATGCAAATAGATATATTTGGTCTAATTATTATAATAACAATTCAGGAAATCACATTGGGATACCAAGATCGTCACCTATAATATATATATATATATATATATATATATATATATATATATATATATATATATATATATATATATGTATATATATATATATATATATATATATACACATATATATATATATATATATATATATATATATATATATATCTGGATATTGATACGCAAAATGGCACACATTTCATAATCGAATCTCGGTAACAACGCGCAAATGGACCACATTGACGATTAAACAATTGGGGTATCCCGTTTACACACACGGCATTGTTGCGGTTAACCCCAATTAACAATAATGTTATATCACAGACAACCAAATTATGTATTGACCTCATCCATATATAGTATATAGTATATATACATATATGTATGTGTATACGTGTGTGTGTGTGTGTGTGTGTGTGTGTGTGTGGATATATTATTATAATTTTAACATTGGTTATGTTCTACAGGATGTCATCTCCCTAAAAAGGTCTTGATTTTGTCGGAAAAATATATTTATGAAAACGATGTTGTTTAATTGGTATTTATAACGATTATGGATGCAGAAGAATCTTCACAAAAAATTACCAGTTATAGGGAAAAGGCTGTAATTAATTTTTTACACAAGATCGTAGGAAGGATAGCACATCGCTTTTTAGCGTAAAAGCATTTGCTTTAAACATTAGAAACAACGTAAGCACAAAAATTTTCCAAAAATTGGATCAGCATAAATATGTACTAACAAAAATTAAATATCGCGATCATGCTGTGAAAATAAAGTGACAGTTAAACTTTTTACACTGAAATTAAAAATGAATTCAGAAAAAAAAAAATATATATTCTACGTAATATTAGTCTAGCAATGGCTATCACAGTCGTAAAGAAACAAACATACATGTATGCATTAGGGATGTTATGGATATGAAATTTCGGATACGGATACGAATACGGATATTTAAAAACATTTTTTTCGGTTTCGGTTGCGGGTATGTAATAATATCGGATAATGTTTCGGATACGGTTACGGTTACGGATAATTGCTTTTAGTGTACATTTTTTTTTTTGTTGGGAAGCTGGGAAAATTGTACTGAAGAAAATGAACGACCAACACGAATCAAGAAAAATCTATCAAAAGAAGCACACGCAGCAAAAATTTTCTTCGATTTAACTCAATTTTCCAATAGCAGTTGTCTGTTATTATCCGAAACAACGCCGAAACTTTTGTTTTCGGATACGGTTTCGGTTACGGATAATTTATTCTTTCGGATATCCGGTAGTTTCGATTACATTTACGGATATCCATAACATCCATAGTATGCATTACAATATTTAATTAAAAATATGTATTCATGTAAATAATTTGAACTGTATCCAAATTTTGCTACTATTCCAAGAACTACTTACATCAATTTTATCAATTAAACATTATTACCTACATTACATCTACAGAAAGATCTTTCGCAAGACTGAAGATAATAAAATATTACTGAGGACATACCGTCAGTCAAGACCGATTTATCTGTTCATTATTTTTATCTATCAAATTCTTATACGAAAAGTTGCAACGTCACAGCGGTTCTATACTAAAAGTAGCAGGTCACAGTAATCTAAGGCTTAATTTATAAAACTGTAAGTGCTGGTACGCCTTTTCTAATTTTTCCGAAAAACTTTCGCCAAAAATGAAGTAATAAGCGCCTCTATGCTTTTCTGCTCTGAACCTTACAACCCCTAACGTAAGATCAAATAAATAAAACGAAACCGATCATTCCGGCTACATTTAAAAATCTCTGGGAAGTGCTGGAACACTGTTCCGCCGCGTTCCGGTCGAAATTAAGTCCTGCAGCAGTTTGTACCAAAAGCAGTACGGTTACACCAGTTCGGTGTTAAAAGTAGTAAAGTTACCACGGTTCTATACTAAAAGTAGTAAAGTTGCAGCGGTTCTGTACCAAAAGTTTTATACTAAGAGTAGTAAGATCATACTTACAGTAGTATTATACCAAAAATAGTAAGGTTACAGCTGTTCTCTACCATAAGTCTTAGAGTAGCAGTGGTCCTACACCAAAAAATTACGACCATGAAATAAAAATCACATATAAATATGCGCTTTCTCATTGCAATTGTAACTTTATAATATAAAAAACGAGAGTAACCGTGCATTTTGTTTAAAAAGTACTTTCAACTAAAATTCTGTACCTATATAAGAATTTTGTATATGTCGAAAATATACTATGCTGGTTAGAAGTAGCAAAATAAAATAAATTGTTTGTTGTACGAAATTTGTTTCAAGGTCGTACAATTCAACTTTGTACTTGGTCCCGCCTCTGGTTGGTCGGACCCTGACTAATGTACTTTTAATTCAACTAAAATTTTTTATTGTAATTATTCCCATATTGAACTCATATTGCGGTATATAGTACTAAAAAAATATTTCCGATTAACCAGCTAATCAATTTTATAACATTTTAAGTATTAAATGAAATTGAAAACATATAAAATTTGGAACAAATTCTATTGTTTTCAAAATTTGATACACCCTGTCATTAATCTACTTAATAAATTTCTAACACTGACTGACTGACTGACAGACAACGCACAGCCTAAACCGTTGGGTTTAGATGAATGAAATTTTGCATAGGAGTTCCCTATCTAACGTAGGTGGATAGGAGTTCCCGATCTAACGAACTAAGAAAGGATTTTTGAGGGAATAGGGGATGAAAATTTGTATGTAAATTTGTTATTTTTGAAGTTAGTGGTATATAAAAATATGTTACCATGGCTATTAAAATAAATGATATTTAATGAATCTTTAACTTTGATTGACAAACAACGCACAATCTAAACTGTTGGGTTTAGAAGGACGAAATTAAGCACAGGAGTTATGAAAATTGGCGTTTAGGCTTCTATTTATAAATTAAAGTCAGTTTTTTTCTGGAAATTGATTTCCTAGGAGGTTAAAACAGAAAATGAAAGTTCATATGGGAAGTTCGTCATTTTTGAAGTTAGAAACGTGGATATTAAGTTAGAAAGTGAACAGAAAGTGACTACCTAATAAAAAGATGTTATCGATGGGAAATCCCATCGGGCACACGGCTAGTTTCAAATATTTCATAATGATATTTAGCTCTGGACGGTAAAGCGTTAGAGTGGTAATAAGGCTTTAATTTGGGTACTGAAACTTTAATTCGTAGATTTCGGGATCTGCCTTGTCATACAGATGGGGTATATATTATAATATAAATTTGAAACTGTAAATAAAAACCATTCGATCAGTACGTGCATTTTTCATTCCAATTTCAAAAAAAAAAAACAAGTCAACTGTAATGTTATTCAACAGTAAATTCTTAATAAATTATTATTTATTTTCTGTAGTTGTATACCTGTTTATTTACTAATTCTTACTGATTATTGATATTTATTATTACTGATGTGAGTTCTGAAATTCAAAAACTTAATCCCGATCCCGAAACACCCTGAAGATCAATCAAAAGCCTAATATTTTGATGGAAAAGTTTGGGAAAACATCCTTTTCTTTTATATCAAATTTTTAAAAGAATCCTTACAGCATCGATTGCAGTATTTTTGCTTATTATCGGTAATTCAGATTTTACTACAATACTTTTATAACATTCAAGACTAAAATATCTTCATCAAAATATTTTAACTGTAAAAGTGCTTTCAGTAGTGTAATAGCATCCAATATCGGCAACTGTTACAACATTACAGTAATGACAGTAAACTATATTAAATACGTACATTCTGTTTTAAAAAATAATTATCTAGTATAGTATTATAAATTGTAAATAATTACGATTACAATACTTCGTCATATATTTTTGTCAAACATTTAATTAGTAGAGGGAGGTTGGTGGTGAATGATGTACCTACAATTACATGTATTAGTCAGTATTAAATATTAAAAATATTATTATGAATTTTAATTACAAATCAATGATATTATATTTAGTTTATTTCAAATGTTATGACCTAATAATTTGATTTTCTATTTATTATATGCTCGGTTATTTATATATACATACATACATAGGTAGTAACTACAATATTATTTATTGGTAATAATTTAATATATTTTGCATGTGAGATATAATTAACTCAGTTTCACTTTTATTGTTCAGCTACGATTAAATCAAAAATAGAAAAAGATTTTAAAAATAATATTGATAAATTTATTTTTAAATAATTCACTGTTGAGAGATTTACTTTGTGAAATTTCATTTTAAATATTGAAAATATTTAAAGTTTTAATTATTTTGTCACATCTTCTTGGCTATAAATTTCTTCATTTTTTTTCATCAATTTACTCTGATATTGGCCGAAAGGGCTGAAAACACGTTAAGTAAAAATACTAGTATTTTTCGTGAAATTGACAAAGTAATTAAAACTTTAAATATTTTCAATTTATTTTTATTTTTATCAATATTTACTGTTATATAAAATCGATTTGTCCAATTTGTAGTTGTACCAAAAGGTATAAAAGTTTTCTCTAAGTCGATATATATATTTATGAATAATTTTATCTATGAATTTTTTAATTATTTTTAATTTTTTGTGAAGTGAACTTATACAAACAAAATTTCGCCATCCTTAATAATACTCATATCGATGATCGTTGAAATTTAGATAATTAAATCTCGCTTCTAAGATAGTAAAATGTGTGGTTGATGCTTTATCAAAATGGAATGATATTTGAAGATCGGATCGGTAGTCTAGGAGGTCAGGTGCTTGATTGACCTTTTCTGGGTTCGAATCCCTGTCCATCAAATTTGATCTGTTTATTGTTTTAACGTCTGCTTTCCAGATGTTTCGCCCATAATAGACGCCACATATATCACAATTTTATAGATTGTTCATACATATTAAAACTACATTTTATTATGAATTGAAGGATAAGGAAAATTGTGGAGGATTAGGATTGGAAAGATATACCTATATATCTATAGTTGTCTGTTTAAAGGAACCTTGCCGATATTTTTTTTCAATTGTCAACGAAAATTGCAGAACACTTTCACGAGTACAGCTGATCCAAAATTTCGGATACTCGACCTATCAACCCAAAAAGCCAGTATAGCATACCTAAGTATTAGCGTTTAGTATCTACATTATAACACCACATCAGGCATAGAGCTTAAATTTGCAACGAATTTATGTTTTCGAGTAAAATTATTACCAATAGCTTGTCAAAATAATGATGATACCACCATGAATAAATTCTCTATAATATTGTTAATATTAAAAAAATTTTGTAGATAGGTAGTACCTTTTTGGCAAAAAACCAACATTAAAATGATACGAGCAAAAAAAACATTATTATCCAAAGCGTGGAAATCATTTAGAATTCTCATTCAAAAAATACTTCTTAGCATTTTTAGAGAGTATTTTCTAATAAATAATTTCACGTACTTATTGTTAGTCCTAGAAAATAATTTACGAAAAGTTCCTATAAAAATGGTGCAAATTTAAGAATTGGTTCAAGCCCGAAACTGGTTTTGTGTTTTATTAGTCGGCCAACAATATACCGTGTGAGTTTTTTGAGAGTTGCCATTTTTATTACAGCCAAACCGTTCATTTAATCGAAAAATTGTTCAAATAAGAGTTGGAGATACCGACGGGGGCAACCGATTGCTACAGTCAGGAGCTCTATAGCTCTTATGGTTTTCGAGCTATGGTACAAACTTATAGATTTTTAAATGAGACTATATATTAATTTTTCGATAAAACTGAGCTAATGCATTAATTAACAACATAAACGAGGAAAAAACTTTTTTTTACCCGAGTTTAATTTTTGAATTTTTTTTTAATTTATCAATTAGGTGATAAAAATATGCATATGTACTTAAGGCTACTTCAACCGATAGTGTTCTGGTTGATTACATTTCTATTACATTCAAGAAAAGAACCTTTTCCAGTACCATTTATCATACAAATTTGGCTGTAATTAAAAATAGCAACTCTCAAAAAACTCACATGGTATATATACTAGCTGATCCGGCCACGCGTTGCTGTGGCTCAGTAGTTATAATTGATTGAATTAATTTTTTCTTATCATTTCAAACGATACACTACACAATTATAACACAATACACAGTATAATTTTAAAAATCATTGGCATCGTGAACATAAACAAATATGACGTAGAATAGAATGCATAATCTAGAAATCGAAACACAGCGCCATGTACCGGGTGTCTACACAACCTAGATGTCAAACGATGTTAGATTTAATTATAGGTAAAATTTATTGGTCAATTCAATCATATATTTCAAAATTTTGTGCAAAATCAATTATTTATAGCACTTAACCCTGCTCGCCCAATGACTCTAAAATAACTATCTTCATATTTTATTAGCATGGCTAATTTTCGCACCGTAAGAACTTATTATGGGTACCTACACCAACAGTTTTAGAATTGTTTCTATTTTAGGCCTTTCAAGTCACCAAGGCCATGGAAAACCATTTTAACGTCACTTTCATCTTTCACAGAGATCTCAACAGTACTTAAGTAAAAATTGTCAAATTTCTTCAGCTTTTTAATTTGCGCTCTATTTGGTGTAACTGACGGACAATGTGACCACACGTCCATTTAAATATGGTATTCTGAAATTTTGTACAAAATCAGTTCCTTATGTGCTTCGCTTCGCTCGCTTGACGACTTTAAAGTATTATTCATATTTTCATATTTTCAAGTCATATTCATATTTTTATAGCATATCTAATTTTCTATGTATGGAATTTGCTGAAAACAGCAGAAGTGCCAATTGATGATAACTGGACAATCCAGCTATTTATTTCTTTATAGGATACAAAAATAGTATTTTGCACAGTAGATAGTAGATACATAAGTAATTTCATAGTAGTCGTAGGTAAAAATATTATTGGTGGTATCTATAGGAATACTTATTAATACTTACAAAAATTCCAAAATCATTTTTCTCCAAATGCTTAGTAACAAATTAATTTGCATGATTTTTTTGTAAATTTTTCCACAGATATCTGTATACAGTAATTGATATTTTGAGGTTTTTCGTAAATTTCTACGGTTAGAGTAAAAATTTTGGGATAAAAACTATCCGATATTTTAACTTGGACTAAATTACAGGTAGTTACCAAATTTGATCAAAATCGGTTCAGTAGTTTTGGAGTTTATCCTAGCCAAACATTGTGACATGAGATTTATATATATATATATATATATATATATATATATATATATATATATATATATATATATATATATATATATATATATATATATATTTGCATAGTAACTAACTCTCTAGTCTTATCATATTTGGTAATGAACATATTGGAATTTTCAACTACATCGTTGTATCGGGTTTATAATGTGTATTACAAATATTTTTATCGTTCATTTGTCATTAATTTCTAAAAATTTGCAAATTAATACTCAATATTGTTTACTCTACCAGGGTTCATTGTGATTTTACCATGACAAGTGTTTTATTAATATTAACTAATTCACTTTAATTAACTCAGTAAATTTGAAATATTGCATATTAATAATAACATATTCATCTTCCCATATAGAATTGAATCTATATACTATAAATGACTTATATACTCACAAATTGTTTTACATAAATATCATTAACATTATAGAGAGCTAACTAACTAACTAACTAACTAAACTAACAGTTTACGATACAACATTTGAAGCTGCCTGTTAACTGGTGCTAACCTTTATCTAAACACTAATGATAATGATAATAATCCACATATGATTTACACTAATGTACATATAATTTCCATTGAGGTATCACACATAGAAAATACCTAATACATAGAAAATAATGTTGTACATATATGTATATAGGAGATCGGTTATTGCATTTGTGATTGTTTATATACAAAACATAAACAATTATGTTTGTGCCTTCTATACCGGCTACCACCAACAGGTGTTGTAGTTAACATATAATTAACCTTATATATAATATATATATTACATAACACTATTGAATTGATATTTCATTGATTTATCAATGTGGTGGTGTAAACGTAACCGCACTTATACAATCAATGCAAATATATGTGCAGTAAATGTATTTGTGTGTGTAAACTATGCTCAATCTCTGATTACTACGATTCAATAATGTATAGTAATATTGTTGTAATAGAATTATATAGGTACCTACCTCCATATACATACAATATGAGCTTAATTTTCATTCATGGCAACAGGAAATTTTCGATTGATTGGAATCTGGTTTGGTTAAGGAATTGTTAAGTAATGCCAAGACACAGAGAAATGTAAAATATTTTAAATGTATTACAATAACTAAGAAAATTAGATTTCATTTTAAAATTTTAAATATTTTGTGTTTATTGTTGGAAAAATATCACTGAAACATTTAAAATTGAATGATATTATCTACCGTAGAAGACTTGAGAAGATATACTTACTTACTATACTTAAGGTTCAAACAAATCGAATTTTACTATTATCACAATCCAAAAAAAAAAAAAAAATTATATTTCGTCCAGTAAATGACACCTCTGATTATTATTGGTGAATTCTACTTATTAATAAGTTTAGAGTTCCTACTATGATAACAATAATATTTATCTTTTATTTACTTTAAAAAAGAAATATTCATTCTTCAAAAAGTTCATATAATATAACTTAAATATGAGTTGATTCGAACTTGTTTTATTCAAGTTTGGAAATTTGTCGCTTAACGTAGTTGCTCTGAGATAGTCAAGTACAAAAATATGGGTATCTCAAAAAAAAATTTCCTTTTATCAAAAATTAAATAATGTATTAGTATTCTTCAGTGATTATATTTGTATACCACTTGTTTTTTTTTAATTTCCGCTCGCTTATGTTGTAGCAATATAAAAAAATAGGGTACTTGACTGAAGTTAGAAAAATATTCAAAAAGCATTGTTTTGAAAAAATCATCAAAAAAAATAACCCTACAATTTTAAATGAGAAAAAGGCGGGAAAAACACCTCACTATAGTGACGTCACAGTTTGAAGCAACTAAACGTCAATGTCAATATTTATAACCTCAAAACTTTGATTATATTCGTAAAATATCAAAGTAAAAGCAAGTATTTATTAGAATTCTGGTCGATTATTATTACTATATATATAAGCTAATAGAAGTATTCAAAAGAAAACACAATTTCACCTCACCGATGAAAATTATCAAAATCGACATATCTAGCTACAAAATGTTACGTCATATCCAAGAAATGGTGCGTTTTCACTAATTTGAATATTTGTTGAAAAATGGCGATTTTCAAAATAAAATTTCTAAATAGTTATCAATTTTTTTTATGTTTCATCAATAAAGTTCGACATATGTAATGAAAATGCATAGAATTATTTAACATTTGATACAAATTTTAAATACAGTCAAGTACCGTATTGTTGAAAAAGCATTGTATAAACGTTGTAAAATGATGCTTATAAATTGTATTTCAAAAACGGCGTGGCGAATAATTTTCATTTCTTATTAAATATGGTTTGTAACTTTGTATTTTATAACTAGGTATCGGACATTTTTCGGATTAAACAGCATTCGTATTTTGTAGATGCAGGTATATCGGACTTGATATGATTAATTTGAATAAAAACGAATATATATTTTGATAAAACATACATATATGTACAACTCACACATATTACCTGTCTATCTGCCTGCATATACAAAACACGATGTTGTTTGATGTCCGATACCTATTTATAACATATTAGATTTTTATCAAATTCCTTTGACACGTTTTCATTCTATTTTAAAAAAAATAGAGATTTCCCATATAACAGCCCGTGTGAAAAAATTACAAAACTTTGAAATCCTTTTTCTCAAAATTGGGGCAGTCAATTTTAACCCTAGAATCATATGTACACGTCAAAACGACGTACGAACTTCTCTACCTGCTCCAATACTACGACTTGTTGTTACTTGTTTGCTGTGAGATTTCTGTTATCTAATTTATTTGTTATTATAACACACCACATATATTTATTTTGTTTATAGTCATTGTCGTTTTGTTTGTACTGAAATAGTGTCCGTCAAAAGGACGTCGATGTATGATTAACGTATGTTTTTTTTGAAGATTTTGTACACTACATATAAAAGTTTTCCTAATTTTTTTTTAAATTTATTAAAGATATGGATGTTATAATTAATTTATTCAATGATTATGATAATGTGAAAGATGATTACAGCTGTTTGACTTATAGAGACGACATAATACTGAAGTTTTAATATATTGAATCGAAAACTAAAGAATGCATTTCGAATGACTTAATAAAAGATTAACAATTTATTTTGTGGAAAATATTTTAATTTTTATTATTTTTTGAGATCTTATTCGAAAAATTACTAACAAATTTTAGAAAATTTACAAATGTGCCTAATGGGGAAATAACTACATATCTATAGGAATATTTATGACTGAGAAATTTCACATTCTGTAAAGTCACACATGTCCACTGACTCATAATAGTTCATAAATTAATTATTACAATTGATGTATTTATCTATTTTTTAATATTTATAATGAAAATATGCTTTGATAAAAAGATTAAAAAAATTAAAAAGTATTTACATTAAGAAATTTTTCCAAATCCAATTTTTTTAAATATTTTGTTCGCTTTTGTAGTATTGTTATGTAAAAAAAATGTTTTTTGCAAATAAACTCTAAAACTCTCCGTAAAAAGTCCATCCGTCAAAACGACGTCGATGTATGATTAACGTTTCTCGTAGACCAACGTATGATTCTAGGGTTAATCGGAATAGGCTCGTATTATGGGTATTGAATTAAATAAGTATCTAGAGAAGTTTCGTTAAAATCCTTTGAAAAAATCGTTTTATAAATCAACTGCCTTAAGGCCTGATGTCTGTTGACTTTGGAATGCTGCGGGATTTGATTCGATCAAATGTGTACGGAAATAGAGGAACAATGAAAATAGCTGTGAAGCAGTACATCATCGTACATTAGGAGCATCTCGTTCGTCCATTTCCATGCGTATAATTATGACCTGTGAACGGATCCTATTTTGTTTCGGGCAAAAAAGTCTTTTTCAAGTAATTTTTGTTTTTAGTGAGATGGATTATGCATCTATATATATTATTTCATACGATAGATTGGTTTTTAGTTATTTTTATATAGAATTTTTGTAGACTGGAAAAAAAAATTAATACCTATATTTATTACTTTATTTTTTACAGCATTTGTTAAAAGCAAATACAATGAGAGCATTCAAAAATTTAAGGTATTAAGAAATAACTATTCTACATAAACTATAGATAAAATATTTCTTAATCGTACCAACCAGGGATCTTAATAGAGTTTTAACTTCGACTCTGAAAGGTCGTAACTTCCGGTCCCAGTTTTACCTCTGGCTTCAACTTCTGTTTCAATACTTTCAAAACGGAAATTTATCAAAGTTTTCGGATTGATCGACACAACGGCTGTCGACGACACAAAATGACAGTCCGAGTGTCACGTGTCCTGCATGTTGCGATATGTTTTTACTAACAAATTGAGCAGTTTATTACTATTAAATATTAACATTTGGTCGCTTGATACGTTCAAATTTTATTATATATACTGTAAATTAATTCAGGTTACAAGTCTTTACAACAGAATTACGGCCAAAATAGAAATTAAACCAGGGTACTTCTTTTTGTATGGCAATAACTTGTAAAAATTTTATCGTGTAGACTATTTGGATTTGAAAATCTTACAAACCTCAATTTTTATCCATTCGGGGCTCTTTATTTATTCACTACTATAACAGTCTTTAATGATACCTATATCAAAAATTGAACAAATTCTAATGGTTCTAATCTCGATTCCTGAGGAAGTGTATGGCACTCTTTTATTCCTAGCGGAACAACCTTTACCATAAAATCACTTATTTCATTATTACAATGTGTCATTGCTTGATAGTTCCTTCGATTGCAAACAGATGGCACTAGTATATACATAAGTTTAATGTCTGTCCTGTATATTTTCATTAATGATAGTAATTCTACAATATCCATACACTAACACACACCCATTCATATGTTTGTATGTATTTCTCATAATTTTCCCATTGTATATAGGTACGTCTAATATTGCTCGTATACACAAATACATATAATATACAATTTGTATATACATAATACCTAATTGTATATAATACTATATTTGTGTCCCTGTCGATATATAGATGTATTTGTATGTGTGTGTGTATTCTAAAATAATATTGTCATTAGCATTATGATTATACTATGTATTTGACACTACATGTTTTAATACACACATACAGGTGCATTTGAAAGGGATAGATAGATTGGGGCTGCAAGGGAATAAAGGGAAATAACAATGATTTAAAATGTATTTGTAACCTTGAACCTGGCCTACAATCAAAATTATCTATCTAATACAATGTCTATTAATATATGAACTAAACTAAACACAGTGTCAATGTACGCCGAAGTGGACTGGATTGGATTGGACTCTGTATGTACACACACCATATGATTTTATAGGCTAATCATATGATTGTAATTAATGATTTAATATGTTTTGATATTAACCAAATTATGATAATCGTAAATTAAATGTGTAATGTAATACAATGAATATTTAGTTGAAATTAATAAAAGAATTTATACCTATAAATGTATGATTGAAATTAAAGGATTAATAAAAATATGAATAAAAAGAGGATAAATAGAAATAGTTAATAAAGAATATTTTTAAAAATATTGCCGAAAATTTTTGGATTATAACCTAAATATATGCGACATATCTATGTATAATTCGTTGAGAACATTCCTAAAAAAAAAAAAAAAAAAAAAAAGAAAAATGAAAAGTCTACCTCCAAAGCCGATAGTTGTCAAGATTCGTGTTTTATCTATATTTTATACACAAAATATGTATCTAACTGTACCCTAAAATTTTCAATTTACTTAAAAATATAGCTTTTACTATTTTTATCAAAAACCAGTTTTTAAAAGTATCATTAATCATCACTAAAAATGAATTTTTTCAATAACTTATTATTTGTTCTTGTTGCAATTTTTTTTTTTTTTTATGTTGTGGCTTAGTCTCTGGATGCACAAACAGCCATTCTGACTTTTTAAATATTAGCAGAGACCAATCTGACACTAAAAGACCCTTTGGAAAATTCAAGAAAGTAGTATTGTTTTGTGCCGTTTTTATTCGGCCATAATAACTACGCAAATCATCGAAATTTTTAAATAAAAACTTTTATTAATACAAACTTATAATTGAACTCGTTGAAATTGAAATCATTTGCCGCCGCCAGCACTCTCGCGCTCGTAACATTTGTAAAAAAAAAAAAAAAAAAAAAAAAAACGAAAATATAAAATTATGACATTATATTACACATTTTTCAATTCTTTGAGATTAATTAAGCATTTTCTGTAAAGCTTTAAGTTTAAACGTTAAACCATTTGAAGACATAAATCTGGAATATAGAAAAGCAATTTTTACATTAAAATTTAATACATTGTACTAATTCAATAGTTTACTGTAAATATGATTACGAACTCCTTTTTAAGGTCTCAAAAAAAAACCTTAAAGCCCTTACAATTTCGGCAAGCGTCTGCCTGCTGGTTTCTCACACTCGTGTAATCCCTACATCTATCATAAATGTCCATGCTACTACATATTATATACTTTCATTCAAAAATTCATCTGCTGGGAGCCGCTTTTCTAATGCTTACTTTTTTTTGCTTAACTTAAATCCACGGTTCAAGTTGCAATTAATTACTCAGTTTGAAGTTTAATATTTTGCAAACGGGGCTTAAAAATAAAAAAATGGTAAGAGGAACCTTAACTACTTTTTAGAGTTTTTTTTTGCCAAAAAAACTATTTTTTTGTTTTCGTTTTTTTTCTTTTTTTTTGTAATATGAGAAAATATAATTTATTTCAATCCTTGGCATATTATTACATATTATTTTGAGAAATTGTAAAAAAATTTTCATAGAAAGAAAATGAAAATTAGGCCATTGGCAACTAATTGTCGAAAACCGCTAATTTTTCGCCGTGGGCAGAGTAACTCGTGAAACCCTTATCTGAAATAAAAAAACAAATTTTTTCTATTATTAGATGCTTATGGCTTGTACTTGAACGAAGAATTACTGTTTTGGTTCATTACATCTCAAAATACATTCCGAAATTCAACATTTTTTGTTTAAAACGTTGTCAAAATTTGAAAATTCGTGTCTTTTTTTAAACTCTTCGGTGAAGTACAAGCTATAAGCATTTACTAATAGAAAAAATTTTGTTCTTTGATTTGAGATAAGGATTTCAAGATATATTTTGCCTACGATGAAAAATCAGCGATTTTCGGCAACTCACTGCCAATGGCCTAATTTTTTTTTCTATGCAAATTTTTTTACAGTTTCTCAAAATAATGTATAATAATATGCCAAAAATTGGAATAAAATATATTTTCTTATAGGGTAAAAGCCCCCTTTGTGGAGCGTTATCTAATTATGAACATTTACATATTAATGAAGTTATATTTCTGAAAGAAACGTCTGCTAACAAAAAATATTATTAATAGAATGATTGTTTTTCAATTTAATTTCACCTCGCATTTCAAGTTTTCTTAATTAAAGAAATAAATATGTAAATGTCAAAACTGTGCCAGTATTAGATACCGTTCCACAAAGGGGGCTTTTACCCTATTGCAAAAAAAAAAAAAAAAATAGTGCTTTTTTGCTTAAAAAAAACCCATGTAATACCCCTTTACGAACCATTTCTAACGATATCCCATATTATGTGGTACGTGAAAAAATGTTTTATGCCTCCCTTTCAAATGCGAGAAAATACCTAAAGAAATTAGGGCAGAATTTTTTTGCTCTATATTAATTGAAAATATAAATTGAAATTTTAGACCTGCAGCGTATACATGCAAAATTTCATGAGGCGAATGATATAGGAATTAATTAAGCGTGTGACACAAGGATGGGCAGACACACATGATAAAGTTATATGCGTTCCGAAATTTGTTCTTCAAAACCCGGAAAAATCGATCCCATATCGTCAATTTATATTTAATAAATATGTCAAATATAAAGAGTTAATCATCGTCAGCTGAGTATTGGTTTGTACCAAGTCAATTTTTAAAAATGTTTTTTCTGATAGTGGTTTCGACTTGCCTCGACGTCTAAAACGAACAAAACAACCATCTAGAAAAAATTTTTAAAAAGTGGACTTGGTACAAACCAATACTCAGCTGACGATGATTAACTCTTTATATTTGACATATTTATTTACGATAAAATCATATAATTATGTATAATTAAATCTTAAACGGGAAACTTAATATTTTTATCGCTGTTAACAAAAACATATCAATACAGAACAGACAATTCCGCCCCTTAGAGACACATCCAGATAACTTTGATACAATTGTATACTTAAAACTTAACTATAATACACTGCAGAAATATAAAATGTTACACAGGTTCCTATATACAGAAAATATAAACATTACATACACGTATATACATATATCGATATCCCTAAGGAATGGGGCGTCTCAGATGATTACAAACTGTCTGTCATAAGATATACTCCAGATGAAACGCCTCCTTTTAACGCCTTTGATAATACGTACGTCTTTGGAAAACACTTTATGCATGTGTATGTGTGTATGTATGAATAGAATAGGAAAGAAAGTTTAAGACATGTTTCTTATCTTTGCTTATTAATTTATTCTACGCGTTTCAAGTTTTGATTTAATTATTTTAAATTTACATATTATAATTTGCAAATAAATATACATATGTGAATTTTTGTTTCAGATAAATTTCATGGACCAAATTTCAAGAACAACTTCAAAATTACAATATTTTTCAAATTAAGGTAAGTCGATCTAATATTAAATTCTAGATTCATGTAATATGGTTTTTGATATATATGTAATTATTTTAACAATTTTTTAAACCAGAGTTCCCAATTAATTTAATTATTAATTTATCCAAGGAGATGTAGGATTGGAAATAATACTCCGACTATCTTCCATAGAATAAAAAATGTTTCTTTATTTTTGTCCAGAAATTTTTCGGTATATTTCATGCCTTCTTCAGTGACTACAATTACAATAAATATTTACAATGTAATCATATTTAATATTTCTAATATTGTAGTAACAATAATATTTACAAAATTTTTTTGATATTTTTTAGTTTTGGTTTGTTGGAATGTATAATAAAATCACACAGAGAGAAAACATTTTCAATTAAAATTATGTTGTAGCGACAAAAGGAATGAAAAATAATTTAATTTAAGTAATGGAAAGATTATTTTTAATAAATTCAAAGAATAAGTCAAAAATATAAGAGAAGAACTTGTAAATGTAATTGTAGCCACTGAAGAAGGTATAACATATACCGAAAAATTTCTGGACAAAAATAAAGAAACATTTTATTCTATGGAAGATAGTCGGAGTATTATTTCCAATCCTACATCTCCTTTGATAAATTAATAATTAAATTAATTGGAAACTCTGGTTTAAAAAACTGTCAAAAAAATTCTAGATTCTTAACTCGAATGTTTAAGCCTCAATGTCTTCTAGTTGGCGAAACTTCAATTAGCACTAGGTACTCAATAAAAATTGCAGTAAAGTGCAAATGTAAATATACAGTTAATATTTTCATCTATTACTTAATTACTTTTTATTTTGTAAAAAAATATTTCGTCACAACGGAAACAGTAAATATAATTGGAAAAAAAATAACAGTTCTAAAATTTTATTCAGTATAAATGTAAGTAAACAAAGTATATTTATACAAATATCATTGAAAGTAGAAAACATGTGTTTTTAGTAATTTATTTAATTAATTAATACCAAAGCGAGAATAAAATAACGTATCCATTTATTTTTTATACGGACAAAAGATATGTGACCATCTAATAATTTACCAAGTATAAATCCTGTATTAAATAGAATATTTATTAAATTTAAATGCTAATAAGTACAAAATATAAATCTGAAAATAATAGATATGGATTACGACAGATAAGACAGACTATCATGAAACTCAGTACGAAATATTGCTGGAATTTTTTTTTTTTTTTTTTTTTGGAGTCCTTCGAAGTATTTTCGCAACGTGTATAATAAATTATTATTAGGGAACTTTTAAATGGATTTCATACAGTATAGTCATTTTATAATACGTTTAAGTAAAGAAGGTAGATTGCATTATTATGTACATATTTCATCTTATCATATTCATAAGTATTCAAAACCACATTACATGCTTTTATAAAAAAAAAAATTCGAAAAAGTTTAATATTTTGTAAAATTATTTATTTCGTAAAATTTTAATAATAAAAGTTATAATTTCCTTGATATTAATCAGTAGGTAACTTGTACCGTAGATTCATATAAAAAAATATGTTAATTTCGAAAAAAATATAATTGAGGATATGATGTAAAGTACCTAATTATTCATTCAAAAGTAATTACAAAAAATAATAATAATAATAATAATAATTATAATAATTATTAGAGAAATATCGTTTCAAAATTAAGTAGGTACATAGGTTTCAGTAAAAAATAAGTTCATTCAAATAACTGGAAAATATTAAAATTTTAAAAATTAAAACCAATAGTGTTGGACTGTAGGCAAAATATTGTCTTGGTTCAAATATTTAATTTTTTTCCAAAACATTTCTGAATATAAGTTTTTTATCTAATTTATTTCGTTGCAACACTTGTAAGTAATAACAAGGGAAATTCAAAATTTAGAAGAGTAATTCCGATATCAAAACCAAATACTGTACTGTGGGGCAAATGTGACCGGAAAAACAATTTTCAATTTTGCCCGTGAAGATTATTGGAGAAAAAGAAATAAACAAAGAAGAGTCTCGATTAACAGAATTGCACTCAAAATCGATTGATTGTGTTAATTATTTAATCGAAAGCAGAATTTAAAAGATGATTAAAAATCTTTTGAAATCGACGCATGTTTTATGGAACTAGTGTTTTTTTTTTTGTGCAAGTTTAAATGAGAGCTACAAGCTAAGGCATATTTAAATTTTCTCAATATTTAGTTTTTTCCACTAATAAACAATTCATAAATTGAAAATACGTAATTTTTAAGATACATGTTTGATTAATTTTCAATAAGTATGAATCATAGTGATTTGGATATCTACACAATAGCCACGCCAAGCTTCATATGACACGATACATTCTGGAAAACCTGAATCATTACAAGTAATTACCATTTAGTAGTAATTATCGTTTATTAATTT
Source organism: Brachynemurus nebulosus (assembly GCA_035578155.1). Classification (NCBI taxonomy): domain Eukaryota; kingdom Metazoa; phylum Arthropoda; class Insecta; order Neuroptera; family Myrmeleontidae; genus Brachynemurus; species Brachynemurus nebulosus. The sequence continues at coordinate 57,886,492 of JAPWDM010000001.1, forward strand.
TTTTTCCCGAGGTAACTATCTAACTCAAATTTATCCGTATCTACAAATTACATTAGTAATTACAATTGGATACAATTTTATATAAAACGAATTTGATTATCTCAACATATAATAATAGAAAATGATGTAGAAATTAGACGTGGATTGCCCGTTCGTTGTAGTTGGAAAAAAATTAAGTTTCCTGTCCTCAAAATAACAATAATAACGTTATATGTACCTATGTACATTATCTTTTTTTCACCATTTTTATTCGCAAAATACGGAGATGTGGTCCACTGGCCAAGGATAATCAGCAGATGAATGTTAATTACGGCTATCGGTATAGAAAAAATATTATATTTTCTACTGGAGATGTCACAGTACGATAGTTAAGCAACTAGGCAAACTACATATGTATGTATTCAATAAAATAGAAATGCACATATAAGTATTACTAAAGGTATTATTCTATATATACGATTTGCAATTATAGTTTGTGTGTACGAAATGAATTATTATGTACTTATCAAATTTAAATTGTAATTTAGTTACGTTCAGAATTACTAAAAGAGAAATAATGCAGTTATCATATACGGCATACACATAGAGATTATATTATGTATGCAAGGCAGTGCATTTAAATTTTTGAATGTGACGTCATCAATACCAATTCATATAATTAACTGTACATATATTTGAAAACTACAAAAGAAAAGAAATAGATACTGATTTATTTCATTTTATTTTATTTACAAATTGAAAATTATTAATTATCCCAAAATTTAATGTTAAATGATGCTACATATTCAATGCTTGTTAAATTTTCTCTTTTTATTGTTGTTTTAATATCTATTTGTTTAATTTTTTTTCTATTTTACTCTTCTTTCACTCGTATTTTAAAATATTTTATTTTATACAACAAACGGTACCTCTAACGTAACGGTAAGTCAATTTGTATTGAATTGTTGATATGTTAATTCAAAAAGAGCTATTAATATACGATTTCATGTGGGTAACGCCATTTTTGTATATTAATTTGGAAATATTTTCTAACTGATGAATATTGAAAGCCACTCTGTCGTAAGCTTTAGATAGCGTCTACATCTCTTCAGTTTCACAACTGCAACTATCACTTTTTTAAATTCGCTGTATTTGTTTTCTTAGACGCGTCTCTATGTGTAATCTGTAATTGTATAATAGAAAAACGGTAAAAAAAACTTTCACGAGCATAGTTTATAGTGGGAACTGAACCCAGGATATACGAGTTTCAGGAATGGGCTATTCAGTAAAACGTCTTTCGTACTTCTAAACAAAAGTAAATGGTATACTTTTTGGCCTAGTCAGTTTGTCAATTTTCCTTTTTATATTTTGATTACCTCTGTTGATATCTTGCATCTCATACTAGAATACATACAGTACCAGTACAGTAAGTTTTATTTATATAAACTTAATTTTAAAAAAATAGCTTTATAATCCCCGTTTTTAGTGTTCCATACAAAAATTGGCCGTCCGTTTGTCATAATCGGTATCTCTTGAAAAATAATTACAAAGATAGAATGTAGTAGGTAATCCAATTATACGAGTAGATGTGAAATAAAACAAGTTGACTTTTCATTCTTAAGGTTAATTTCAGCAATGGGAGAGAAATTTTCATAAGCATGATGCTGAGTGTCAAAGAGAGACTTATTGAAGCGTGAAATCAATAATATATAATTATAATAAGTCTTTGTAAGCATTTTTCTTTAGCATTTTTAGAAAGGACACAACCCGTAGAAAAATCCTAAACACTGAGAATACGCATATCAGGTTTGAAAAATTCTATCTTGAATTAAGTCAAATGTATGTTCAAAAACAACCTATTATATAGAAAACTATTGCGTAAGTACGACTTGCACTTGTCCTTTGTCTTATTTGAACTGATAAAATATTGACTTGATCGCTAGCCACAAGTTCGACATGCTTATATGTCGCGAAACTGATACTTTCGCACAATCAATATACTTTATTGCAAGTAATATACTAATTACAAATTATATCTACAAAAATATAATACACGCTTGTAATCTACATTTATTTTTTTTTATTATGATTATTTATACTATAACACTGTTCAGTATGTCTAAAGCAAGCAAGTACCTAATGTATTGAGAACGGACATCACGGTTAAAAATAATTTTATTATTCAACCTGTACCGTGCATAGATAAACAGAAATTATAATAAAATTACCATCAATCTCCTTCCTATTGTTATTAATTGAGTCCAGGTATTTTTATTATGATTTTTTTTTTATTGCAGCATTGTTTACCGTGTACAGAGCGCAACATAGCATAACAAAAAAAAAAAAATATGAGAAAGTAAACTTTTTGTATTTTGATTCGTTCAATCTATTCTCCACCTACTTTGTGTATAACGTTGGTATACCTGCACATTGAAATGGCCAACCCGCGAAACGAATTCTCCGCGGCCGTTTAATTGGCAACAATGTTTGCCGGATGTCTGTTATTTTTGTATTTTTATTTTTTTTATTTGTACTTGTTAGATTTTTTCTTTTTTCCGTTTTATAATGCTGGCAGTGTTTCTGTACTTGTAAATGTTTTTGCTGATATTTTGCTGATGCTAAAATTCTATGTTTTTGCTGATAAATCTTTTGTTGTATCTACGTTAGAAAATCTTTTGTGGATATATTAAGGATTTCTTTTTGAATTTGTTCCAAGCTATGATTCTTATATTGACAAAAATTATAATTATAATATAATGTGGTTTAAGGTCCGTCTTTGTGACTTCTCGTCTATCAGAGACGCCACCCACATCATTATTTGTTTACTTCATTTACACTTTAACACTATTTTTTTTACAATAGTCTAAATTACACATTTTATGATGCGAATGGGGTTCAAAGAAAGTATTGAGGGCTAGGATTTGGAAACTATGCGTTTGCAGTCGACTTACTTTGAGAAACTATCCCAATATTCATCTGGAAATCTGGAATTTTGAAAAGAAACTGTAGAAAATATTCATAAATATAGAAGGTTGTGGAAGTCGACAAGTGCCTAAGCACGCTCGACTACTCAGCTGGCATATTAAAGAAAATTATTACCTTGTGAATGAAAATTTACATTTCGTTTTCTTGGAGACTATTTTTGAAAGTCATCCTATTTTTGATTTAACGATTTAATATTAGGTAGAACTACTAGTTGTAAACATAGACTTATTGTATCCCTATTATAAAAACATTTCAAAATAAGACGTCTTAGTGAAAATTAAAGGAGTACCTAAGGATAGTACGCAATCTAACTCTTTATTTTAAATTAATTTTTAAATCAAAGTCAATTTTTAACTTTCAAATACGCTTTTTACCGTTAGCAATTAAATAAATTATGATGCGGGCACTTGGAATAGTGTATTGTGCAATAAGTGCGGAAAATTGTCGATTGCCCACGAAAGCGAAGTTGAGCACACGAACGTAGTTAGTGCGCTCAATCGCTTGAGTGGGCAATCGACAATCCCGCACAAGTTGCACATACTATTTTTTATTAAGAATTTCACATTCTTTTTTCTATTATTATTACTATTTTTGACATTTTTATTACTTTATAAAATAATATTTTTGAGTGTTCGTCTTTTTTTCTGAATTAAATATTGTTTAAATGACTTTGTTGGTGGTTTCTATAGAAATAATTATGAAATATTTATTAAATGAAAAATTAAGAGGCGGCTTTGTGTGTTTTGATTAAATTTTGCGTGTTTTATTGTCAATTTACGTGTGGAAATTTTACTTTCCGCACGCAAAACGGTATGTGGGAAGAGTACAGTGGGCAAACAGCTATTTTGCGTACAGAAATATGTGCGCCAAGTTAGTACTTCTCCCGCATGAGTAATAAAAAATATTTTATACAATGGTGCAACAGATTGTATCTTGTAAGGAAGAAATGACTTGAAAATATTTTTTTAATTTTCGGCTCTCAATTTCCTGCTACTTATATGGTATAATTTGTCTAGTCTAATAACCTGTTTCGGCATAATTCCAGAATCAATTTTAAATCAGTGCGGACAAATGTCTAATAACTTCGAATACTAAGAAGTTTTTTCTCAAGTCAATCCATAATTAAAGGACACTTGAAAAATGTCGTCCTAGGAGGAAATGGTATCCGCTGCTTCAATAGAGAAAGAGAAGGGAGTCCACTATTACTCCTGATAGATTTCGGGGAATCAAATCGCATAATATTCGGTGTCTAAGTAATTACCAGAGCAGAAAGAAATATACTTAGACCTGATCCACTTCAAACACAAGACTATGTTCGTAAAAAGAAGTTGGAAGATGTACCTACTTTCAATCGAACGTTTGAATCGATGGGAGCACAGTAGATCCAAATAGCATATGTCCTGTCAAAATCAGTCATATCTCCAACCTGACAATTAAGTGATAGCGCTAATAGACTGATGTATGATTAAATGTCGTAAAATAAACACACAGTACGTACCTACCGACTTAAATATATACAAAAGAAAATGTTTTCAACTTACCGAACTTATTGCATGTGATAAAAACTTATCGATAAAGTATGACTTTATAAGACAGTATTGCTTTGATATGGGAAAATACTTTTGTTTATTCAAGAAACTAAAACTTACAAAGAGTACTTTTAATCATCATTTTAAACAAACTGAAGCTGAGTTTATTGTCATGATTATTGTAGTATCTACTTTTAAACAAATCAGGGCCGTGGAAAGAAATAACGGATCCTGGAGACAAAAATAAATTTCACAATTTTCCATAAAAATATAATCACCGAGCAAAAAAAAGAAGTAATTTTGTACTTTTCTCGGGTTCCTTACTAATTACAAATGCCTTCGGGCCACTATTTCGGTTTCGACCTCAAGACTACAGCTCCGAATGCCCCGGTCTCGTTGGGTCCAGACGGGATCTTGCAATATTATTTAAAAATCTTCAAAAATTTAGAATTGCTCTGCTTAGTATTTCGAATTTTAATTAACAAAAGTATGAATTAAAAGTTAGTGGAAAGATCCGAATATTCTTAAATAGCCTAGTTTTTTATGTATGGGTAACAATTAAAGAAATACCCGGTACACATTATCCTTATTATGATATGCTAAATAATATTTCCGTCTTAAAACTCATAAATAAAAAGGATTAAAGAGAAATATGCATATAACTCTTCTACTCCTCTATTACTCTTCCACTATTATCGCTACTACAGAGAAAAAAATAAAATTAAAATGGAAGAAAATTATGTCACAATTATAAAGACAAAAGTGGTCGTATTCTACAAAAAAAAAAAAATCTATACATTTAGATACACACATATTTTATATACATGTACCATAGGTAGATGTGGGAGAAACAAAGAACAATACATAGAGAGTAATAAAGACAAAAAGAAAATCTACTCTCTATTACATTTATCTTACCTATAAACATTCATATATACAAAGTATCTCTACTACTGTTGGAAAAAGTACTTCTGCTCGAGTAAAAAAAAATTTATTTCAAAAAAACAAAGAAATTCCACATCTCATAAACATTCAAATAAACAAAGGCAAAGCCATCCACCATCTAAATACTATACGAATAAACCATAACCACTAGGTACTGACGCCGGCACCACACCGGGTACCAGCCTAACTACTTGTACTAGCTACTGTCATCTATCCATGTATCTGGCTCGTATTTGTCGTCATATTCGTCGGGAGAAGATCAAATAAATATATACCATACAACAACAACAAATAACCTAGAACACGATGAAGAAGATGCAGAAGATGTATACGGAACAATACCACTGGATGGATACTTAGTACATACCTACATACATACCGACGACGACGTCAAGTAGGAATGGTGTACAGAAGGTGTTTTGGTGGAGATGATAATATAGAATATGTATTAGAATCGGCATAGTTACTATTTGCGCTTGTTATGCATATGTATAATCCGTTCAAGGAATTTAAACTGTTTTGTAAAATAATACATGAATGACATATTTAAGATATAAGTGGATGGTAGAAGCGCCGTGTAATGTTTACCATATATTATATGTATTGTACAATTATGCAGTATTTTAGGAAAAAATAAAATTTAAAAAATTCATTAAAATATTACCGAAAAATACCGTGTATTCTTAAATCGTGCCCTAATAAGGATTTTGAAAAGGCATAAAGGTATATACAGCTAACTACATTTCGCAAATTCGCGTGACAAAGAGAGGATAGACCCTTTGACTAACTGACTTCGTCAGCTTTTCATTGCAATAAAAAAATAAAAATTTAATGTCGAAAACAATTTCTTTTTAAATAATACGTAAACACGTTTCTATATGTTTCAAAGTTTTTGTAAACTCTTGGAGTAGGTATACGCAAAAACAAAATACTAAAATGGTAACCAAGTTTTTATCTTTGAAATAGTAACGGCTTCCTAAAAATCGTCTATTTTTTTGTTTAATCAGTATCGAATTAAGTCTCAAGCGGCCCTTAACTAAAAATTAAACTGAAATCCCATTTAAAGAATTACCCATCAAAGATCAATTTATTTTTAAACTCTTTCAAGAGATGATTAATTGCTCCCGAAAGTAACTAGTTTGATACACCTAACAGACACACCAGTTTGTTTTAAACTGCTCCAAAAATGAGCATATCAGAGGATCAGTTTTATTCTTTATCTGTGTCTAAGTCAGAACCAAAACGTCAAAATAGAACTGAAGTTACGTTTCCTAAAATAAAGGTATAGGGTTAGAATAGGGTTAGAACAGGATTTTAATTATTTGAGTAGTAATAAATTTAGCTATGAGTGGGAATTTGATTATAATATGTTCATACCACAAAGAAATAGTAAAGACAGTGTGTTAAATAGTTACGGAAAGGAATTTCTAGAGATGTGTAGAGATAATGGCTATATAATATTAAATGGAAGGACTGCTAGTGATAAAGAGGGGGAATTGACCTATGTATCGCAAAACGGTGCAAGTGTTGTAGACTATGTAATAGTTACTGAAAAATTGTGGTTTGACAATATTGATATGATTGTTGGGTCGGTTACAGAATCTAATCACTTTCCTATTGAAGTCTTTCTTAAAAGTAGTATTAAACATAGAGAAATAAATGATACTTCTAGTAATAGACGTAGTATAACACGATACAAATGGAATATAAACAATGTAAATAAAATTGCAAATAGAATAAGAGGCGAAGAAAGTAATTTATATCTAATAGGTATAGAGTATATGATAAACATAAATGAAATAGATAAAGCAGCCGATATTTTACAAAATTGGATGAGTTTTATCTGTGCAGATTTTCAATATCAAGGTAAAAGCGCTAATACTCCAGTTGTCAATAAATGGTTTGATAAGGAATGTTTAATTAAAAAGAAAGGGCTTAAGAGTAGATTGCGAAAAATGAGAAGAACTAGACAGGATCGAGATATACAAATATTTTTAGATTTTAAAAAAGAATATAGATTATTGTGTAAAAGAAAACGAATGGAATTTAACCAACAACGTTTATTAGAAATTAAGGAAGCCCTGAGGGATAATGATTTAAAGAAGTTGTGGGCACTAATCAAAAGAAGCAAGGGTAATCCTAGAGAGGGGTATATCGATGAAAACAAATGGGTTGATCATTATGAGATGTTATATGGGGATGAAGAGCTAATAATAGGTAGAGATTTTGATGAGGATATAGAGTTTAAAAGCGTTAAAGAAGATAATATTAAATCAATCGTAGCTACAGCTGAGGAAATTGGAGAAATCATAAACTGTTTAAAAAATGGAAAAGCGGGTGGGTTAGATGGTATACTAAATGAATGTATTAAATGTGTTGTTTCTATCTGTCCAAAAGCTCTTGAAATTTTAGTTAGATTATTTAATAGTATGATAACTAGAAAAATTTTTCCATCAACGTGGAATACTGGAGTGATATGCAATTTATATAAGGGAAAGGGATGTGTGAGTGATCCTAGCAATTATAGAGGTTTGACGTTAATGCCCAATATTAGTAAAATTTACACCAAACTGTTGTGTAACCGAGTACAAGAATGGGTAAGAGATAGAAATACATTGAGTGAGTTTCAAGCTGGCTTTAGAGAGGGATATGGAACTACAGATAATTTACTAGTTTTAAAAACACTTATGGATAAATATTTAAAAATAAGTGGACGTAAGTTGTATTTCTGCTTTGTAGACTTTGAAAAAGCATTTGACAGTATTAATCGCAATCTGTTATGGAAAAAACTCTTGTTACTCGGTATGCCGACAGAGATGGTTAATATTTTGAAATCAATTTATCATGAAACTAATGCTTGCATCCGTTTGGATAATCATGCAGTCTCAAGAAAATTTAAAACTTATAAAGGTCTTCGACAGGGCTGCCAATTGTCAGCACTATTGTTTAGTTTATATATCAATAATATAGTTGAGTTTTTCGATCCGATAAATACGTTACCACCTTGCTTAGGAGACAGGGAAATAAAAATACTTATGTATGCCGATGATTTGGTGATACTTTCTTGTTCAGTGGGTGGTATGAACAGAGCCTTGAGGGCACTTGAACAATATACAATGGCATCTGATCTAAGATTAAATGTTAATAAAACTAAAATTTTGGTAGTAAGCAACGGGACCAAATTGAGAGATAATGAAAAATTTATGTTAACTAATTGCTGGATCGAAAATGTTAAGAGTTTTCCTTACTTAGGTGTATATTTATCTCATAACGGTAAATGGAGGGTGCATATGGAGCAAATGAAACTCAAGGCTAGTAAAGCACTAATTGGCGTGAGAAAGACCATTTATAAATATAATGATTTTCCGATATCTATCGCACTGGACATGTTCAGAGCTACTATTTTGCCCATCTTACTTTATGGTTGTGATATTTGGGGAATGAGTAATTATGCGGAGAGAGAGATAGCACTTCTAAATAGTTTTGCATACAATTTCTATAAGGAGTTATTAGGAGTGTCTAAATCTACACCCAACTGCGCTATTAGTGTTGAAGTAGGTGTAGTATACCTTGAGTATCTTGCCATACAGAGATCATTTAATTTTTATGCTACCTTAAATAATAGTAAGAAGAATTTACAAAAGTTATGTTTAAATTATGGGTGGAATGAATACCTTAAAAATCAATTTATGAAGCTTAAGATTAACAATTTGTTAGAGATGAGGGATAATTTGCAACTGTGGAGTAGAAGTAGGGTTAAAAAAGAAATTATGGAAGCGGCTCTTTTTAAATGTTTGAATGAAATTGAAACTAAATGCACGCTGCAATTATATAGTCAACTTGCTCATTTTAAGGATGGGGCTAAATATTTACAAGTAGCTAACAGAGAGCAGCGCTGGATATTAGCTAATTTTAGAATGTATAGATTTGCATGGGAAAGTGAAAAGAGGGAAGGGCAAAGAGTTTGTGTGTTGTGCGATGGGTATGAAAGCGTGAAACACCTCGTAGAGGATTGCCAAGGGGTTAATGAATTACGAAGGACCGAATTGAAAGAGCTTGGTCTCACGGATGTTTTTACACTGTTAGAAACCTATGACCCCCAAAAAATCCCCCTGGTGGTGGACTTTCTAAAGGAAATTTTAATTAAAAGAAAAGAAAGACTTTAGCTTGGGCCTATGTTTCTTGCTGTATTAGGGAACGAATATTCTCTTTATAAATTTAAAATATAATTTATTATTTGAAATATTATGTTGTTATTATGATTATGTATATTTAATGTTATAAATTGATTCGTCATAAGTCAAATATATAAATAATAATAATAAAATAAAGGTATAACGGCAACTTGGACAATTTCTAAACTACATAGCTTAACCATCAAAGATTCCCGTTTAATACAGTAAACTAGTAAAGTATAAAAAATCTAATATTTTTTGAATTCAGTTGATTTTCAAATACTATTAATTTTTATGCAAATCACTTACAGAAATTGATTTTTGTGAATAATTTTAAAAATGTATGTAGAAAAAATAAAACAAAGTTAAAACTAAAGATACATTGTAATACATAATATTGAAATGTTTTAATATATAGAAGCCACAAGGTAAAGCACATTTATCAAAAAAAAATTTAAATATGGTATGAAACAATAAAAAATTTTTACAAAACAAGGTAAAAATATTATGGTAACGTAAAAGCCCCATATACTCGAACATTTTTAATATTTACCGGTTTCTTTTAGAAATAACTTCATTCGACAAATATTAAAACTGTTCCAGTATTGAATTTCGTTCGAGTATAGGGACTTTTACCCTAAATATTTAGACTGAAAAATGTTTTCAAGTCACATAAGGTAACGGGCCTAGTTTCTGACCTTTTAAGAGTGAAGGCTGAGGTTAAACGACAGTAATAAATATAAGTTTAAACTTAAGAGACAATTAATAATTTTATCAACTAGTTTATGGCTTTCAAAATAAAGTCATACAAGTAAAATAATTATTTGAATTGAATTAATAATTTAAATTAATGTTTTAAAAATTGACAAAAAGGACCCAGTTTCTGACCTTCAAAATTTCTCATGTGACAGTTTTTGACCCTGACAGTGGCCTAGTTTCTGATCCTTAAATTTAAAAATATAGTTTTTTAAAATTTAATTTATAAATAATTTTTTATTGATAAAAATGAATGTTTAATGTTATATACGTTATGAAAAATAACAAAAACTAATCGAAGATAACTATAAATAACAAAATAACTAACAAAACTGGCTAGAATTTAATTGGGCCATACCACTTTAGAAGTGAGCCTAGTAATTGACCCTCATATTTCAATAATAAAAATCATTCTAAGGTATTTTATAAATATTTTAAAATAAATTTTAAACAAATATTAACCTGCTCATATATTTTTAATTAAGTTTTCATACTTACATGATGAATATTGCGCAGATCAAAATGAGTACTCTGTAACATAAACTGTTAAGAAACTACCAAAAAAATAGTTTTTACACACATTTTAAACTTAAAAAATTTTTTTTATTTAGTTAATATATTCTAAACTTTTTAAATTGCTGTTCATTAGACACAGAATAGATTACTTTAAATTAAGAATTTATTTTTTTTCTTATTTAAAATATAGTTTTTTTATTAATTTATAACAAAGTTGAAAAGTTCAGAAACTGGGCCAGGGTCAATTACCGGGTCTTTTACCTTATAAGGTCTAACACAAACAGCCTAATAATACGCTCTCATCTTAATGTATTAAACTTTAGAGTACACAAATAGAAAGTAACCATTGCAAGTTTTGGAACCACATTTTCTGATTTTTTCCAAATACATGGCGTCTAATACTAGTATCCATTATAACGATCATAACCTATAATTACAAAACGCCCAACTGGTATACTATTTTGACAACTAATACACATTATATGGAATTGTTGACGTCGTAGGACGTGGTGTATGACTTAGTAAAATTGCACTTGACGTCTCATGGTACCAATAATCGTTAAGGTGTTAATATTTCGGAATGTCGCTAAACTATTATACAACCATTCCCAATCGTCATATTGTATATTATAATAAATTATCACTCATTAAGACACAATTTTTAAGCGTGCATCAAATATTTTGGCCTCAATATTTTTATTCTCTATTTATTTAGAGAAGTTGTCATATCTTTTATTATAAACTAAGTAAATAATATGTAGCAAATAATTTATATACATTTTCTTCTGTTTATACATCAAGGATGGCCAAACTTTTAGTCGTTGGGAGCTGCTTTTTTCGTGAAAGCATACCCTAAGGGCGATTAGTTTTTTCAAAATGCTCATAAATATTGGCGATGTTTTCAGAACTAACATACAATCTGATAACTTATTTGCTGTTAAACGCGAAGTGGAGAAGACATCCCACTACGACTGCTATTAAAAAATTATTTACAATTGATTATTTTCTAGAACTGATCCTGAATCTCAAAAACACGAAAAAAAAACCAAAATGACAAAGACAAAATTTTAATATACAATATATATATATATATATATATATATATATATATATATATATATATATATATATATATATATATATATATATATATATATATATATATATATAAATATGTATGTTTATTGCCGGTATTTTTACAGGATAACACTAAGGTAGCGGTTACACTGGATACGAATTCATCCGAAAATTCATTCGTACGAATTTATCCGAGTTAATACGAATTAAACAAATGCATACATTTAGACATGCGTGGTTACACTGCTTACGACTCTTTCGTACGAGCTCGTACGACTTTTTGATACGACCAAAATATTTTGTTTTTTGATGCGACTTCGTACGAAAAAAATGATGGATTTAAAAAAAATAATTATTTTTGTTGACAAAGGCGGTCTCTTTAAGGGATCAAAAACATAAATATTAGCATAATAGAAAGTAAAATAAAAAATTGTGGAATAAGGTGGCAGAGGAAATGTTTAGATAATTTTTTAATTAAATATATTACAATATATTAAAGCTAACCTAACCTAACAAAAACATTTTAATTATATGTAATGAAAAATTAATTAACTAAATATTGAAGCTGAAATTCAGTAGATTTTAAAATGTAATTGAATGTGACTTGCGACATGTTCAAATATTCTAAAAATTTCTGTTTGTCTTGAAAAATTTCCTCAAAGTAATTCCAGAACTCAGCTTTTTTTGCTCTACATGAATAATAAATAATCGTTTACACAGAATTGTTTGTTTTCTATAATTAGAAATTTTGAAAACGGTGATTCTAATAAATAAGATTCGATAACTGGATCCATTGTTTGATATCATGTACTAACGGTTTTCAATTTAAATTTAAATACGAATTCGTATTACGATTCCGTATACAATGTAACCACACAGTCGTACGAATGAATTTCGTACGAGCTCGTACGAATCAATTTTCGTACGAATTCGTATCCAAAGTAACCGCAGCCTAATTCACACAAAGATTTTGAATCGATTAGTATAATTTGCCAATGTTTACCTTAAATTCTCGAGCGATTTCTAGAAGCCTTACGGTCAGTCGGTCGATCGTGTCTACATCTTGCCTACCCCTGGAATACATGTACCGATAGACGGTACCGGTTCTATCGGCACGGTAAAGAAGTGCACCTACCTACAACATACTAGATAGGTATATGTATAGTTATCTACCTTGATGATTGTATATGTATATAGGATATATCTCTCTTTCAGAAAAGACCTTCCTATGCATTATGTTATCCGTTACGTAGGCCTCGGCTGACGACTATATAGTGATCGTTCTACAAGCTCCGTTTGTCTTTGACAAAAAAGCTTTTTTTAAAGAGTATTGATTGTAAAACAATGAATTTTTATAATGTTATGTATTCTATTTTGTTTTTCACCAATCCTCTATCGCGGTTGCTATCACACTCTTTTAACGTCAATATATTTTAGAAAAAAATATTTAAAATAAATAATATTTATTGTAATTTTATAGAGGCGAAGATTAAAAGGAATAATTTTTATGATTTTAGTTATTGTTTGTCTAACGCAAAGCTTTATTTTATTTCGCATATCTCAACCACTATGAGTTTTATAGAAAATTAAATTTAAGTAACATGTTTGTCTTGAAATTCATCCAGCTTTTAGTCGGTATATTAATTACCATTGTTTCCTAGCGGAATTCTCTATTGTAACTATTGTAAGTTACATTTTTAAGGTGGCTAATATTGTTTCATCATGGGGTCACATCATATTAATGTAAATAAAATTTATATTAATATAAATATTATGTTCTATTATTATATTATACCTAGAGCAGCGGTTCCCAAACTATGGTACGCGTATGCTTAGATGTTGGTAGTGGACTTGTAATTATGGTTCTAAAGGTGAAATAAAAGGTACTACAATTCTAGTAATATCCGTAACCGATGTTTTTCTTTTTTCTTTTAAAGTGCGATTAGTAGTAGAAAATCTATTATAATTAGTGAACTTTTTGATATTAATAAATAAAATGCTTTACTTTTTAAAAAATACCACTTTTATTGTTGAAACTCCCATGATATGTTTCGATCAATATGATTATTACCAAACAAGTATTCAGCAAGTGTCATATTTATTCTATTAAATTTATTGAGGCTTTTGTAATTTAATGAGTAAAATGACTGATGTAAAGTGTGAAGGTTAGTATTCTTAAATATACTTTGTGTGAATTGCAGTCTACATTAGTCTAGGTACAATATATTTATTAAACACATATTTAGCAATACCTACTCCAAGGTGAAACAACTGTTGCAATTAAAGCAAGCGAAATAAAAATAAAATAAAAAAAGTAGTTCTTATATTTCCATAATATTTGCAATTATTAGCTTTTTTCAGTCAATTTCAAAAAGGATTATGAACACATTTTTATTAGACAGGAATAATGGTAAGAATAACTTGTAAACCCGTTTTGAAGGAAAGGGAATACCTACTCAAAACCTAGTCAAAGGGTTTCTATAAGTGGAAAGACTATAGGAACTACTAGTCTAGAGAGCTTTGATACTATAGTAATTGTAAATTCGCACGTATAAAAGCTTATTATAGAATCACTGGTATCCTTATTTTTTTTTTTTTACTTGAGAACACTTCCTACTTGCTAGTCAGATATATAAAATTACTACACATAAAGTGGAATTCAGACTCATAATTAACATCTATATGTAATACTTTTAACGAAGATAAAAACAAATTTTTAAAAATTATCAATGTATTTCTATGTCCTTTCCAGTAAGAGAGAAAACGACAATGGCATGATAAAGAAGCAATGATAAAGATGTTGTTATTGAAGGAAATAACGCAGTAGATAAATTGGTTGTTGTATGTACGCCTATTATCATCTTATGATTATGAATTTGACTGTGAATAAGTAATCTATGTAAAACACTTCTAGTCAAGTTTCCGGTGATAATTACAACTCATTCAGTTCTTAATACTACAACACTCACTGGACTGCTGTGTATTTTTGTTTAAAATGCACGACTTTTATTTGACATTTTGTTATTTTAATCTTGCAAGACATATTTTCAAACATATTTTGACAATAGTTTTGTATAGATTAAGAAGAACTTAATATTATTATTGTTTTAAACATGGTGGAACAAGATAATATAACTTTGATTTACCAACAAAACTTCTATTACATTTTTATTTGTTAAACAAATCCATGAATTTCAAAGTATACGCAGTATGAGTCTTAGTTTTAGTTTTGGTGAATTTTAATTTTGGTGATACATGACTTTGATTCTGTTCTTGTAACATTTAATCTTAATTTTGGACTTAGTCTTAGCCTTATTAAGAGGGCTGCAAGAATTTCAAAAATTTATATATCAATATCTGCTAAATCTCTAGGGTCTTTTATATTTTAGCAAGAGTCTTGTTTCTTTCTTGATCTTATTCATCTATAAAAAAATATGAGCATTGGTCTTGCTAGATTATGCATACTATTGGTTTTGACTTTGCAAGAAAATTGATTCCGAGACAAGACTACTTTTTCTCGGATATAAAATTATCAAAAAACCACAAAATTACGAAACACATGGATGGCTTCATTTATTTTGACACACTTATACTAACCCGAAAAAAAATTTCGACTACATTTAAGAAATTAATTTAGAATTAGGAGATGTTTGAAAGTCTTTTTAAAATTAATTTTTGAAAAATATGCGTACATTTTAGGGACTGCTGAACATCGAATAAACAAAAATCGATCAACAGCTAGCGTACAAGTTTTCGAAAGACAAATATTCTAAAGAAATCAACACACATATGGCGTGATTGGTAATACTTATTGTTCGAGTTTTAATGTCTTTTATGAAACTTTTAAGCGTTGTTTGTTTTGTAATGGATTGTATAATTAATCAAATCGTTAAAAGACATTGTTGTAGTAGGTACGCTATAAACTAAACTATGTAGTTATTTGTCGATTTTGATAAGTTTAAATAACGACTTTGATTGAAGATTAATTTCCCATATAAAAGGAATATTATCGAGGGAGTAGTTCTTTGTAAATTGTAGTCGTCGCATAGTTTTACTTTTGGATATTAATTAAACCAATATTAAATAATAGACTTTGTTTCAAAATTTTAGATTTTAAAAATAAAAAAAATACAATTTTGTAACAGTAGCAGCGACTCTTACCGAATCAAAATTTTTAATACCTTATACTAGATTTCTGAAGTGAATAAAATTTGGATCAGACTTGAGTAGTTTTACGGTAATAACAATAATAATCTTAAACTGAAGCGTCCGGAATCAAAAGTCATAGTTAGGCAAATTAAAATATATATGGATTTTGTAGGTGAGAACCCAAGGAAGATATTTCAAAAGATGTTTTCCATTAAAATCATCCATATCTGACTGAAAATTGAACTGGAAACATTGACTTTATAACAAAATCCAGCAAATCTGTTTCCCATTTTGCCACTGTTTCCGTTAAAGTCCGTTAAATCTTTTTCATCCAACTAGTGCTTGCCTTTTTGCTACGTGACTTTTAGTTTAAGAGTAGTAACTTCTGTGTTAAATGAATTTTGTTGACTATTTCTTTGAATTAAGTTGAATTTTGGAAAAACAGTTTCTTAATTAATTAATCGGTTCGTTTATTTTATATGAAATGATGCATTTCTAAATACCTACCTACTATCGATCAAACTAACAATTTAACCGTAGCTGATTCTTACTAAACTTTGCAATTTTTCATTTGTAGAAAACCAAGGTATTTCAAAATTGGAAAAATCCAAAATCCGGAGTAAAAACCCTCTAAGTCACGATGTGGGATTAAAACCCCCTATTTGAAATCTTGAATCCTTCATAATTATTTGATTTTTATAAAAAGAGTGTATAAAACTTTGAAATCCATACTAGTAGTGCTCAAAAGAACGTTAGAATTCTTTGGTTAATTGATCTTTACAATTTTTTAAGTGTCCTGTAAAATTTCTTTAAATAGATTTGAGGAGTTTTTCAATTCTAGACGCCTCACTTACTTAAATTCTATTTGTGTTTAGTCAGGTATTTGACCCGAATTGGGAACTATTATTTCGTCACCTTAAACAAGAAGCTTTTTTTTAGGAATTGGAAGGATTATAAGTAAATATGACTTTCAATATTATATTAATCAGCTTTCTTAACAATTTTTTTTTTTTTAGTTTTTAATTACAATTTTTTTTGTATGACTAACAAATTAACGGTTTCCTTTTTCAGTTAACAATAAAATATTTCTAATGAATTTAATCGTACCTACACCCACCCGTGTTCGCTCCCCTTTATGTTAAATAAATCAAAGAGAAATTGATTCCGCACCGCACAATTATAATTATAGAATTCAAATAAAAGAAAAAAGGCGCAATCGGTCATTCATTCTGGGATATACTAAAAATAAATTACAAAAATTATCAAAAATATTTTTATTTTTTTTTTTTTTTTAATTTGTGAACGTAAAATGTACTTACTATTAAAATAATTGTAGGAAATATTATTTAAGTATAATTTTTATTTTCGCATTTTTTTAGACAATTTTAAAACATTGCTTTAATAGGTACACCAAAATGATTAAAAATATCTAGCATCCAGAAAGGATATGGAAGTTCGGTGTTTCATATTTTAAGCAACTTTTTATTTTTCTTATTTTACGAATAATATTTAGTATTATTTTCGAATCGTAAAATGAGTAAAAAAATATGCTTATATACCTAAGTATTTAAAGTAAAATAACTGAACTGTTTTTGTGGTTAATTTTATAAGCTAAGAATTTTTCTCTTGATACTTTCGTGCTAAGGTCTTACGGTATCCATTATTCTTGTGGATAAATCCGTATTTCGTGTCTTTTTTCCGTTCATACTCTATTTCGCCAAAATATTTTATGTAATTCATCACTAGATTTAATTTTCCTATTTGCCTCATAACTTTTAAAGCATAATAATTGGAAAGTGTTATATAATAACAGATTAAACGCCAAATAGATTAAGGTAAATAATGGTACATCTTCTTTGCTATTGAGAAGAAGATGTACCATTATTTAACTAAACCAGTTTGGCGCTGAAGCTGTTATTACATAACGCCGTCCAATTAATAAGTTACATTACTGTTGATTTATTTAAATTTAATATCAATAACCAAAGTGATTATTATTACTGTGTTTCCCCCATTACACGCGCTATACATGTAACAAATTATTATTTATGTATTTATATTTACTTGTTGCTGATAATGTGATTGCCATTTAAAAGAATATTTACATAAAAATACAAAATATGAAAATACATAATAAACAAGCCCGATATTGTGTACATTGTGTAGTTAGCGTTATCAAAAACCACCAGTCAGTTGGTAAAGGAACACTTTTTGTTGGTTTGACTCATTTCTTGTTACGATTTGTGATAAGAAAAAGAGAACAGTTACTTCCAGAGCAACAGTACTTACCGCGTTCTTTTACCCTTCGTCCGTTCAATGTGGGTGTTATGTTGATAACATTTTTTCTTTAACCACATTTTTCTGTGTTTTTAATAATTACTGATTTTTTTTATTATGTGTTAAAAATAACTAATAAATATAATCAAAGCGTTTTCCATATAATGTCGGCCGATATCGAATATTCAATTACTTTTTTAAAAAAAATTGAATACTAACGGCATAATAAACACAAAAAGTTCTATATGATTTTAACCAAATCCAGGTAGGAATCTAATTAATGATCTAATTATTTACTATTCAGTGCTAATTTCAGAAGTAATTTTCGGCAACTAATCTCAAGCTTTCGAAATATTTTATAGTTGAACCCTTCCTAAAAATTAAAATAATTTGAAATTGTCTATTCTTTTCTCCAAAATTCCTGAAGTAATTTCAATTCCTTTATTTTTTTAAAATTAGGTAGGTACATTTATTTCTTGCTCTGATTTTGCGAACCGAATGCCGCTAAACACGAGCTATGGGCGTCCTTATACCAATTTTGACTAAAATTCTTTTGGACGCTGTGGGACGCTTTGCTTGTAAAGAGTAATTCACAGTAGCTAAAGACAAGCTCCAGTCGTTACATCAAACGAGAACTTTCATAAGTGCAAACACTTCTAGTAGAATTTTTGTATCTTATACAGTTTAATTGTTGACAGAACTCGAGTATTTTTGAAGTAAAAAATTATGGTGTCAACTGAAAATATTACGATAATATTGTATTAATTCATCCAGGCTATAGTAACCATTTTTCATTTCAAATATAATTTATTTTGAATCAGAATTTAAGAGATTCTTTACTTGAACAAAGCAATACCGGGTTACTTGAGTCCAGATTTGCAAATCATCTGATAATTTTTAAAATTTAGCGTAACTGTTATATGTACTTGGAGTAGGGAATTCAGTATATTAATCTGTATATGACTACGGTTAGTTTATTATATAATATGGATTATTTTCGATGGTTCATAAATTTTGTAAATTTTTAGATTTTGGTTCAAGTTAACCTCAAGATCGGGTGACTTGAGCCCAAACCTAAATTTCCAGGTGATTTTCATTTGAAAACAGTTTGAGACTATGTAGGATGTCGGTTACTAACTAAAGCACATTGTACAAACATATAAGGGAACTTTATTTATTCAATACTCCTGCCGTAGCATTCTGCGTAACGTAGTGAATTTCCGTTTACAAAAATTAGTTTTTCTCGGAAACTAGTTGACATAGAATAATAGTTTGAAGACCTTTCTAGTGTGATTTTTCTCTCCTCGTTCCAATAGTGTACAAAAGTGTCGCAAAAAGGATAAAGTTTGACAAAAAACTAATTTTTTGCCAAAAAATTCATGTTCCGGGCATCGGACGTATATATATATATATATAAATTTTAGTGATTATTTTTGGTTTCTAGAGACCTAAAAACAAATTTCTGCTACTTATATAGCCTTGCACCATTTTATACCGAAGTTATAATGGGCTCAAGTTACCCTAATTTGAAGGTTATGTTAACTGGTTTATCAAAACTTTAAATTTAGAAATTAAAGAAATAGCTGGCATATGAACATGTCTGAATTTGTTTTAGTAACGAACCAAATATGAAAATTATACACTTACTTTACTTTGTGAGCTATCGCAATATTTTTTACAGTTGAAAGTTAGCAACATAACAAAAACAGTAGCTTCAAATAGAGGGTAAACAACACTCGCCCGACACCTAGTGCCAATTTTTAGAACTACCTAAACATAAACACAGTGAACCTAGTGCTGTTACCTATCACATAAACATGTAACTTACTTCTACTACTGGCTAAACTAAAGCACAAAACAAAAAATAATACTTTTTTTCATTTTGGGCTCAAGTTACACCTTAGGGCTCAAGTAATCCGTGTTTACGGTACATAAATATTTTTTAGAAATCATATAAGTGTCTCTCATGTCACTGAATTCTTATTGGTATCAATCAAATCCTTTCTATTAAATTGATATAATATCCGTACGTAACTGCATAAGTAAGTCGGTCACCATTTTACTTTTACTTTATATATCACACCTTTTTCTAGCACATAATGTTAGAATTTCAAAGCCGTATATATGCACATACAAAGGCAAAAATTTAATAATAAGTTTCTGTAATGTATGGAATGTAAGTTGCGTACGCGCCTTGTATTTCGTTATACCTACACCTACTTACATCAAAATAAACGAATCAATAGATTTCTTTTCTTTTGTATGTAAAGGTAAGACAGCGACAGGTGTACTACGTCCACCAAGTACGGAACTTTATTTGTAAGAAAACACGCACCTGTAACGTTGCCTTCATTGCTATTCATTGGCGGACGCAAGTGATTCTCACAAGTGTTTCTTATTGGACCTCTTTCTACCGGAACGGTAACACCCATCCGATTACATTCACAGATTTTTTTGGTTACTTGTGATTTTAACTGATAGAAATATTATTAAATTCAACCAACAGTGCGTATTAGACACACATTAAATCAGGATTTCGTAGTCAGGAACTTACCCGCAACTTCGCCCGCTTAATGCTTGAAATTATGATATCAAATTAATACGTTTAAAATATATCGTTCCACAATTGAGGGCCGTTATTTTTTGGGTAATTTTGTTACAGAAATAAAATGTTTTTCCGGGATAAACATTAACCTATATTCGTCTCTGTCCTTTCTACTAACAATAGATAATGCTAAGTTCGAACGTAATAAACGAATCATCTTTTTGTTTCATTTAAAACACATATATTTGCCCACAGGAATAAGATTTCTCACGGCGTTGAGATATTTTCCCTGGGTATAGAGTAGCCTGTATTCTTTTTCGTCCTCTCTGTTAACAATATACCTACAAAATTTGAAGCCAATCATCATATTCAACTGTTATAATTGAATATATTTTCCTTCGGGAATAAAATATTTTCCCTAGTTAAAAGGTGGCCTACAAACTATGTTCGTGCAATGTTTCAAGTTAAATGGTTAAGGCGTTGAGACGTGAAAGCAAGTGAAACAAACAAACAAACAAACTCACTTTCACGTTTATAATGTTAGTTAGGATCAGAATTAGTTTTTAGTTTATTAATAATATATTATAATTATCTGAACCTTTTGTTTTCAAAAAATGATACTGATTGTTAAATTGGCACTGACCACTAAAAAGCAATCAAGTACAGATCAACGACTCAATACAATGATGGACACGACAACACGAATCTATAATGAATTCGTGGCTACGAAATCCTAGAAAAATTGTATGTGTGAAAATAGCACGTGTAGTTTAAGCAGTGATTCTTAAAAGTGAAACTATCACAAGATCTTTTTGATTTCGTCAATTGAGAAAAAAAATTAAAAACTATTGCATTACATGTGCAATATTAAAAAGTGGATCCTTTTGTAAGCTTGTAAGCTTAAGTTCGCAAAAGTAAAACTTTATTCTGCTGATCATGGCACAACAATTAAATAAAAAAAAAATTTGAAACATTAATCAATTTTATCGCTTTTAATCATCCAAAGTTTAAACCTATATTTACTATCAAACCGAATCAAATTTGCCATTTTAAAAATTATTTTAGATATCATCAAATCTTTTAAACTTAAATGCATTGAAAATATTATATGATACACTCCCCTGTTTTTTCTGATTTAGCAGACTGCAAAATCAACTGGAGTATAAACATAGCTACATATCAGTATATGTAGTTGTAGATATTATACCTAAATATACTTACAGAAATTACAAATGAATAGTTTTGTCTCGTGCCAAAAAATCACTTACATACGCAGTTTTTTTCTAAAGAAATAACAATAGGCACCTAAATAAATTGAGCAAAAACCTGGATGAATAGATGTGCGTATGTCGTAGAGCTTGCTAGATTTTTATATTTATACAGGGTGTATCAATATACGAATAATTTACTAGTATATTAGTCAATGTTTTTGTTTTCCATTTACACATCTAGGGAAGATATAAATAACTTTAGAAAAATCCAAAAATGATATTAATAAATTAACCTCACTTTCCACCATAAATATTTAGTTTTTTTTTTTTATTTGGCTTATGGTTCTTTTGATTGGGCTTAAGTATTCTTAAAGAAATATCATAGAAAGCACAACGCCTGAATTTCGTCATATCTTTTTTATTGTTAAGTCTTTAATAGGATTGACTGTATCCATAATCGAAGGAATATCCAGTTTGGTTAATCGATCTGAATCAATTGGTTACGATTGTGTAGACATGAGCAGGAAAAACCACAAACTGAGAAAAATAAATTAAACCGTCAGTTTATTACATACTGTTCTATAACATGCATATATTTTGACATTTTTTTGATAACTATTATAAATCTAGTCTAATCCTACAACCTTTTTAATGTAATTAGTAAACTTCAGAAATTTCAGATGAATATTAACATTTATAAAAACAATGTCTAAGGGGCATCGTGTATGATTGTTAAGGGGAGGTTTACCTGAGCATCGTTAAAAAAAAATCGATTTTTTTTTACAGAAATTGGTAGCTAATTATATGTAGAATATGTTCCCAAAGTGATTTTACTGAAAGTAATTTAAGGGAAGGTTTATTTGAGATTTGATCAAAAAATCGATTTTTTTTTTGCGGAAATTGATAGCAAATTATGTGTAGAATATGTTCCCAAAGTGATTTTGCTGAAAATAATTTAAAAAAAAAAAGATTTTTGCATATGAACCGAATCTTGGAACCACATTTTTGGAACTGGTTGACACGATAACTCAAAAACTATTCGATGGATCCTTTTTTTAATTTTTTTTTTAAAGATAATTTAATTCTCCGACACCTGTACCCAAGTCCGATACACTTTCAATATTTTTTATTTTTTTATTTTACTTTAAATAGCCAAAAATAAGACAAAAATCGTAATCAAAAGTTCACACATCCGCCATTTTTTTTTCTTTCAACAATTTATTGATATTATAGGTATAGGTGCCGGTACTGTTCATATATTTTATAAATCTTTTTTGTTTTGGGATTTCAGTGGTTTATTACCGGCGCTATGATGTCAACCAACAAGACATCGGATTTTCGGATCATCACACTGCACTATCTATAAAATGGACAATTTTTTATATTTTTCCTTGAAAAATTTTTTTGTATAGTTTAATACATAATAAATATGTGTACAAAATTTGAAATTGATATTTACTTCCGTTCTTGAGAAAAAAAATTCCAGAAAAATAAATAATTTTTAAGGACTTTCAAGTAAACCTCCCCTTAAAGATATTACAATATGAACAATGTAAAAAAATGTTTGATTCATTGCCAATTGTTTTTGAAGTCTGGTACATATTTCAATACAGTCTTACAATAAAGAATTTGGCTATATTATGGCATTTGAGATTGTGTAGCAATCACAATATTGGGCCGGGCTCCTAGTTAGCATATAGTTAGGCTACACCATTCACATTGAAAAAAATATTTTTATATTTTTCTTTTATCAACTGGATTGTATTTTGGAAAAGAAATCCTTCGCGACACCCGAAATATATGGAGTTCTCTTGTTTTTATTCGCTATTTCCTTTTTTTATAGTAATATAGAATAGGAATATGTACAATAAAAAAATTATTGAATGTAGGTATTTAAAATAAAATAAAGTTATGTGGATACACCAGTGAAATTTCTTTAATTTGGAGCCAATTAAGAATTATATGACTTAAAGAATTGTATGACTTTATGTTCTATTAGTACCTATATATTAATATTGATAAACCTGTATATCAGTTCTTGGCGCTCCCACCATAAATTTGTTTCGCACTATTTAGGTAAATATATGCTATCTATAGTAGAATTTTAAGCTGTATTGATTAATATGTAAACTGGGCAAACTGGCAAATTTTCTGAGGACAAAAATTTAAATTGCTTAAAGGTATTTATTTTGAGATAAGAAAATTGCATAACACAGGGAATATCTGATTACAAAAATTATAATACTTTATCTCGAAATCCCGTTTACATAAGAAAGTGGTTCAAAAACTTACATTATGTGAGTCTTTTCGCTCCTTACTATGGTATAAAAAAATTCGAAAACCTTTTGGCAAATTTTTTTTCAAAAAAACATATTTTTTTCGAAGTTTTGTGTATTACACGTGTCTGACTGAAGAATTTAACCAAGATTTTTGAACCTTCAATGCTTTCGTAAAAATATGATGTCTTTTCGAGAGTCATCATGCGGACATATATAAAAATTTTAGTGAATATCATTTTCGACTTCTAATAGGGATCTCAAAACTTTTATCATAGCCCCGGCCTCAAGAGTCGCACCTTGACAGTGGCTCTAATAGCTGAATTTTCTATTCTGAAATCCGTTTAAAAAAATTATCGTTAATTTATTGTAAATTTTTCTTAAAAATTTTTATCAACTTAAAATTTTGATACCTGAAACACCCTGTACACATATTGCAATTTACATATTCTTTTTGGTAAGGGAATTATACTTAATTCGTTACCCCCTTGAACTTATTTTCCCCTTATAATATAAAACTTTTGATAGCGGGGTATTGTGGTTTATTGTTATTATTTTTACAAGTTTAACATCTGCAGAAAACAAAACTATAACGTACCAACTACGATCTGATCCGACAACAAGAAGAAAAGTATGTGTATATAGCAACAGTTCAGCAAAACTGGTACCTACCATGCATTTAATTGAATTGTTACACCTGGTGTTTAATATGAACACCTTGTGCCATACGGCGCGGCTCCCTTCGCATTTCAACGTTAACGACACCAACGTATGTATACCTAACAAACCCGCGTAGGTACAATATCACCGTATTGCTCATAACCTACATGTTCCAAATACATACATTATTGTTTTGCCTGATAAATTTCTTTTATTTGCTTTTAAATATTATGAATATCTTACCAGTGTATTGTGCTTAGGTATAGGTTGATTATCCCCTTTTTTCTGCTTGAACGATACGTCTGTACTTTGTTGAAACATTTTTTTTTTTTTTAAATAAATTTTTGATCAAGTTAGTCAAGGTGACGCACACATCTATGAAATAATGTTGTATGAACTTGTAGTATGGACAATTAATTAGCTAATGTTGTTTACAAAGTTGTGTATTCGCTTTAAGCGTTATTGAAGCAGAACAGAAAAGTCTTTAATAATTAAAAATTCAATTTTTTTTCAACTGAAAAAATATTTGCCTATAAATAGTTTGTAGTCCAGGATTTATCTCTCATTATTTTACTTACATTAAAAGATTATCAGCTGTTAAATGTTAAATTCTTTTACATAGGAACTTTAGTATTTTTTCTAAATTACCTAACTTTGTAAACTCTTTGGTGCCAAATACATACGTACAGATGTATACTTACTATTATTTCGGAGTACCCATTTGTCGACTATCGTCAATACTTATTGGTAAATGCTGCCGTTACTTACTTTTTCTTGAACGTTAACCTTGCTACTGGGGTTACAGTAGAGATGTCGATTTTAAATCGATTAATCGAAAATCGATTAATCGAAGCTTAAAAAAGCGATTCTTTTTTCGATTTTTTTCATTTGAATCGATTCATGAATCGATTATTAAAAGTAAGAGATCGATAACCGATTTTTTCCAAAAATAACTTCATTTTAATTGTAATTCTACAAAGAAACATGTGTTAAAATGAAACACCAAAAACTCTATTGTTAATTGTCACTTTTTACTCGTTATATAAACAGACCCCTCCTATGGCTCTATATAAGTCAGAGTATTCATACAAAAGGAAGGAAGAGACCACCTATCTGTACAAACGACGATCCCTTTCCCACAAAAGCGACTTATTTAGAAAACATATTTTTCGTACAATTGTGTAAAATTAAGCGTCTTATTAGCGTAAAAATTATCAGATTAATTTATTGCACTTAATTTTACCCGATGTAGCAGTTTATTTATTAGAGTAATAAATATATTTACGATCAGTATAATCAAATTCGTTAAGTTCATCAAAATCTTTTTACTTTTAAGTAAAATATTTTCGTTTGTTTCACTATTTTCAATTGGTTTCGCAATTACAGGTTAGTATATTTTTTTGAATTCTTCCACACTCCAAACGAAGATTATTTAATTTAACATCTACAATATAAAAAGTTCTAAAATTTATGAAGAAAAACAATTCGTTATCATAATTACCGTAATTATTAAACGAAACACAAAAAATTATATATAATGAAATTAACATTCATTTAAAATCACAATAACACGAAGTAAGTAAGAGGCAAAACAAAAACTTGAGAATTGTCGGTTTTATATTTTTTGTTTTATTTTCCCATTCAGAGGAGCATGTTGATATATGAAATGCTCATATGTGTAGAAATGATATACATTAGATACACGGTTTTACGAAGGCACCTACATACATTAGTATATGTGTACCTGTGTAGTAAACCTTTCATAGGTGAAAATCTTCATAAAGATTTAAAGGTACTACTTATAAAATAACATGCGACAAGTACATGATTGGTCAAATAAATATGTATATAAAAATGTATGAAAATATGAAAATTATTACACTTTTGACGAAAAATACTTGGTATGGCAGTTTGATCCCTTTTATTAAATAAGTATACCCAATTTCAAATACAATTAAGTATGAGTCATCTTTAAAGAATTACATAATTCTTTTATTTAAAAAAAAAACTATCTTCTATTCTTTTCTAAAAACAAACTGCAAATTTAAAATTACGCAAGTGCAATAATGAAAGAGATAAAGCCAAGAAAACGTAAATTCTTTAAATTCATAAGTGATGAACCATGGTTAAATTTAAGTGAAATGGATTATAGCATACTGTGGTTTAATATTAAATTAATAAATAATCACGTACCTGGTTTTATAACGCAAGTACTGGGATTCCTCCAGAATTTAGGTCTGGATAGCGTTCAAGGGAGTTTACCTTCTTTTTGGAACCTTCATTCTAGTATTTCTGTCGTTCATGTATAATATTATGAATATTTGTAGATAAAAAATTATAGAAGTTCCAACGTAAGATTATTATGATTATTAATTTATCTAGAAAAAATACCAAAATATTTCTTATTAAAGACTAAACTCTTAAAAAATACATGGTAAAACTGTTAATTCAAAAATAAATACACAGAGAAAAAATTCCAGTAAAAATTACTGAGCTGCCTCCGGTAAACGAGTCTTAAGTGACTAGTCCGTAGGAAATTATTAAGCAAAAATATAAAAAATGCGTTTCAAACATTATTTTTTACGATTCATTTGAAAATTTTTCCTGTACACCTTAAGAATTTTTCCTATACACCTTAAGAATTTTTCCTATACAGCTGCGTAAAATTCGATGGGCTAGTAAAATTTCAAGTGGACACCGGGAAAATTTACTTAATTTTTTGTAAAATTATCTCGACATATGAATAATTTTTACTGAGTCGTTGTGCATTTGTTATTTGTCACACACCACTGCATAGCCAAGCATCACATAAACTGAGAATAACAAGCATGCGCAAGCAAAACAAGCATGCGCAATAGCACCGAGCATTGTCTAACACGGCCAACACGACTTCAGACAGCAAGTAACCAGGACTCCCCAGTTTGTTCGTTTAGTTGTTCAAATGTTCAATAGCCAAGGTGACTGGATGTTTATATAGTGTTATTTTTTTTATAATAAATTTTTAAAACAAAAAATTGTTGTGTTTCATGAATTTTTGTTTAGTTTTGATATGTTAATTGAAATATGTTTTTATACAAATTATTGTAATGTGCCTATTGTTTTATCATGTAATATGTCAAATAAAGAATTTATATATTTTTTTCCACAAATAATAAAAAACCACAAAAAATTTTTTCTATATTAATAATTTGATTTTAATGCTTACGCTTCTATCAATATCCTTTTAAACTATTTTAATTCAATTATTTATTAATAAATAAAAAAAAAGCCTTATTTATAAATAATACGGTAATTTTTACTGCGCTATAGGATAATTTAAAATTTTTACTATAAATTATCGTATTTTTTGCTTAGCCTGTCACTTATGTCCGCATTACCAGAGAGCTCAGTAATTTTTTACCAGAAATTTCAGTAAAAATTACTGTATTTTTTTCTCAGTGTACACAAAATTATTCCGGAAAAACAGTATAAATAATATAAATCCATTTATCTTAGTCATATTTTTCAAATAACGAATATTTTGTGCATATTCCGAATTACACGGCTCAAATGTTTGGACCTTAAAGTGTTCAGAAATGAAATTTATTTTCTATTCTGCAATTAGATTTTCCCTCTCTTTTGATATTCGAGACATTCTAGGTGCTTTGAAAAAATTTTTCAAAAACTCAGAATACTGTTGAAAGAAAATGAGGCATAAGGATCAACAGCCCTTTTAGTAATTAAACCGTTTATGAGAACAATTTTATTTCGAAATATAACCACCTACCTCGCATACCTATTTACTATAGAAATTAAATTCCCTCTAGATGTGGCAGTGCCGAAGATATTTAGATCAGCAATTTTTATAGTCAGTGTAAAAAATGTGTCAAAAATTTTTTCGTCAAAATCCCAAAAAAGAAAAAAATTTCTCATTTGTAAGTATTCCTACATTTGTTCAAGTTTGTATTGTTTATACGTCATGTGTAAATACATTCTGTTACAAGCTGGCAGCATTTTCTATTACATATTCCTGTATATTTACCATATGAGAGTCACTCAAGTGTCGCCTCTGTCGCTTAAAACAACACGCTCTAAACGCCCTTAAAGCCATAACGTGTGTGTACGAAGGTATGCATACTTTATAAGGTATTCCTATACCTATATTTACATGCAGGTATGTATGTAAAGGTAAATGTGATCATTTATGGATGGGAAGGAGCATTTTATCCATATTTGTTTGGTGTGTTTTTTCCTTAAACATATGTTGGGTATGTTTTTCAATTTTCCATGTAATTTCTTTAACAAAACGTATTACATTTTTTTTTTATATTCTATGCGGTTAAACTGTTTCTTTTTTATCTCTTTTCGAACATCTTTATTTACAAAATAATTTTATTTTTTTAGTTTTGATTTATTCTTAGTCATGCCATGATAAATGCTGATTAAAAATTTTTAACAAGTTCATAGTACAGATTTAGCCTCCAAGTTTCTTGATAAAGGAATAGTATGTTATACACCAAGGGACTAAAGTGTGAGTTTTAATCCCGAGTGTGAAGTTTGTGGCCAGAGGGCCTGTAAAAGCCCGAGGGCAGCAAATCATACGAGGAGTTAAAAAAAAAACTTTAGTCCTACTATTTTTGACAATTCCGGATAATTTAAAATTATAAAAATTTAAAAAAAATTACTTAAATATCATTCAAATTGTATGTAATAATATTCCATCAAGTATCAAGTATACTTTGCATAAATCAATCGAATTGTACAACATAATATATAATCTTATTTATAGAGACTGAAAATGACTCATTTCAAAAATAAAATTTTGTCACATAAAAGTTATTTGTAATATACAGCAAAGATACACCGTGATCCGATAGAAATGCAGTTATATTTCTATCTCTTTTTAAATACAAATTCAGAATATAGAGGCTGATAACTATGACTTGCGATTTCGATGTGTATAAAATACAAATGTATATGATAATTGTTTGCAATACATTTTAGTGCAAAATATTGAATAATCAGTCAAAAACTTATACTATTACAAAAAATAAATGTATCTCGTATTAAAAATGCATTTCATATTTAATACATGAAACATACTGTATACAAATTATATGTTTTTAGTAAATTCTTAAAAAGAATAAAAAATATATTTCTTTCTTTCTTAAAAGATTACGAAATATGTTTCTTTCTTTCTGGCACGTGTATTATAAAAATAATCCTTGATGTATGTATAACTATGTTTATATATAATTTTTACTATCCTTTTTCAATATATTAGATGGTAGATCTTGTGATAGAGATAGCTATATTACGAGCTTGTCTGATACATAAATTTATGTCAAAGAGTCATTTCCACTTGTCATTGTTTTCACTATAACTGTTTGTCTATATCTACAAGTCTGGATTTGTTTATTATTTTAAATTTAAGTTAAATTTCTGGAAATTGTACTTGCTGATTGGTTTAAAAGCGGGAGAAAGATACTTTTTTAGCGAATTTTTTAGTCCCTTGGGACTAAAAATGGCACTTTACTCCCTATTATGAGGGACTAATCATGTCTTGTAGTTCCGGAATTGCAAAAAATTTGTTCAAACTTTTTTTTGTTCAATGGATTTATGTAATTCACTTCATTATAACTCTTACCAAATTATGTAATCGACAGTCCAAACAGCTAGGAAGCTGGTGAAAATTTTAGCAGACACAATGGTATCATTTAAAGTCGTTTCATCTTTCTTTCTGAATTTTCAGAATTCATTTTCAAGAAAAGTCAGCACAATAGTAAACTACATAACATATTACTATCAATGATGATAATTACGCACTGATGACTAAATGTAACTCTGTTAATCCATTTAACTGTATTTTAAAATTGCTGAAAAACTGGTATCATCAACAATTTTAATAATATTAGATGAATTACTTGAATTTTGACAAATATACCTAGTGTAATGTATGTCTAAAAATTTATTCAAAAATATAATTAATACAGTTAACTGAAAAGTTGTTTTTCCTTTTGAATAATAATAATGCAATTATCTGATATCAGTTGTTTATTCATTTCTACAGAAATGAGTATAGAATCTTTACGTTTGATTTTTCTAAAAAAATTTCATTGAGGATGCGTAACTCAGAAACAAAAACGAATTTCAAATTCGGGTTTTGTTAAGCCACTCCGGTTGTCATTCTACTGATAGACATCTCACTTGTCGAAATCCGTTAAGAGATCTTGATTGTGCACGTTGCATAAAATGTTCCCTTACTCTATGTATAGACTGAAAAATTTTAGTAAAGTTTAAGAACTCACAATATTATAAACAGTTCCTTTGTTAATATAAAAAACAAAATGTTAGGTCACATGACAAAAAATTAACTTACACACAAAAGTTTTTTTTAGAACTAAATTGTGTGTAATATACTGTATAAAATGATATTTTTTAATCTAATTCCATTTGTCTTTTTAAAGATTTCTCGCTTAAGTCAACGCAAAGAAAATTTTCTAATGATAAAAAGAAATTAATTCTGCAAAATTTTCTGAATAATTCATCAAATATATCATTGATTGAAGTTACGAATGAAATTTTTAAACCAAAAAGTGACAGTAAAGATCAAAAATGAAATATATCACTACTTTGCCTTTAAAAATCGCAAGTTGTATTCTGATAGAAAGCAGAAGTTAATTTATTGTTTTAATAAGAATATTTGTTAATTTAATCAATAAATTTAAATTAGAATAGATCGATACCTATATTCATACCATAACCCCTCGTTTCTAAATCCCATTAACACCTTTGTATAGAAAATTCTAGTTCCTACATGATTACATATACTAATCCATACAAAGTTTCCTTGATAGACATTACTGAAAACTTAAAATATCTAAGTTTAATTGAATTAAGAAGAAACAGCATGTACATATACATATATAATACGTAAACTACAGTATTGTACATAGAAATTAAAGTGATCAAACGCCAAAAAATAAAATACGTTTTCACAGTGAATTAGGAATATTTTTGCCGCACTTTTTTCAGTCTTTTTCACCGGTCTTGATTAAGATTAAGATTCGTTTGAGATCGTTAAACTATATTTTACATTTTCTATAATATAAAATTTTTCAACATATGATTGTGATTTAGATAAACTATGATTGTGATTTAGAAAAACTATATTCATTACCTAAAAACTTATTGTAGGTAACGTGAAAATTCTCATTTTTCATTTTCTCATTCTCGTCCATGTATAGGCTATACAGTGAAGCCGTACACTCTAAAATGATTTATTTTTCAAAGATTAAAATTTTTTTCAATTTTCTTTTCCGGAATTAAAAAAATAATTATTTTGATTTAAAGAAATATTTTCTTGATTTTTTTTTTTAGTTTAGAAATCGTACTTAGCGAGTGCAGTTATAAGAAGGAAAAGTAGATTGATTAGACTAATTTTAGCATATACGGTTTTCACCGGATCTTGGTGTTTGGGGTCTAAGGAACAGAGAAAACCAAAAAACCGGATGTAACTTTTCCGAACCTTCATTTTTTCCGGACCTTTTATATGTATGTTGGTGTTTAATTTAATAAATATCTCCCCATCTACTGGGACTATAGAAGTGAAATCAGGCTCAAAATAATTATTCATATGAGGCATTAAAAGGAAAAATTTTGACACATTTTGGTAAATACTTGTGAAGTTATCGTCATTGTTAATGTTTTGGAAAAATCGAATATATTTTTTTCCAATTTTCTCTGTACTTTGCTGGGAGTATTGATTTTTTTCAAAGACGCTTATTTTCCTTATTAGAGAAATTTTTGAAATTTTTGGCTAGGAGGGGTTATAGTGTATTTCTATTCGCTAATCAATTTTT
The DNA here is from genome assembly GCA_035578155.1 of Brachynemurus nebulosus. Taxonomy (NCBI): domain Eukaryota; kingdom Metazoa; phylum Arthropoda; class Insecta; order Neuroptera; family Myrmeleontidae; genus Brachynemurus; species Brachynemurus nebulosus. Next base: position 57,919,413 of record JAPWDM010000001.1, read on the forward strand.
TTTCAAAATGACATCATACTGGGTGGGGATGACAAAATATAAACTATCACCTCTAGGAGGGTATCGGAAGAAAAATTTGGAAAAAATTTATAAAATACAATTTGTAGAAATTTTAATTTGCAACAACTTTACTTTTGACAATTTTCTCTAAGAATTCACTCATCTATAGTCCCAAAATCTCAAAATACATTTTGAGTTTTGGACCTTTGATTTTGAACCTTTAAACGGAAAGGTCCTTTTAGTTGGGGCTTTTTGGCAATTATTTATACATGTTCATATGCTAATGCCTGAGATCCTCAGCAGATTTCAAAAAATAAATATACAAGTTCTACAACTGTGTTGTCAGCTTTTTCTTGATTACAACTGTACACATTGTATTTAATTAATTATTTGTCGACAAACAATTTGCCGAAGTGTAAATGTTTAATTATCAATCAATGGCCACAAGAATGAATACCAATAATATATCATCCACTTACTTTAATTATAAATTATAAGAAACAAATTAATAAATTTATAATTATTTATCAAGTTGTTCAAGTTTCTCTTCAAATACTTAAATAAAATTTTACGAAAAAAAAAAAACACAATTTTGTGTGTTCCCCTTGGCTGTACTTTAAAACAAAATATATATGACAAATATAACCTTATTATTTTCATTTTTGTCTGTATTTATATAAAAAAAAGTTAAATTTAACTTTTTCATCTTGTCTTTTATTCTTGTTTCCCTATTCGTATTTTATTTTTTATTTAAAATCTTTGAAACGTTAAGGAAAAGTTATCATTTTCAATAAAATAAAATTAAAAAAAAAAATCAGAGGAAAAAGAAGCACATATTCTTCTTACTCATTAATGATATATTCGAAATTCATCTCTTTTTTCTAATATATATTTATTTTTTCATATTTTTAATGAATTTTTTTTTTTCGAAAAAAAGAACTCAAGATCAAAAAGAAATTTCCTTTTCTTGTTTATTTTTCATTTTTTTAACACACACTTAAATACAATTAAATTTTTTACACGCAAATATAATATTTTATCATAGAATGCAAAAATATTTAGAGGAGATCGTATTTGTGGTTCCGTAATAGCGAGATGGCTTTTCAATTTGTTCTGTATGCCATGAAAAAGAAGGTTGACTGTAATAATAAATAAAAAAAAAACACATAATATTATTCCTGCCTTCATAAACACTAGCACGGGTTTTTTTTCTTAGAAGTGTTAAAGCATAATAGTGTAAAAAAATTTAAATAGGCCTTTATGTTTTTTAATAGCAATGATCATGTCATACAACACACACACACACACACATATGTAACGTATGTGTATTATTAACATATAACACTACATTAAAAACACTTTTATGTGTACAAATTAGCGTACTAGTGTAACTAGTAGAAAGCACATACCTATAATATGTCGCGGATGTTGAAGGTGTAGCTTGAAAGCACAAGGCACAAGCTCTTATGTTTCGCGCGCGCCAACTTGTGTATGTTTTTTTTTTTTTTTTTTTATTAAACCCATGTAAGCAAGCTTACGTGTACATATTTATAATATAGTAGGTACCGTTGGTGTAAAATAAGTGTCTCGTATGTGTGTAGCTCTGCGCGGTGGCTTAGCTAGTGGTGAAGAGAAAGCTATGCAGTGACTGACGATAGTAATTCATATGCACATGTTTGAAGAAGGTAACGTTTGAAGGGCCCCGGCTCTTAAATGCTTCTTCAACACCTTCTCATATAGATCATACGTGTGTGACAGATTTATATAACTATCATATAATGACATGTTAAAGTGGCATAATTTGTACGTGTGCTCATACAAGTTTTTCTTGCTATATGAAGATAACTAATTTAAAACTATCTAATTATATGAAAAACATAGGTACCTACTCCTCTCTCTAATCGTTTCTTCTTAATAATTCATTACAGTGGAATTTGTAAAAGTAATTTGGCTTCTTTTTACAGTTGTGTATATATCGGCCACCGATCGGATCGTATAATCAGGCAAATCGCATGATATGCCCAGTTATATAAACGCGTTTCGTGAAACAGTGCCATTTTATGAAATTACTAAGGAAGCGTGACGTAATGTTGATAATCGAATATACAAAGTTACATTTAACTAAAATGTAGACCAAAGCTAATAACTAAATCAGTAAAAATATTTTGAGATCCGTTAATGAATAAATAATAGAGAAATAGAAGATCAAAATTTAAGGCAGAATGATTTAAAGCAGAGAGCAACACACTTATGATGACGTCAAATATCCGCACACTTGGACACCGAGTGTCTTTTATACAATATATTTTTATTTATTTATGTTAACACGTTGACGGTGATTGATATCAGAACACGTCAAGTAAAACCTTACTGACTCATACACCACGTCGTGCGACGTCAACAATTCCGTATAAAGTGTATTTACTGTCAAAATAGTGTACCAGTTGGGCGTTTTATTATTAGGTATAGATTATGACCGTCCTCGTTATGACCGTCTAAAGCATTTCCCTTTGCCCAAAATTATACATAAACACAGTTGGAAAATTATTTGCATAAAGTGTTCTAAATATATTTTATTATTTAAATGAAGTTCTTCTAATTTCAGGATATAGAGTAAACGGTATAGTTATTGGACGTTGACAGTTATTGGACAAGACACTCTCTTTTGAAGATTATAAGGCTTATAGACTAGTAAAGCAAACTTCCTGGATTTTTCAGTTAAACAGAACCTTATAGTATCTGCAGACTTGTGGATTGTGGAAATACGCCAGAAATTAATAAATGAAATTTTTGTCCAATAACTGTATTTTTCTACACGCACAACTTTAATATTTTTTTTTTTAGAGACTTACCAATATGTAATATGAAAGTTTTATATGGTACATTAAAATAGATAGGTCTTACTTTATTTATGAATTTTTTCGTTAAAAATAAAGCTACAACACGTACTTTTTCTGTACTTTGTTTTGAAAATTTTTCTTAACTGTCCAATAACTATACCATTTACCCTACATTTGTTTGTAAAATTATACGGTAATTAACTTAACCAGATACACTGTAAGAGCGATTTGTCTACCAGTGACTATAGTCAAATCATCAGATATGATAGAAGTGGAATAATCTGGCTGACATCGATTAGGAATTTAATCTGGCTAATTTGGCTAGACACATCATAATTTGCCTGATTATGCCATCGGCCCTTCACATATATTTTATACAATCTTTATTTATGCTGAAATTATGCAGATTCAATTTGCTTATTAATATTTTCATTTTGGTAAATAGATAGTTAAAATTTTCATCAATTTATTCAAAATAGGATTTTTACGTTTGAAATTATTCAAAAAGTGAATACAGCTATCAAAGGTTCTTGCTCATGAATGAATTATCATCATTGATTTTATATATTTCTCTAAACATACCAAATTTATCATCCACTTTGCGCCGTTTCGTTCCAGTGAATGCAGCGATACGAACACGGCAAGAACATGGGTCCTGGACAAGGGCTCTAACTAAGGAAAGCATTTAAATATAACACTAAAAGTTTCTAATAGTTATACATATTACAAATAATGCGAATTAGTTTTAAGCATATTCTTAGTTTACCTTAATTTTAACGATATCCCAAAAATTGCGAAAATTATTCCCTAATAACCGCTACATACAACAATCTATGTTTTCATTCTACAGAATTTCATAAGCATTGTTGGTAGAATTCAACTCCTCAATATTACACATAAAACTGAATTCGTAATACACATATTGTAATGATAAAAAATATACTTTGTTATAAGATTTTTATTGGATCTTACAAAGCGGAGAATTGAAATCCCTACTTCGAAGACGGAGAAATTTAACATGTGTCATATTATGTAAGGGGCCCCTATAATCTTAAACCTCCCCTTTGTTTGCAGTTTATTCAGAGGTAAATACTTTATGTTAAAGAAATTGCACCTGGAGAAGTTTTCTTCAAAAAGTGAAACCTGTTTGAATATTTATTATTTAGAAAATTCAAGGTGAACGTAATTGTTATTTTAACAATAGAGTAAATAATTTCTTATAAAATCTATTAAAAACAGGTTGAATATTATAAATACTTATGAATAAATTTACTTAGATCTATCTATTGAAAGAATCTATTCTTATTTTCGCTCTTATTTTTCGTCTTTGACTTCTTATTGAAAAGTTGTTTCTTAAAGATTCCAGTATTACTTTTTTTAAAATTCGCCTTATATTTCATAAAAACGGACATGCAAAAAAAATTTGTAACGTATTCTTGGTTGCAACTGGAAAGTATTAGAAATATTATGATGACTTTAAAATGAACCAGTCATGTAATGCTGTATTATTCTAGTCTTACAAAAATAAAATTTTAAGACATAAAACTGTACGGTAAAGGAGCAAGTCGTACCATAGGTAGCATTATGGGCTGAATTAGAAAAGATAGCTAATGCTTATCGACTTTAATTGTTGTTAAAACTAGAGTTGTGAATCAATATTACTAACATCAGCATTAGTGTAACGATGTTGCTATGTTTCTAATGCTAAAGTATACTCAGAAACCTTGATACTAAACCACCTATATTGGCAAGTTGTGAACAAAAAAATACTAAAATAGCATTTTTGTATAATTTTATTCCATTATCTTAAAAATTAAACAGTGAACCGTCTCCAAGTTTCATGGTTTTGCTCATATATTATGTAACTTTTTTTTAACAACATTGTAAGAGTACCTACTTATCATCTTATGAAATATAAGTAAATCCAACTATATAATGTAATTCAAATGGAGTATAGTGAATTTCGACCCGCACTTTTAAATCGATTTTATTATACAGTAAATAACTTTTTTCATCAAAACAAGTTTTAATCAACAAATTCAGAATAACAAGCACACAAAATTGGAAACTTTCCTTAAGAAAACTATTTCTCCGATAGAAGTACATTAAGCTTATTTCTTATTAAAAATACGTTTTGTATAAATTGCTAGGTAAAGTTTTTTAAACAGAACAGATGTTTTGTATTTTAATAACCAATTGCTACCAACAAAAGAAATCAAAAATAATATCCCAAAACGGCAAACATTCCCTTTCTTAAAATCAAATGGTCACTACTTATCGGACATTGATACCATTTATTAAGTTTAATATTTTGACCAAACAATAATTAAAAATTCAGTAGGTACAGTTTAAATCCATGTTGCGCACAAACTTGAAATTTGATATTTTTTTTGTCGAATAAATAAAACCAAATTCTATTATTATTTAATAGATAAAACTTAACCTAATTTTGTAAACAATAATTTAAGAAACACTTTTTGAAACGGCAGAAGGCAGATGTACTATGTCAAAGGAAATTTTATTGGAGAGTGAAAAATATTGGCCTAAATTTTATTTTGCAAAGAAATCACGGATCATCAAATGCACATCAGTTGTTTATTTGTGAATGTAAAGCTTTGTTAATTTGGTCGATATTTAATTTCTTCCATAACAATACGATGATATTGATTACCTATCAGTAATTGCGATTTTTTATTTTGCTTAATCAATCTTCATTCTGTCTGAAATGTGTCACTTAAAGATCATCTTTGAGGTTAATATTAACCTTTATATATAATATGTCAAAAAATATTTTTAATTTCTTTTCTCTTCCTTATTTTGCAAGAGGAGTGATGTTTGTTATAAGTTGGGCGTAGATTTCTCTTAAAATTAAGAGTTTTAATCATTTTTATTATGCTTCTTAAATAAACTGTCTTAAATGATCGATTACATCATTTAAACGATTTTAAAATTAAAATATAATGAAGCAGATGTTCGACGAATGATATGAAACTTAAAATTGAAGGCGTGAAAACACTTGAATTTCTTTTTTTTTAGAGTTTCTAGCAAATTTTAAGCAGTCAAATCTACTATTATAGCAATCGAACCTATTTTTGACAAAATGTAACACCTGAAGTAATATAAAAACTACACAAGGAAATAGCTCTATCGTAGGAACTTGGGTAATAGAGTAAATTACTTTTTTTGGAATTCAAAAATCTTTGAAGTGAAACTTTATCGGTACATATTTAGAATAATGTTCTGAAATCCTATTTTATGCGGCTTTTTCGTCTTTACGTCTTCGTGTAATAAAAATTTCTGTAGACTTTCAACTTTTGAAAATTCGTCTTTTTTTTAATTTTTTGAAAATTAGTTTGCTTAGAACGGTAGTTCAAAAATCCATCTTATCCAATTTTTTCCACTCGTTTTGATGGTATAGAACAACTTTTAAGTCGCAGCAAATTTTTGCAAAAAGATTTGTCGAGCAAAAAATGACCAAAAAACATGTTCTGGGCATCAAACGTATCTGGCTACTGTATTTGTCAACGGTTTTAAGACTTTCAACGTTTTCCTCAAATTTCATAAAAATAGAACGTGTTTCGTCCAAAAGATATCATTATCATATATATAACTTGTAATTACATATCACTCACTCATAGCTTATTAAATAGATTTTCCCAGAGCCTAGATGGCACTGCAAAACGCATGTCTGAGAACATCTATTTAATGAGCTATGAGTGAGTGATATGTAATTAAAAATTAAGGTAGTGTCCTAATTTATTATTTAAATCATAATCAATGTCACTTTGGTGCCCACCAACTTAATGAAATTTTATAGAAATTTTGAAAAATTTTGTAATGTAATTTTTGGTTTCTCGAGGTCTCAAAACAAATTTCTGTCATAATCTTAGGTTCAGATTTTTTCAGGACACCAGCTATAACAGCTCAATTTCCATTTTGGAGAGAAAAAAGTAAAATAAATTTTGAGGGTCTGTAACTTTGTAACTGTTTGTGATACGAAAAATTTGTAAGGAACTTTTTTGTAAAGCGTCAGCTGGACTACAAAATTGTCATTTAACTTTTTGTCCTATCTTTATTAGTTTAGCTTAAAAATGTAAAAAAAGTAAAATTTCAAGAAATTTAAATTTTAAGGCTCTGTAGAAAGTGAAATATTGGTGATAGAAATTTGACTCAATGAAATTTTTTGTCCAAAATTTAATACTTAATAAGGTGCTTTGATTCATTTTATGGAAAAATAATTTCTTCATAGTTTACAGGAGTAAATAACATAAAAAATCGTTTTTCCTGTGTTATTTAAATGAGAAAACTTTAGATTCGATGATGCACCTCTAAAAATTGGAATTTTGAGCTGCGCTTTGTTGAGGATGTTTTTTAGACGTATCCTACGATATTTTGAGCGAAAGTTGTTTTGTTTATACTTATATATATATATATATATATATATATATATATATATATATATATATATATATATATATATATATATATATATATATATATATAAGTATAAACAAAATTTCATCAATTTTTAAATTCTAGAGCTCCAACTTTGAGAGGGTAAGTATTTCATCTCTTAAAATGATTTTCTAGCAGCAACTGGTATTTTTTTATGTTATTAGATAGTCACCCTTAGGCCCGATTTACATTAACGCTCTGCGCTCATTCCGATATCACTCCGCTCCAGGTTCGATAAAATATTACTACACAATAAACAATGAGTATGTATTCACATCATCGCTCTGAAATCGGTCCGATATCAGTCACGGTTCTCTCTCGCTCCAATGTCACTCCAATATCAATACCACTCAGGTAATATTTTATCGGAGCGATATCAGACTTGTTATGGCTTGTACCTATAGTGTAAACACTTTTTTTGATTCCACTCCACTCCGCTTGTATTCAGTTGTTATGAAAAGATATTTGTATCGAACTGATACCGAACTGGGAGTGTATCCAGAGTAGCATTATAATGTGAATAGAGAACGAATAGGTACCAGCATGATGTCAGCACTGTAATGTGAACACAAGATTATATCGAACCGGAAGCGTAGTGATATCGGAGTGAGAACGGAGCGTTAATGTAAACCGGCCCTTAACATACTGGCAAAATTTCAGATTTTTTTGAATTTTCGATTTCTTGCGGTTTTCTTGTGAGTTATATCAAACTGGTAGGCAAACTTGAGAATTTTGTTTCGCTATCTATTTAAATCTGTGCAAAGGTTCAGCAGTTTAAAATACTTAAAGAAAGTAAATTAGACTGCAATTTTTTAATGCTTCAGAAAAATGACAAATATACTACCTTATGAATCGAATAACCACATTAATTATTTAAAATAAAATTGTAATATGTCTCTATATGAGCTTTTCATTGAAATATATATATATATATATATATATATATATATATATATATATATATATATATATATATATTTATTTATTTATTTATTAACCAATTAATTAATTAACTGCTTTCAATTAACAACTTGAAACAAATACATTTTTTATTCATATTACCTGTAACGTCTAGTAATTATTTCAGTTGAATAAATAAATATAATTACTCAAAATAAAAATCTATTTGAATTTGCCAAGTAAGAATTTTCTTATTAGTTATAAAATAAAAGCTCGAGGAAAAAAATAATTATTAAATTGTAATGAAAATCATACCTACGCTTGATATATGTATGCTACAACCGTATTATAGTTCTTTTCCTGTAGTAATTAACTGACAATTATTAACTTCAGTTATTTTCTTTCACGAAAAAAAAAAACGACAAGTATAAACGATTTACTGCAGTCGGTCTGAGGGGGAAGAAATCTAACGGAGTATGGGGTAATATCCGAATAGAAACTCATATGTAAAGTTCTGTATGAATCTCAAAAACAATAGTAGTTACGGGTAGCAGGTAATACCACCGGCATATGGCAGGAGAGAGCGAGTTAGAAGGCAATAAATAAAAAGAAATGAGTACTGACTGCAAGAGAGAAATTAAAGGCAAAGTAGTCTGTATCGAATGTGAGACAATCGTAAAGACGTATGCTAATAAACATGTATTGTAATAGCATTAAATGCAGGTGTATTTACATATGTATTTGTAGGTATGTACCTACATATATGTTCAAAATATCATTGTTGTTAATATGATTCAAAAATATTCATACTCGAAGTCTGACATTGTTATCCTATCACAATTAGGATTAGCTCCTATTAGTTTGTAGAACTTACTGGGTACAACAGCACTTTAAGTAGATATTTAATTCAAAAATTAGGTATTGATAGTAGCGTTGAGAATTCATAGTAGGGTTTTTACGTGTAGGATTCAATAGCTTATTTTGTAAAAAAAATCAATAATACAATGCCTAAACTCTTAATATAATTCAGTTATTATTGATACCTATATACTAATCCGACAATTTTTTGAAATTACCATAATCTGTCACCTAGTTATATACGTAAATACAGTAGAATGTCGATTATCGAAACTAACTGGGACCGCGAATGATTCGGATAAGAGGCTTCACATAAAATACATCATACAATATCCACTCAAATGAATGATTATTTTGATGATTATTAATAATTGTATCTAAACAATAAAAATGTAGTTTTTTTTCTATTGCTTAGGTGCGCAACGGCTAAGCTTATATGCACCGTTTTAGCGAAATAATATAGTTTTTGATTGTGGTAGTATGGCAATTGTAAATGAAATGTGATGTATTGTGATTGATGTTGAATGACAGATCCCGGTTGGATGCGAACTCACCATTTACCAGATAGGAAGCTAAGTTGCTGACCACCAGATCAACTCGGGGTAAAATTATAATTATTTTTAAAATTTTGATGTAGAGGAGAAGTGACATTAGAGGGTCATTTTTAGACAATGTTGATGAGTAAATAGACAAAAATCGAGACTCTAATAGCAAACATTATTTTAGTTTTATTTTTCCACTAATTACATTACACTGCTTATTGCAATTCTTACATTTTCGCAAGTCTTGCTGTTTCCTTGAATTTTTCTCATTGAAGACTTAGGGGAAGGTTGCCTAAGGAGGATTAGCTAAGACTGAAGGCCCAAAAAAGTGTTTCTAATGACTTCGATGAGCAGGTCGTTTTTATATTATCAGATAAAATATTTATCGAATTTTAAAATGAAACACCACTTAAGAAATTTTTGTAGGAGATTTATTTTTAATAAAGAAAATAAAAAACCTCTGCAGAAACCCGCTTTCCCGTATAGATATCCTAAAGCGGGTAATCCTCTTTGGTTAAAGCGGCCAGCGGGTAAGTACCTACATTATATGTTTAAATAAGAGTTTAGTGAACCCATTCTTACAATCGTCACATTGGATCCAATCTATTTCAAGTGGCTCCACATAAAAATCACCACAATCGAAGTAGAAATATTTTTTACTTTTAACAGTTTTTATTATTAGGAAATACTTTTCATAGAGCTTTTCCCTCCTTTTGTCGTAGAAAGAAGACTTTCCAATTCTTTTTTTCTTCCAATAGTAATTTTTCCATTAGAACGCTCCTTTTTTGCTTACCCGCTTTGCCCAAAAACATTTGATTTTGTTGACTAAGAATAATTTCAAAATGAAAGTCGATACATGCCTATCTTTTTATACACTTCTACAACTAGTCACAGAATACTTACTGTCAAAATTTTTAACATAACCATCAAAAAAATTTGATGGCGCTCAAGTATGACATTAAATGGCACAAGCGCTCAAGTGCAACTGATTGATATTCAGCTAATCTAGATATACACACGAACTGACAGAACTATTTGACACAACGATATACAAGCGCTTACCCGCTTTGGGCGACCTTCCACTATTATTGGTCTTGTAATAGTACTTATAATATTGATATTAGTCTGGACAGATTATGCATAGTATTATTTTTGGTTTTTAGTATTTTTGAATATTTTTTTCTCAGCCGAGCGAAAGGCATTTAAATGACTTTAAAAGTTAGCATTATTTCGTCCAACATGCCTCTCTATTCAGAAACACTTTTACGTTTAGTTGATTTTCTATGATAAACACCTGATCAGTGATTAGTTATTAGACTATATTACGGTGTGTGATTTTAAGGTCATTCTGTATATCAAAATACATATGCATTGATTTGCCTAGGTATATTAATGAAAGAAACTTACGTATTATTATCAACTGTAGATATAAACTTTATAACTCTATATCTACATACACGATGGCTTGGTTTGAGATTTCAGGGAGACATAAAAGTGGGAAGCATTCTTCAGGTAAATAAAACGTAATGTGAGGGAAGTAAGCATGTTTATGATGGGTATGCCTACATGTATGCATTGCCACAATACAATATACATGTTTTGCTTTCTGTTCTGAAAATGTAAGACAAAGTAAAGGCAATTATAAAACTGCATGACGTTTATCCAATACTTAATTATAGGAAAACGGCGTTTTATAAGCGTTTTATAGACGCTTATTATCCTATTTATGTATATCACTGCTATTAATATTAGTGTTATTGTAATAGGAAATATGAATTAAAACATGAGCGAATTTTAAAGATTTCAAATTTATCAAAAGGATTTGAATCAATATTTTTCCTTGCAGGTGAAATTCTCGATCGAGACGATATGAGACGAAAGGTTACAAAGGCTAGTAACACTTTCGTTTCAGTGAGTTTTTGTTTAGTGGTTTGGAGGGACTTTCAAGTTCTACTTGGTTAAGTTTATCTCTTATGTACTTATAACTAACTGTACATATAACTGTACCTACTTATTAATAAAACAGAGAATGAAGTCTGGCGAAAATGTATATTGAGTATTGACATTATAGTTCTATATATAGTAATCAATGCAATATTAAAGAAAAATAAAAAATATCAAAACTACTTGTACTTCGATTGACACAAGTCCAAAGCAAACAAGTTTTATTGTAGAAGAGAGAATTTTGATAAAAATATGAAAAAATGTGTGAATGAGTTAGTAAATATAGAGTATAATAGGTATAAACGTCATGAAATATTTGGAGAACTGTCAACAAATGAAAAAATCGAAACAATTCAGCAAATGCACTTTAAAAATAGGCTGATTTTTCAACACCCGATATCCTACCTTCACTCAATTGAACCCAATACAGAAAAGAAGAAGAAGAATATGATAAGAAGCATTTAACGAAATTTCTATTAAAGATACAATTTTCAAAAGGAATATGGTAATTATTCAAAACCTGTGTAATTTAATTGAAAACAATATTTAAATGAAGTGGTACAAACGTTTCTTTGAAAACCGTCACTGATATTGATAGACATTTTGTATTCTGATATACTGCATATAAGAGGTTTGAGTTATTATTACAAAACCCTACTATAGTAGAGCTATGCCTGTCTATACCTATATGTATAGGTAGTAGGCAGATTGGAGCTACCTATACATAGGTGTATGTATATGCACAGGTTGATAGCTACTGTGCGAGCTAGTGTGTATTGTATTTAATAGGCAGTCAGTCAGTCAGTAGAAGGATAGAGAAGATTGACTTGAAAACCAAAACGAAAGGTAATATTCCCGTGTAGCTTTACTTTACTAAGCAGCGGGTTTTTGTGTAACAGAACTATAAAATGGAATGCGTTTAGTGTGTAGAAAAAAAAAACAACATATAATAAAATAAGTCCTTTCTTTGACTAAACTCTCATAGCTGACTGAGGACTGTCTCCGAGTTTTATTATACATTTGTTTTATTTCAAATGTTGTCGTTTTATTTTTATATATAAATATATTTTATTTTTTCTAGTAAACTCACTTTTGAACGTCGCTAATTACTCCTTTGAACGTTTAAATATAGATAACTGTGCATAAATGTTGGTATGTGTATCCAGATCGGGAATGAATGACATAATAACCAATGAAATTTAAGAGAAAAATATTTAAAGTGATCATTCAAAAATTATGAGAAAATTTCCTTCACTGTAGGTACTATATAGAAGGCCTTAAAGTCATAAAAAAAGATAACTGAACAACTTTCAAAATTAACACTTTCAACAAATATTTTCTGAATATCAAAAAATATTTTTATAAGTACCTATAAAATAAAAATAAAAGCAATTTCTTATTTATTGATATAATTTAATAGAGGAGTCAGTCCAGGAGTTAGACAATAACGAGTTACATTAATCTTTTCGACGGATTTGCCGAAATCTGCAAAACACGCGATACGACGGATTCCTAAAAGTGCCTCATAAAATGTTTCATAAAACAATTGAAACTTTACCAAGACTTACTATTTTCATATCAATTTGTTGAAAGATAGCAAAGATGGTGCGTTATCTTCAAAAGTTTGAAGTAATTGTTTCCAAAAATAATACCAGATGACAAAAAATATGTTCATTATCTTTAAAATATATAAGTGATAACAGAGAAAAAAGGGGTTACAGTTATATCCAATTTAAAACCACTTAAAGTTACTCTAACCATAGCATAACAAAAAGCTTTTTTCTTTTCTTTTTTTAGGAGAGCTGCACGTCCTAAATTTTCAGCCTTAAAAAATTTGCCGAGGCCGACTCTACATTTAATAGACACAGCGGTATCTCGAAGTTTTCAATTTACGAACTTTTGCCACGTTCCGTCTGGATACGAACTTTTAGATATATAAACTGTATTATTACCGTAAAAGTAGACATCGACAAATTAGTAGAAGAACTCAAAGTTAAAAACGCATAGGTAACATGAAAAATAAAACGGAAACATATTGGAATAAAGCAACAGACACAGTCAAGAAGGCAAATTGAATCATTGTATAGGAAGAGTTATTACATAAAATTTTTTATTTTTAAGAAAAGGCTTGTAAATACATGTAAAAATTGTAGCAAATATAATGGAAAACTGGGTTTTCAGGACACGAATTTTGAACTACAATCACTTGCGTACATATGAGTTTTGATTGCAATTATAAAAAAAAATTAGTAGTAATTACAGACTAAAAATATATTCAGTCAATCAATAAACAATTTCTTTTTAAAATAAAAACTATTCTTTCCATTAAACTGTTCCTATACACAAAGTACCCTCTAATAGAAGAAAAGTATATAATTTTTTGTATATCATTTAAAAAAAATTGTATTCCATTATAAAATAGTGTATTTATTGTTGTATTTCGCTACTATACTGTTATTATTCTAAAACAATATACAAAATAAGTAGTTTTTTAAAAAAGAAACAACAAAGGATACCTACTTAATTTTCAATTCATCTTTAATTGAACACAAAAAAAATTAATATGTATATTATAATTTGAAAGGATATGCAAAAAAAATTACTAAGTTAGAGCACCAGAAAAACATCATAAAAAGAAAATAATTACATTTTTTCTCTGCATAATAATAACCGTTCACGTAGAATAGAAATTGAGGAAACCTTTCATCTTGAAATATTATTTATATAGAAAAAAGTCTACTAAGTAGTTAGTTACGGTTACGTTATATTACGATATAGTATCATTTTTTATTGTACCCGCTGCAAAAAGAAAATGTTTTAGGCAATTAACATAAAAGCACAGGAAAAACTATATTAAAAAATAATTAAAGAAGTTCTTTTGTTTAAAATTGTTATAGTTTAAAAATATTATTGTGTAGTTTTTTTTAGTGCAGGTATAGTTTTAAGTTTCGTAGAAATAGAACATTAACCGATTTTCTTTATTATTAGTTTAGTTAAAATATTAATTTCTTTGTAACGACATTATTAGTGGTACTGTGATGGAAATCTAAAATATTTGTTGTTGATAATTATTATAGTACAATAGTACGTACCTACATATAAACATATTATAAGGTAATACATTTTTATAATTATTTATATGATTTCTAACTGTTTTGTCTCTTCATTTTCGTTATACGAATGAATAAAATATTTCAGATAAAAATAATAATCTTAGTATCCTAAAAAGGCAGATATAGAAGCGTAAATAAGATCAATCAATACAAGGACTCAGTATAATCATTCGGAAAAACAAGAACTTAATTGACTAAATAATATAAAAATTTTTTTTTCTTTTTAAAATTCTCCTAATTTTCCATACGGCCATACCGACAATTTCATAAAACTTTTAAATTTTACAGCTTCCTTATTTTCCTTAAATATGGATAAATACTTGTCTTCTGCTTCTAGACTAAATAGTCTGTACCAGATCGTAAGACTACATAAAAGCTGCTTGCTAATACTGTGTTTGCAGACTTTTTTTATAAAAATTTACACAGTTAAACCTGGATAAGTAAGAGCTCAAAAGACTGAAATTTTCTTCTCAATTTCAAATTTGCCTTGTTGTAGTGTACTGGACGAGACATCATACTTTTAAAATTTCAAATGCAGACAACGACTCTCTTATATTATCTTCCTCTTTTACATAGTTTTTTTCCGAGGTAGCAATCAGTAAACCTGACAATTACCTACTATAATTATAAAGTTTTCGCTTATCAAGGTTCTACTCTATCCGTTAATTTAGATAATTTTTACCAATCGCGTACTCTTCACATTTAACTTTTAAAAAAAGAAAAGTAAATTAAGAAATGTTACAATACAATTTTACATATTATATAATAGTCTACGTTCTTAATAGCAAGTATTCCACAAGTGGTTTACTACATATAATCAAATATAAAGAAAACCGGCGAAAAAAAAGAAAGATAGGAAGAAAATGCACAAATCTTTATAATCCTTGACTTCACTGAAAGAAAATAGCAGTCAGTTCCGTTCAATACAGCCCAAATATATAGGAACCAAGTGTAAGAAGATGATAACACGATATAAGAAACCACTTGTTGCACGCACCCCAGACACATTCCTTCGTATCATGCAACACATGGCTACACAGAAACATCGAAGGAATAAATTACCCTTGTATGTCTGTGTTTAGTCTTATACCGACCGTGTAAGACGATCAAACTGAAGTAAGGAAGATAAGGGAATAACAGAAAGCGATAATATGACAACAAGTTCAACTGCTCACTTACTCCCCTGCAGCCTCCCTTATAATGTACCTACTATCAGCTACATTACTTTTTTCGCCATCAACTTGTGAGGCACTTACCAGAGGGGTGGACAGTTGAAAAAGATATTCTCGACGACGTCTTAAAAATTTATGTTTGCAGACAAAGTAAGTGAGGGTAATTTTCGATATCGTTTACAATGATTCGAATAAACCCCCGAAGGAGCTGGAAAGAAAGAAAATGAAAGAAAAACAGACAGTATGAGAGTTGGAGAAATAAGAAAATGCAACAGTTTGTTAAGTTGTTGTTTCCGGCAGTTTAGTATTTATTTATTATTGTGTTGTTAAGAATTGAGATGGAGAAAGAATTATAAGAAGTTGTCTGCTTTTTGTCGACATTTTCTTTTTAAAGTATTCTTTTTTCTTCTGTGATCACTGCATGACGACAATTTGCTGGAAAATATATGTGAACTTTTTTTTGTCAAAGCGAAATATCATTTATTAAATATTCTCTTTTTCCACTTAAAGTTGTGCATATTTTTTGTTAAATATACAAAAAATCTTATAATTATTTCTAGTTTTTTTTTTCTTTTCTGCAATATATAATTTTGTAAGGGAATTTATAATGATGTCTAGACGTTTTTGAAACAATACACCTTTCCCTCGTTAAACTTACTTTCTTTTGAAAAAGTAAAAGAAAAATTAACGTAGGTACTAAATTATGAATTAAATCAATTCTTAAAGTTTCCATAGTTGCGTCATATTCCTATTAATTTCGTTACAATGCAGTTTTCACCCCAAAATATAATTTTATTCTAGCTGACGCAACACGCTTTCATATAACATAGTCTGACTAGAAATATACGAATCTTAAGAGCCATTTTTATCCTGATTGCTCTTATTTTGTTTGTGTCTTCTACTAAACTATGCGAATAATTTTCGAGTAAAAATTTTCGCACTAGTTCCTTGAGAGATACTAGAGATGCAAGGCTTAATTATTTCCAATAATTAGATATTTAGGTTGAGTGTAAACACCACTCTATAATTCTCTTAACTTCCTAACTGTATGAAAACAAAGAATGCTTAAACCAGGCATGGCCAACATACGACTCGCGAAAAATTTTGCAATATTATAGTATTACTTTTAAGACGTGTTTTGCTTAACATTTTTTAATTTTTTAGAATTTCATCCGGCCCGGGGGCAAAACCGTTGGCCATGCCTAGCTTAGACTCTGGTAGTTCACATATATGTTGACGTTGCCGGTTTGAATCGTAAAAGTACCAGATTTTTAATTTACTTACATTCAGTTTGTTTGCCATAAAAAAATGTAATAATACCATTGTACCTACTCAATAAGGTGTATCCAATTACGATTCTTATTCGCAGTTACTAAAAACGTAGAACATTATATTGTGAATCGCGAAGGAAATTCCGCGGCTACGTGCACTCGCGTACCTATCCGATGAATTGCATTTGTGATTTTTTAGTCAACGTTAATCGAAATATCAACTCAAATTGTTGTCAGACTCTGACTCAGTTTCATCTTGCATTTTTTCGTGACTCCAAATTTTAGATGCAGACGATGCCAAACGTACTAATAAAAACATTTTTTTTGTCAGATATGTTTGAGTTAAGCTTTTGCGACTTCATTTGGGGTTGCGAATCATAATTTAAGAAGCGCTGGTTTAATCTAATAAATTAATAAGAAATCATAGTTATTTCAGTAGGGGAGACTGGGGTAAAGTGGCCACTCTAGGACAAAATGTTGTTTAGTTTATTTATTTGAAAAGAAATACAGATTAATAAGTATTTAGCATATAGTTGCTTTAGCGCAGAACCAATAACCATCAATATATTAATAAGATCTTGAAAGGTATTTTTGAAAATTTTGTTTTCCGCAACATGCGCAAAGTGACCACTTTACCCCACTACGTTGGGTAAAGTGGTCAGGGGTACCCATTTTAACTCAAAAAGAAATCTTGAAATAATAAACATGTTTATATACAAAATCAAACTATGTTTGCATCATTAATTATTAAATATCAACGGACGGACAGACAAGTGGATATTAAAGTCTCATCATAAGGTTTCCTTTTTCACACTTTTTCGCGAACCCTAAAAACTAATTTCAGGTATATCTCTTCTTTATAAAATATAAAGAACTAAATAAAAGTTCTGAATTTAATATAATATGTTAAAATGTTCTAAGAATTCAACTTGAGCAGCAGTAGGAGACACTGACCACTTTGCCTCATTATAAGCCTGGCTACCTTACCCCGTTGGACGCCATTTCGGCAAACCACAACTAATTTCCAGAAAGAATTTTCTGATTCATCGATAACTATTTTATTTCAAAGGTAATTAGACAGAGTCTTTAACTACCCCAATTAAAAATTGTATTCGTAATTAATAAAAAAATTTTGAGAATACAACTTAAAACTTACATCAACACTCAGTGACGTTTTAATAGAATACTAATGGCTTCTCTACAAGCTAGTATTCAACTTCGCCACAAGATTGGAGTATTTTCCAGTGAGTAAAGGCCAATGGCCAATTTACCTCCACTGGCCACTTTACCTCAGTCTCCCCTACGTTTATATTTGGAATATTTTACTAAAAAATTACATAATTTAATTCAAACGATAAAAATCGGTGTTGTAACTTCAGTTTTCAAAAATTACTTAATCTTAATTTAATCTTGAAATGTTGGGCAATAAGGAAATGAAATCCATTAAGACATATTAAGAACAATATCTTTAATTAAAAGGGGAAACCCCCTAACATTGTATATTTAAATGCATCTTGCCGTCACTACACCATACTGATTCATCCACTTAATAACAACTTATCGTGCACTTTATGTTTACGTTGCGGTTGTAAACTTGTAAGATTTTCCTCTTCAACGCCTTCGTACTATGTACATGCTTCCTTACAATAATATTATAATAGCATAGTGATAACATCACACAAGAACAAGTGTATGTACAGTAGCTAAGAGGGTGAGCAGAAATACCTAA
Source organism: Brachynemurus nebulosus (assembly GCA_035578155.1). Taxonomy (NCBI): domain Eukaryota; kingdom Metazoa; phylum Arthropoda; class Insecta; order Neuroptera; family Myrmeleontidae; genus Brachynemurus; species Brachynemurus nebulosus. Next base: position 57,938,237 of record JAPWDM010000001.1, read on the forward strand.
GTGAGAATTGAAGGAGTCACGATCGTGGCCGGAAGGAAACGCTTAGTTTCTTACGGGAAATCTTTTCAACACGATCAAAGACATTGTATAGGGAAAGAAATTATATGTATATACTATTTTAAATGATAAATTAAGCAACTCGTTTATTTAAATTTGATTTTTTTAATCTAAATTAAATTGTAGATAATTTCAGTTTTTTAATAGCTATTAAGATTTGATTAAGATAAAATTTAGCATCGTAAAAATTTGTTTACAGTTGTATTTTTAGGGTTGGTACTTGCTAATTGTACCTAATAATGTACTATTTTTAAAATCGAAATTCTTTGCAGCATAGTAAAATTTAAATAAAACTTAAATTTAATAATATTTTGTGTACGCATTTGTAAATCAACGTCCAAAATTAAACTATTACGTAGAGAGCAGTTTGGTGATGTAGTAACAGAATATTTGAATAAATGATCATTATTATTTTATATCTTTGATAAGGCCTCTGATGAGAGTGTTTTTGGAATTGAAGTGTACGTCGGTTTGCAATTATTCCTTAAAAAAAAAAAAAACAATTTAAAGTATATTACATTTTACATATGTATATTTACAGTATATGGAAATGCAAGATTCTAGCTATAAAACGGATTAATATGGAATCTCAGCTGTTAGAAATATAATACAAGACGTCTTCTTAAGACTGATTCCAAAGATACTCCTACAAAATCAGTGCCTTAATACTATTAAGAACGTTCCGTAACTCTTGCAAAAATTTATTTTTAATTTTCGATTCAATTTTTTCGTTAAGTACTCACAATTTTTTTTTTTGTTTTGCATTACTTTTTAAGGGCCTTTTAGACGGTCATATCAGTTCTCAGTTTAGTTTCAGTTTCAATCAAACTGTTTGTCAGTTTTTCCTACGTGTAAAAATTAAAATGTGAAAGGAGAACTGAAACGGAGACTGAGAACTGACGGGATGGATAGACCTATTTGTTTCATTTCAATTCTTAGAATTCCTATGTGTTAACAAATGCGTCATGCCTCAGTTCATTTCTTCACGTTAGTATTCTTGAAAATCAGGGTAACTCGACTGAACAAAGAACTGAAGCGACTGAGAACAGTAAGAACTGAACGGACCGTGTAAAAACAAACCTTCTTCCAAACTGAAATGAAACAAGAACGGAAACTGAAACTGAACTGAGGACTGATATAACCGTCTAAAAGGCCCTTTACTATTTTTCTTATGAATATCCTCGAGTTTCTGAAGGTTGTCAATAGCAAAAAACTGCAAAATTGTATTCACCACTTTAATGGCCGGATGTTTACGCAATTAAACTTCGTTAGGGGACGGCAATATTTTTAAAGAATAAATAATATAAAAATTTTTGCAAGAGAGCGAAAAACTTATGGCTAAAATTATATTATATTATCCGTTTAGCGTGTGTTACTGGCAAATACCCGAACGCAGTAGCCTCACACATATGTTGTGTCAGCAGCCATAAAACGGTTAAGAATTATCATTTAAATGACCAGTTTACTTTGCATAACATTCAATTATAATTTATATTATGCTAAAAAGTTACCGGAAATAAAAATTATTATTTTTAAAAAAAGGTAAATAAGTTAGTTTTTTAGATAACCAAATGTTCTATACTTTCTAAGCATGAATAAGTGTACCGTACTGAACACTAAGCACCCTTTTTCTGCACCCTAGGAACATACTAATACAAATTCGTAACAACTGAGTAACTTTAAAAGTATAAATGTGCGCGTAGAACTACTTCTATGTGGATATTTAAAGGGACCTTATTGAATTATAATCATATTGAAAGAGGTACCATCAGGAAATAAAACTCAAACAATACACACATTTTACTTATTAGAATTACTTGCAGCTGTCGTGAAATATTGTACATGTATGTATGTATATCTATCTACATACATAACTTATCATATAATCGTGTATTTATAAAGACAGACGAATGAGGAGCGACGTTCGTTTCTATTATAAAAATAATTTTTGTTTTGATCAAACTCCATGTGCGATATTTTGTTAAAGTATCATACAGTGTGTTCTTGTCGATTTAAATTTTGTCCAAAAGCAAAAAAAAATTTTGTCCGAATTATAAATTATGAATTTCTCTTTTCATAAAACCGGACAAGACAGATTTTAAGTCTAAGTTCTACTAACTATTTTTTATTTTCCATAGGTTATTAAGTAGGAAAAATATAGCTTTCAATATCAGAAGATCTTAAGATTTTAAAATCTTATCTTTTTTTTTAGTTTAAGAGCTGCCAGAAAATAAATATCTTTATCATATGGTCTATCAAGAAAGAAACTTTTATTAAGAAAGAACAATTAAAAATGAAAACCAAAATTAGCTAAAAATGGATATCTGGATCTTTTGTGCCAAGATCAAGTGAATGCATAAGAACAGAGACTAAGAAAAAAGTTTTCTTTTATCGACTAGTGGCTTCTAATTCTAACTGACTTGTAACTTAAATGAATGTGACTTTAAAACTTTCTAATTGGGTACATTGCTAACCAAGGCAAACTGAGATTTTTATTGAGTTTCCAGTTTCTGGAGTTAGTTCCTACTTATATTTGAGCAATTTAAATGTTCTTAAATGAAGAAAAAAATTTTTTTTTTAAAGTTGCATCACTTTACATATGTTAGATAGTTTTTCTTTAGTCTCTCTTAGAAACATATTTATCTACTTTATGAAAAGTAATTAAAACAGTAAGCTCCACCAATATTGATTATTTATCTTATTAGTTAAGGATTTCACGTATAAAAAACTGAGTGTGTCTCTAAAATCGGTAAAAAACCCATTCTCGTTAAAAAATATGCCTATCTCCAACTGCAGTTGGTCGTACTTGAGTACATACAACCAAACAAAAAGATTCAAAAATTGAGTTGTTAATTTATAAAATAATGAAAAGTTGAAAAAAAAACACATGAGAAACTTCTTAATACTACTCTTGTCTTTTTCCTTCCATTAAAAAAAGAAAATATTAATTACACAGTGTTTCCACCATTCTGAAAATAACATAATGGTTCTCTTTTATTTTAGCGAATTTCCAGAATGGAATTCAGCTATTACAGCCACTGTCATGACGCGACTTGAGCCCGGGATATATATATATATATATATATATATATATATATATATATATATATATGTGTGTGTGTGTGTGTGTGTGTCCGCGCGATAAGTCTCGAACGAAATGTCTTACGTTTATGAAATTTGGTGAAAATATTGGAACTCCCAAACCATTGGACGACTTCGTTAACCAGACAGGTCCGATACCCGGAAAATGGTTTTTTTTGGCAATTTTGTGGAAAAAATTCGCTTTTAACCAAAATTTCCCCTTATTCAAAAATTTTTATAAATTTTTTTTACACCATTGGAAAGATCACATAAAAAATTACATAAAAAAGTTTTTTAAACTATTATTCTATGTCAACTAGTTTCCAAGAAAAACTTTTATAAAAGAAAATTCGCTATGTTATGCAGGATGCTGCGACAGGGGTATTTTCTATTTTTACTTAATTTCAGATTCAAAATTTTTAATTTTTGATGTTATTCTACAACAAGAATAATAAGAAAAATCTCCTAGAAGGTCTCTTATATCAAAATTTGTTGAGAATTAATTTTTAATTATTTGAAACTATTGATTCATTTGATAATCTCAAGTGACCTCCTGTGGGTATTCAAATTATTCAGAAATATTTTGTTACAGCTGATTTAGAAAATAGTTTTATTTCTGGTGATTTGCCAAAATGTGTTTAGCCGAGCTTAGCTATGTGCTCTTTACAAATCATTCCAAATTCTATTATATGCCCGTCACAAGTTTCTAAACAAGAAAATTACTTAACACTGAATTTAATTTCTGATTAATCTTAAATAATGTTGCGAGTGCATCTCAACTTATGAATGCGCAACATATATACTTCCTTCGTACACTTTCTTAAAACATACGGTATATTCGCAGGGATCACTAACCGTGAATTCACAAACTATAAACGTTTGATATGTGTCGTACGACCACCATACCATACCAACGATATACATACATACATACAAATTATACGCATCACGACATTGATCAAATAAAGATAGCTATATACATATAGCCGGTATACGGGTACACACGGTACACACCTTCGTCAGTCGCTATTAAGAAAGACATTCAGCACGTTAAATAAGAAAGATGACGTCACATCCACATATGTCTCAAGGACACTCCTGAGACATTTACTGTATGACGTCATTGATAAATATGAGGTACATACATGAACATATACAAAGACATTCATTGATACTTTTGTGTGTGTGTGTTGGTATGCTGTGCTGTGACATAGAACTTCTTTTAAAACTACAGACAAGTGTTTGAGTAACGACTGAAATTCTTTCTGCAAAAGGGAGTACATTTACACATACGGAACGGTGACATATGTAAGTTGTATGTTTACTATGAGCGCCGTTTGTGTAGCTATATAGCAGCTACTTGATATGCTGTTATGTATGTATGTCTAGGTCATTTGATTTCCTTTTTCTTTTTATATGTAAATAAATATCTTTGACAAAGGAGTTTCATGTAGATACATATATGTTTGTGGCTGTCACAATACATAAAAATATTGATATGACAAGTTGGATAGGAAGATAGATCAAGCGCCAAATTGTTACAATTAAAATGATGGTATTATAGAAAATAGAAATAAGGGAATTTCCATTAACAAATACTATTTAATTTAAAAAAAATTAAGCGCCACTTGCAAATATTACATCATTTTTGTTCAACAACGAAAGACACAGCGATTGATTAATCTGTAATACTAGACCAATGCTTTAATCGTAGCTTGGTTTATTATCGAAAAATGGAGTACCTCATCTATAAACATATAGTAAAAAACGATCAAATAGGAAATTTATAAAAAAAAAAAATAATATTAAAAACTCATTTTCCTGCGATACTTTTTCAGGAGTCATTAAAAATTAATTTTTTATTACTTATGCGGGAGAAGTACCTACTAACTTGGCGCACACATTTCTGTACGCAAAATAGCCATTTGCCCACTGTACTCTTCTCGCATACTTTTTTGCGTGTGGAAAGTAACTTTCCACACGCAAATTGACAATAAAACACGCAAAATTTAATCAAAACACGCAAAGCCGCCTCTTAATTTTTCATTTAATAAATATTTCATAATTATTTCTATAGAAACCACCAACAAAGTAATTTAAACGATAATTAATTCAGAAAAAAAAAAGACGAACACTTAAAAATATTATTTTAAAAGGTAATAAAAATGTCAAAAAAAGGTGATAATAATAGAAAAAAGTATGTGAAATTCGTAATAAAAAATAGTATGTGCAACTCGTGCGGGATTGTCGATTGCCCCACTCAAGCGAATGAGCGCACGAACGTAGTGAGAAACTTCGCTTTCGTGGGCAATCGACAATTTCCCGCACTTATTGCACAATATACTACTATCGATCAAATAAAATAAAAATTATAATCTAGTTTTCTAAATTGGTGGTTTTATCTGTAGATGTTTTTGTAAAAATATGTTTTTCCACAGACTTGTTTTTAGCGGTTGGTCTATAGGCAAATCACGAGGTTCACTAGAATTATCTGACGAAAGAGTCTCATCCAGCGAAGCAATTTGAACGAAACCTTTGCGAACTGGCTCTTCAAAAAGTGAATAAAAAGACACCTTACAGGTAGAACAAGAAGCCGAAGTTTGGCTGTCATTAAAGATGATGAGAATAAAGACGTATCAATAACAGTTAAATAAAATTATTAGTTTATTCTTATTCCTTATAAAGTGATTGATTATTCAAAGTGATATGAGTGTAAAGAGCAGTGAACAACTGCTTACATAAAACACAAAAAACCCACGGATGTCACATGGATATGTACTTGACGGTTTCTAGGACGTACATCTTTGTTTTCAATAGTTCAAGTCAAATTATTCCTTCTTGGAATTGATACACCAAGAAATTTTGAGTAATTATTACTGGTAAAAAAATAATGGAAATGTTGAACGAGAAATATCTATGATATTAAAAAGTGGTTTAATTTTGTACAACGGTCAAGAACAGAGATTACAAAAGAATGTATATGGTTCCTATTTGAAGTAAGCAAACCTTGCTCGTTCCAGAAATTATCACGTAATTATTTAAAATATTTTATAATCAACTAAGCATTGGAAGGAATAAGTCTATTACGGATTTTTAAGACGACAGTCAATGACATTTAAGAAGAACATGTTCATAATCCAACGCTAATTTAACTCCTGTAAGAAAGCTAAACATAAACTAATTCCTTCACTTTAAAACGACAGAGATTCGAATTTTAAAATAGTAACCACCTGTTTAAATATTTAGTTAAATTAACTTACCTGGAGGACAAATTTTACTTTTTTTTATTACATTAAATATTCAAACGTATAAAAAAATTGCTCACTCACCCATAGTTTAAATCGTTAATTTTTTATTTTGATATTTCCACCCAAGTTAAACTGTCGTTATCATCGATAGTATATTATTTTATAGTATTTTTTATACGTATGCCAGTACTGTATTTTAGCGCAGAATTATCACTACGATTGTACCTTGTTTTGTGCATGCCGGTTAGCTATTACGACCCTTGTCGACAGATGTCACTCAAAACGTCACTTATGATAAGATATTGCAACGAAAACTACTTGAGTTACTTTTGTATGTTGAAATTATAATATTAACTACCTATTTATAGAAGATAAAATACCCCTGTCGCAGCATCCTGCATAACATAGCGAATTTCCATTTATAAAAATTAGTTTTTCTCGGAAACTAGTTGACCTAGAAGAATAGTTTAAAGACCTTTTTTATATAATTTTTTCTCCTCTTTTAAATGGTGTAAAAAAATTTCGCAAAACTTTAAGTGGAAATTTTGGCAAAAAACTAATTTTCTGCAAGAACAAAAACCATGTCTCTGGCATCCGACGTGTCTGGTTGAAGATCGCATCCAAGAGTTTGGGGCTTCCAACATTTTCACCAAATTTTGTAAAAGTAGGACATTTCGTTTGAGAGTTATCGTGCGGACCCATATATATACAATACATATATATATATATATATATATATATATATATATATATATATATATATATATATATATATATATATATATATATAAATTTTAGTGAATATTATTTTCAGTTCCTAGGGACCTCAAAACAAATTTCTGCCATGTCCCGGGCTCAAGTCGCGTCATGACAGTGGCTGTAATAGTTGAATTCCATTCTGGAAATTCGCTAAAGCAATACTGGCTACTTTAATATAGGTACTCATGATTTAAGATTTAGTATGTAATTTCATTAATCATTCTTTTTAATTTTTCTTACGGTTTTTTTAAGTAATTCGTTCTGTCCGATTCATAAGTGTATATATATTCATAAGTGTTAATTCGCAACCACTAATGGCCTTGTATATACTTACTACAGACATAAGATTTGAAAATATAATAAAGGAAAGAAAATTATACTCACACGTGCCATGACAAAATGTCATTTGAATTGGGGAGAAATTGTTACTACTTATTTTACTACAACAACTTACTACTACACAGCGAATGTATTGTATACTGACGTAATCTGTACAATAAAAACTTAGTGCCCCTTTTGTATAACTTACCTACGTACGATCAAAACGAAAAACATTAAATTTCAACTTTTTTATTTGTATTGAAAGACAAAAAAAAATCAAGTACAGTTGTGTAAAAATTAAAAATTTAGAATACGGTAACAAAAAAGCGAATTTAACAAAACGAAAATTATTATGCAGAATTTCGTGATTTTTTTTAGACGTGAATGAAAAGCAGTAGAACCTGTTTATAATTAAAAATTTTATTATGTAGGTAAATCAGCTTTTCTGCAATATATTTTAGTGGCTAATAGCAGATGTTACAAAACTAACAAGGATTTGTTTAATATTTGCATAAATTCAGAAAAAAAATAAAAAGAATTTTATTTAGATTAAATTACATTTTACAAATTTATGAAAACTAATAGAGAGACACTTAGTTTTATTTTGCCGAATTTAACAATATACTGTCCTTAGCATTTATTATAGTTCAATTTTCATAACCTAAAATGGTATAACCTAAAATAGTATAATCTAAATAGTTTATGCCTTGATAAAAATTCTTAAAATTAGAAGGATGGTTTTGAAGGTGTAAATTAAAAATAGAATGTGTATAACAACTAACAAGTATTCAAGGAAAATTGTAACCGTTGCTATTTTCGTTGCTTTATTATTACAATAAATTCTTAAATATCACAAAGTGATTGAAAAAATTGTCTGGATCCGCCGGGAATCGAACCCCGGATCTCCCGGTAACTAGCCAGGCGTGTTAACCATTACACCAACGACCCATGTACTTCGACAGCCGCCCGATACAGAAATCATTCAATCACCTATGTGTATTAGTACTCTCTCTAATGCGAGAAACAGTTACAATTTTTCAATTTCAAATATTATCGAGTGCTTGTGAGACATTACTACATATGACAAACTTTTGTTTGCATTTCAACACACGCAGTATTCATATGCTCACTTATCGTTCAGTTAAACTGAAACTTTTAAGCACTCAATTTCTTTGGTATAGTATGACCAAAAACCACATGTAAATTAAAAATCACAAAGTGATTGAAAAAATTATCCGGATCGGCCAGAAATCGAACCACGGACCTCCCGGTAACTAGCCAGGCGTGTTAACCATTACACCAACGACGACATTTACATGTGGTTTTTGGTCATACTATACCAAAGAAATCGAGTCCTTAAAAGTTTCAGTTTAGCTGAACGATAAATGAACATATGAATACCTCGTGTGTTGAAATGCAAACAAAAGTTTGTCATACCTAGTAATGTCTCACAAGCACTCGATAATATTTGAAATTGAAAAACAATAAATTCTGTTTAGTTAATGGTGTAGTATACCTATACATAACACTATTTGTGTTAGCGACGTCGTTCGCGTGACGAGTCAATATAAAATCAGTATTAGAAATATAATTTCCACGTAATTCTTTCTCGAATCATTTTTTTTATTTTTCCGTGGAAAGAAAAGATATTTTCCCTCGATAAAAAGCATTATATAATATGTTGACCCAGATAATCTGTTCACTAGTTTTTACGTCATACTTGAATAGACAGACTTATAGGTACAACAAAACAAAAAGATTTAAAAATTTTGTATTTGATTGATCAATTTTTACCAATTTTGAATCTCACATAGGTGTGACACTTTTGGCTAAAATTGTTTGGCTCTAAATTTAGGAGGAGCAAGAAATAAGTACAATTGTACTAGCTAAATCTTTCTATACCCTCCCTGCATTCAGTTTTGAAATAATTCCTCTTTAGTTTAATTAATATCGTAACAAAAAGTATAGTTCAAGATAGATACTGAAAAAGGGATTAAACCTCAAAAAAATTACAGTGTCTTTTTAAGGAACATGATGTGACCAGCATATTCTTTGATTTGATTTTCGGAATTCGCCATCATCTTAGAAAAATGGCAGAAGAATCGGCTTTTTTTGCATTTATTTCATAAACATTTGCATTTATTTTACATTTGTTGTATTAATTTAATTTATGAATAACTATGTAATTTTCTGTGTATATAAATGTCTATTGTTCAAAACTACCAATAGGCTACTGTTAATAGTATTATAAAATCGACTATATTTTTAGCAGTGCGCGTTCGAAATTGATAATAAAATAGTCGGCGTAGCTGTAATTAAAAAATATGAGACATTGCAAATAATAAAATATGCGTCAATATAATAGCCATACCACAACGACACTAATAATAATTTAATAAATAATTATGAAACGGGATAACTTGGTCCATTGGGATTTATTAATGAATATGATAAGAGCGACTCATAAACACTTAACTCTATCCATAAAAATAAAACTGTACAATGATAAATTTTCCAAGCAATCGATCTTTATCTATTGTGTACATGCTGTTTCACTCTAAACGATAAATATCTGGCATATTCGATAATTATTAATTCCCAATCGTTTTAGCTATCGTGATTGTGTATAGTCGTTGCATGCAGTGTGTATGAGTGAGATAAAGGTATTTATAATTTGAAATCAGCTGCCCGTATATTTAATTTTTAAAAGTGTGCGTATATATAATGTACGTACCTATATGGTTGTCTCACTTTAACCACTGCCTTATAGATCCCTGTATTATAAAGGATCTTTAAATGATTTTTTGTACGGTACATCTCAAGAGGGCATCTCCTTCTCTCAACGTGATATTAAAACTCTAACTTTTAATCCAGCTGCTAACCAAAAATATTTTTCAATTAACAGAGTTGTACTATTTTGTAAAAATGTTTGCGAACGTTTTTTTTTTTTTTTTTTTGTTAACTTTAGAACATTTTTCTATGGGATTGTCGATAAGGTTCGTTTGCTGAAGTTGACTAGGGAACGCTTACTGGCAAATGTTTATCAGATTCTGTTAAAAAATATTTTTTAAATTAAGGATTAAGGAAAACTTTCAGGTAAGATAATGAACAAGCAAGACCAACAGAAATTAATAAGACTTTCGGCAATTTTCTCCCGTCTCATAAGGAAAGGAACAAAAATTAAATATCAGCTGTTGATTGGCCTGTTACACATGTGCTATGAACAACTGGACACGCTTTCCGAAAGTTTCTTCGTAGAAATAAATATCTTTTAAAAAGTACTAGAATTTCTTAAAATGTGCTGACATACATTGGTCGTAATTCATGGACTTGCATCAATGTGGACTTATGTATGTGAATAACTCTAAAAATTTTGTTCGTTTGTAGTGTCTAATATGAACAGCCGTCACATCTTTAAAAATGTAAGCATTCGTGATGACCATAGAGATACATAGAGAGACAACTTAAAAAATCGTTTAAAAAGTTAAATAGTCATTAAAGAAAAGATGACAGCAGTCATTTGTATTTCTAAACTATATTTTGTCTTTATCTAATGAATGACAAAATACATTTGTTAAAGAAATGCTAATTTTGAGTCAGGAATAAACAAAGATACACTAAACATTTAATGTCTTGTTGTCACACTCTTATCAATTGTTTATATTTGGGTTTTTGTTGTCATAGATCCCAGTTGTGTACAACATACTTGCTTCAAAAATAGGTACCTAGTTGGCCATCCATGTATATCACTGGTGATGACTTGATCTGTTGACTTATCTGACTGTAAATATATGTAATATTTACAGCTCTAAATATGTAACATTGACACGAAAATGTAAACTTTGTCAGTCTTTACCGGTTGATGTGTAATGTTATTTAGGTACATAATGTACCCAATAAAATATCTAAAATTGTGATGGTACTGTAAAATACTTTTTCGCTCGTATCGGCCATTTTTTTACCTTGACGTCTTGATGTCTAATTTTTTAAACATCCACATCGACCCCAAGGACGTTCATTGCCAGAAAAATATGCAGATTGTTCTAGATTCCTCATCTTTGTCTTTCATCCACTGTAGTTTTTTATGTGTTACTTATTATTTGTTGAACAAATACTTGGATATTCTCAAATTTCCTAAAAAGCGATATCTAAATCAATACTAAATACAAGAGTTTCCATTATAATGTAATGCGAACTTTCCTCATCTTTCGAATCCTGTATCGTCCATGTTTCTATCCTTAATAGTTTTCATATTATTAAATTTTTTGTAACTCTCAGAAATTAACCCTTGATAACTAAGCCTATTATATAGTCACGTTCTTACTAAGCCTTCGTAAGTTTGACGACGACACATGTTTTTGTTTTTTGTTTTTTCAAATCGAGTGCGCTGTGTACCCCCACTCGCCTGACGGCTAGTGGTGAACGCACGAGATCTCGTTGTCTGCGTATCAGTGCCTTAGACTTGTGACCAATTTAAGCCTACTCAAATATCTCACTTTACACATACGTATCGAAAATAATTATTATAGTTCTGTAACTAAAACAAAAACCACTGAAATTATACAATATACAATCTAAAACAATAACACTATCCATTTCATTGCTCAAAGATCAAAATATAGTAAGTTAAAAAAAAAAAATAAAAAAAAAAAAAAAAAAAAAAAAAAACGTGTAGTCGTCAAATTTACGAAAGTTTAGTAACCGCGTGACTTATAAAATGGTGCGTCGTCAAAATGACGAAGGTTTAGTTATCAAGGGTTAAGCATGATATATTTTAAAAGGGGGTACTAATTTTCAAATAAATACGTCTCTGTTCATGATTATAGCTCGAATTATGTATTTACACACATACACATTTAATATGGTAGCCGACAGAATAGTCTACTGTAAATACCTACTGTAGCTTTAGCTATATATAGTGCTAGAGCATCATACTATACACGTATGCAGCAGGAGATGCAGCACGCGCGTGTCTCGCACGAGCTTATTCTTCTTTCTTACGTTACGATGATTGCCAGCTTGGAATTATAATAATATATCACAAACCATTATACTGGAGCAACAATGCACTGGTGTAAAATATAATATGTATAGAGGAGAGTCTGTACCTATAGGTAATATAGGAGAAAAAAATAAAAGTATACTCACCCCAAAGCACCCTAAGAAGAATTAGGTACATATATAGCTACTGCTAGCTCTAACCCCCCTTCTCAAACACACAAAAAACAACTACTTAATGCACCCTTAAGGTATACTGCAAACCAGTAGTCACCAGATGTACATACGATATTATGTTTCGTCCAAAGACCTTTTTTTCTGCTTACTTTCGATTTTCTAAATAATAACACTGCATTATGCACTATGCATTGTGTGTGCATTTATCATACACATATTTAATAATATGTGTATACTATAATTTAAGAATTAATTTATCATAGTCTTGAATATATATTTTAATTCAAATAAAAGTTGGGTTGTGATTATCGATATTTTTTGAGAGTAGAATATAATAAAATTATTACTTTAAAATTTTCTTTCTGGTATCGTTAGCAATGTCGCACTTGCTCAAACGTTTGATATTTGATTAGTATCAAATTACTACCAAAATTGAATAAAAGGAGAAATAGATATTTCGAGAACTGCTGTCCAAAATATAGGCAGTTTGTTTGTTTCGAGTTACGACATCAGTAAGAATATTTTTTAATTTTTAAAATTATTTAACGCCTTTAAATGATTAAGACGAGTTAACTCGTCCTGCAATCTAGCGGCTCAAAATGCTGTGATATGTATCGAATCACTGGTACAGGTGCCGCCATCTGTGACAAATTTTTAGAAATATGGTATAATTCTAAATGATATTCAATTTTATCAGCATAGTTTAGGATAATTTATATTTTGTAAATTCCTAGGGTTCACTTTTTTGATGTTAGTATCTTTGATTTTTTTTCATTTTCTTTTTTTGTAACCTTATCTATTGTATTTATCACTGGCACTAAAAAATCTGGCATTTTGAGACAAAAAATTTTTTCCATATGGTTTGTTTGAAAGGTTAATATTATGTTTAACAGTTTTCTACTCAATAAATGTTTTTTTCGGCATTTAGAAAAAGTCTGGAAATGTAAACAGCTGGAAAATTATGCTCTGAAAGTTTAATTAAACCCGTTTGCAGAAACTCCTTCCTATATAAATGTATGCAAAAAATGACTCGACTTACAAACAATGAATAATTTAAGAAGCCCACATGCCACAGTGTCGAAGACTGTCTGGATATAAATATCCAGATATCCATAAACATGATGGAACCGTTTCGTTGGATGGTTTTCTGATATCACAGAGGCACAAATGTATATAACCAAACAAGCAGATAGGATCAAGTTTCGTTTTAAATCTTTTGCACAAATCATTCAGATATTATATCGATAGTACCTGATTGTGTCATGTCCCAATTCTAATCGAAATTAATTTCAACAAAATTATTGATAATCTCCTTCTTGAACTATATGATTCAAGAAAGATATTTCGGCGGGGATAGTGCAAATCCGCGTATATACCATAGATAAAGAGTGCGTATCTACATTAGACCTGACCACAAACGCGGGATCGCCACTTGCCGGCAGTAGATCTACAGTATTGTTATTGGGCAATTCCTTGCTCTCCGTTAGTCGAACAAAGTATCTATCAAAGAGGTAGCTGCTAATCAGGTTCCTGCGTTCACTCCCTGCGAATTTTTCAATTGGCTACATTTGTCAGATACGCGGAATTATCCAATGCTAGTTACGTGTATTTGCACTATCCCCGACGATATGGCAATGTATAAATATCTACCTGTCGTCATTTATAAAACTTTTTAAAATTTTTTCCCTCCCTAGGGAATTTTTAGGGGCTAATAGATCTTAATTGTTCTTTTTTAATGGAAAATATTTAACATGGTTTAAAAAAACAATTCAAAAAAACATAATCGCTTATAAATTATTCTTTCAAGCGAATTCTAACTAGCCAGTTTTCACTTTTATTAATATAAATTCAAAAATAACTCTTTTATCTAAAACCACTGAAAAATTCCTTATCAGCATGTATCTAATAAAAAATTATTTGGACGGACGACACTTTTGTTAAATTTTCCCCTCCTTTAATTAAAATATTTAGGAAAGCAAAACATCACATTCTTTTTTTGAACTCTAATTAATTTACATTTCCTTTGTGCCCACTGTTATTTATAAGCAACACAATAAAATTTAATATTTGGTCTATTATTTACAGACAAGTCTTTTCAAGCTTTGTTTATGTGTATAGTATACAAAGTACGCTTACTTTACTACATTTTATAGATTACGTAGTTACTAAGCTACGCCATCCAAATCATTTCTAGTCATAGAAAAAAATCTCAATATAATAGAAAATGTAAATGTGTCACGTGGCCAAGTTTATAAGATAAATACCGTCCGTAGATGAAAGTTAGTAAAGTTTACTACTACTATGGGTGGACTTTAGATGTGAAATCTCTTGTTTGCCATATGCCAATATTGGGCTCTTTTTTCATGTGTACGTACATGCACGTATATCATACATAGCTGTTTCTAAACTGGACAAAATATTATTTTTAAAATGACATTGGATGCAAGAAAAAACTTTGTTTCAATGTTTATAAGCCGTTCCAAATGTTTTCGTATTCCTAACCCGAGTAAATATGCGAACGATCAGAAATTTTGGATTAAAGTTTTAAGTTCAGCGTAAATTTTTGGTCAAAGAATAGTAAGTAAATCAAACACTTAACAAAAATAACGATTATTAAAAATCTATTCTTTATGGTGTTTTACAAACCTGAATATCAATATAGCATTAACATTAGGGAGCTAGGTCTATAACCTGTGTTAAAATGACCATGGATGCCGTACGGTGTTAAGCGAAACCCGACTACCTACGATATAATACTGTTCCGCGCTAACAATTCCATATGAAGTGTATTAGTAGTCAAAATAGCATAGTAGTTGGACGTTTCGTCATAATAAATTACGACCGTTTATCGATTAATCTTTTTTAACTTTTCTTTCAAGCAGACTACAACGTGAATCTTGTTTTGACCCCCTCTTCCGCGGTAAAACGTAGTTTTTTCTCATTAAGAAGATATTTTACGCTGTTTTCTCTTATCAAAAGTTACTTAGTTTTACATTTTAAATGTAATTCACATATTATCTAACAGGCATCTTATGGATATTGGTAATCGTAACCGAAACTATCGTATCGGAAAGCGAAAACCTATCCGAACCAAAAGTTTCGAATTTGTTTCAGATAATAACAGACAACTGCCGTTGGAATACTGAGGTTAAATCGAAGCAAATTTTTGCTACATATATTTCTCTTGACAGATTTCCGTTGATTTGAATTTGGTGTTCACTTTTTGGGGTAAAATTCTCCCCTTTTTTCTAAAAAAAAAAGTTTTTATTATTACATATCCGTAACTGAAACCGAAACTGAAAAAAGTATTTTTAAATCTGTATCCGTATCCAAAATTTCATATCCATAACATTCTTACTATCTAAAATTATATTTGAAAATTTTTTTGCAAATGTCTGATATAACGTATATACAATATATAACGTATCATTGTTTATACTTCTTGTCAATAAGTTAATGTAAAAATAGTTAGTTTAGGTAAATTTTGAACTAAAATAATATTTATTTTTTAATATAAAATAAGACTTATTTTTGATAGTTTAGTAAAATATTTTTCCAAACCTCTTTACTGTGAACACGTTTCTTTACTGTAAAAATTTAACTATGAAAACTGTGTAATCCATTTGATATAGTTTTGCGAATTCACATTCACGTTTATTTTAATAGTAGCAAATAAAATTAAGAAGACTTATATAACTAGACTTCCTCTTTCTTTTATTGTAGCCCAACATAGCTTTCTACTCCCACTTCCACCCTGACCAGACTATGTATTTAATTTTCTTGGCAATAATACCTACATCAGAACAAAAAAATAGTACATTACGATTTCAACAATTCCAAATTATAGTATTCTATCTAAACCTAACACGATCTAGGATTTACGTAATAATCTAGAAAAATAAAATATTAGAATTTTAACTTTCACTATAAAAATCGACCTTAAAATACTTTTGAAAATATCCACTTGTTACTTAGTAAACTAGAATTAAATTTCCCACGTAAGTGCTGGAAGATCGACGCTTACTGTTGTCTCCGATCAATTTTATTTAAACGTAGTATCCCTCATTATTAAATTTATAGGGGATTTTATGATTTGATGATTTCTAAGCGCACGATGAATGGGCAACCTACTAACATAGTAGATATATGTAGATAGTAACAGGGAAATCTACATTACAGTAGTGTAGTCGTCATAGGGAGGTGAAAAGAAAAAAACCCCGAAAATACCGAGCACATATAGGTGCTTACTATCTTAGATGATGATGGATTTTTAGAGGGTAGGTTAGTAGGTTATGAGAAATGACAAGGGTGGTCGGGAGCTGTCGATTTGTTATATGTATGCGTTATAATACTTCGTTATCAAGAAGGGGGAAATCTACAGTGTAAGATAATAGAAGTATTGTATGTATGCGCTCATCAGCACATCAAGGGTGTATATTCATTTTTTTTTTACTTTGCACACACAGCTGTCTTTTTAAGCGTCCTAAAACTAGTGCAACAGCGTCTATGTGTGTCCGTCTGTCAGCCCTTTTTTACTTTCTCCATATTGGATGACAGTGAGATATTGTTTGCAAATTTGATGATTCTCCACTAGGTTTATTCAATTTTTATTAGAGGATTGAACAACTGCTACCACAGCCATACAACACCACCATGATGATTTGTAAGTTATTTGAATTAGTCGAAGAAATAAGCTGATTTATAGCACATAGTATGTTGCAGACTATCAGTCTGAAATTGATAAAAAGTAACTGCGAAAGTTTCATCAGATCACCAGCAGTCACAATAACTGTAGAAGTTGTCGTAAGCGATACAACAGCTTTAAGAGAAATCTACTTAATAAAAAACTCTAGAACTGACTGACTGGGGGACAATTTGGGCTTAAACCAATGGGTCTAGGAGCACGAAAATTTGCACAGGAGTTCCCTATATAACGTGGGTGAGTACTGAGGAATGATTTTGAAAGATTCGTCCCCTAAGGGGGTTAAATAGGAGATGAAATTTTGTATGGAAGTTTAGGCTTCTCTTTGTGAATAAAAGACAGTTGTATCAGCAGCGTTTTTGTAAATTCGTCTCCTAAGAGAATAAAATAAGGGGCGAAATTTTGTATGGAAAGCAGGTTAAGTTATGAACTTATTTGCAGATAAACAGTTTAAACAATATCAATTTCAAAATAAAACTTATTTTTATTACAATGTTAGGGTTAAGCTCTTATTAATCTAGATTTTTTAGTATTTTTTGCAAAAATTTTCATGTATTTTTATCAGTAGATTAAATTACAAGACAGGAGATAATATGCTATGACCAAAAAAGGATATTCGTTGCCGTTGGAATATTCAATGGATAGATGCATAAGAGTTCTATATCTATAAATCTCCATGAATTATTATTATCCTGCATATAATATTTAAACATTTAACATCTTAAAATATATTTAATTTGAAACTAAATCCATTTAAAATTTCCTTGTTATACATTACCCATATAACTAACTATATTCTGTCTGATATATTATTTTACTTAATGGTAGGTGCGACTCACTGAATGGAAAATGTCTTCAAACTTAATACATGCGGAAAATAAATGGCGCCTTAATATATTCAGTAAATAAATAAACACAAAGAAAAGAAACAAGTTGTCCGTCCACGTCTTGCTCGTATTCATCATATTCCTTAAAGTAAATTATTAAATAACTTTACCTTAACATCTAAATATGAAATGTAAACAAAACGCAGGTAAATTGTCGCGGTGATAATAAAATCATTCATACACTTTGCTAGGTGTAACGAACCTCCGTACACTCCGAACATTCGCTCCTTATCCAACACTGTGCAATATTAATTTAAATTGAAAGGAATGGAGTGAATGGAGAAAAAGGAAAAGCAGATAGTTAGAAATAAGGGGTGAACCAGTAATGTACATACATACATACTTACAGGAAGTCGCCATCGTGTCGGAAGTAGCTAAGTAGTAGCGCACAATGAGCAGTTCCGGTAAATGCATCATATACACCTACCTACATAGAGAGAACGAAGTATTAAGTCACGCTAACTTACTATAACACTAACAGCTAACAGTTCATCTAAATATAGTAATAATGATAATAATAATGGATATGACGTATACAGTAATATAACCTGCCTAGGTATTATTACACTTTATTGTTCTTGTGCAAAACTATCCCCATTCCATTGCCACTATTACGTTTAGATTTCATACATGTAAATGTAATCTAATAGACAGTGTTAGTAATGCCGTATATCCCTAATAATATTATGTGAAAAAATTAATTAAATAAGAAAACCGCAATATTAATTTTATAACATTCTACGAAACCAAAAACGAAAACTTATCATTTGACTGGCCTATTTAATCATTACCTAAATGCCATATTTCCAACTATTTTAAAAACTTTATAACATAAAAAGCCCTCAGTCTTCGTAGACATCCTTTTTGAAGTTTGAAATTATTTACTTCGTTCTCTAGCCTACAAGAGAACTGCATGAACTAGAAAATTTAAATAAATCTAAAATTTGCCAGTAAGTAGAGGACCTAATAACATAAAAGTCACCACATGATATCATAAGAAAATGAAATTGTGTTTATATGTATAGGATATTATGCAGAACTCTAGTAACAAATATTATTTTTTACTGAGATGGGAGGACTGAAATCATTTTCTTCAAGTGTCAACTTAAAAATTTTAAAATTGATGAAATTTTGCTTACATGTTCATTGTATACATTGAGCACACAATTTCAGGGGTGAAACAACAGCATATTTTCGCTCCGTGTACATATTTTAATATCCAGATTCAAGATATTTAGGTACCTATATAATTAATCCCAGCCGCATTTTCGTATCCTACTTTTCGTTTCATTTGCTCTTTAAATTGCTCATTTTTATAAGTTAAATGTTTCTTACTTTAGCAGTAACACCCACTTTCTTCGACTATTTCTTGCAAACTCTCCAAATGTGAAGAAATTCGGACAGCGAACTCAACTTTCAAACTAAAATTATTCAACATCTTCAATCAGTTCATCTAGTAAATATAGCAATTGCATTCGTTACATTTGTATTGGACGATATACAATAAGAAAATAAGAACGTTATATTTAACAGTACAAAAACAAAATTTACTACATGAATAAAAAATTTTTCTTAGGACCCTTTTCATAAAAAATCTTAGAGTTATATTTAGATTAAACTAACTTTACCATTTTAAACCACATTAAAGTTAGATATTCATCTACTTTATCTCGACTTGACCAGTTTCGATTAATATTATCTTATTGAATAGTAGCTTATGAACGAATGAATGAGTACCATATTTTATTTAGTTACTTTGGTGAAGTTCTCAAAGGGAATTTGATTACATAAACGGTTCTTATTTTGAGAGAAATGATTCACAATCTTTATTCAGAAGAAATAGGAATGAATTCTAATTTGGTACTTCTATGGGTGCATACTAGTTCTCTCACGCGGTCAGATTTTAATCTTATCTTGAAAAAGGGTCGTAGGTTAGTTCGCTCCCGCGGTCAGATTTTAATCTTATCTTGAAAAAGGGTCGTAGGTTAGTTCGCTCCCGACTTACTATCTACAGACAGGTAAATTTAATTACCTAAATGACGATGGGGATATTCCATATAGTAAGATGAAAAGCAAATATTCGCACATTAGTTATTATTTGTGGTCAATCAGTTGAAGATAAAACTAGTTTAACAACCAATCTATATATTGTCATCGATATGGAAATGTGAAAAATGGTAAGTGAAAACGTCAAACTCATGTTAACTGTAAATAATTATAAATATAATTTTCATAAGAACATAAAAACATTTAAATAAAGGCACAAAAAGGTGTATCGCTAATTTGCGTAAGGGATTTGTAGAAGGAAAAATATTGAAACAAAATGTAATAAGTAGATTCGACTTCGTAAAATTTATGTCATATAAATTTACACCAAATATATAATGTACTTAATATTAAGTTATAAAAGAAAAATAAACACATTCTTATTTTGCTGTTCAATTTGTGTAATTTCTCTTTCTTTGGGTTCTTAGAATGAACCTTAATCGCATTAGCATATAGTTACGGGAGCGAACTATAGTATACGGTTTAGACGGGAGCGAACTAGTGTGCGCCGACTTCTATTTGTTAGATTTAACACTTTGACAGTCATTGACGTTGTAGAACGTCAAGTGGAACCTTACTAACATAAACACCACGTCGCAGAACGTCAGCAATTCCATATAAAATGTATTAGTTGTCAAAATAGTGTACCAGTTGGGCGTTGACTTAATGAATCATTATTTTTATAATGTCAGTTTTATACACTATTATATATTTCAATACGGTCAGTAACAGTGTCAGTGTTATGAAGTATTGACAGTACTGCTTTTAGCGAATTTCCAGAATGGAAACTCGCTATTCCAGCCTTGCTCATGGTGGAAGTTCAGCCCGCGACTATGGCAGAAATTTGTTTTGAGGCCCCTAGAACCCAAAAATAATATTCACTAAAATTTATATATATATATATATATATATATATATATATATATATATATATATATATATATATATATATATATATATGTATGTATGTATCGGTTTATGTATGTATATATGTATCAGCACGATAGCTCTTCAGGAAAAACTGCTAGCTTTACGAAATTTGGTGACAACGTTGAAAGTCCAAAAATCTTGGATGAGTTCTTCAGCCAAGCACGTCGGATGCCAGGAACATGGTTTTTGTTCTTGCAAAAAATTAGTTTTTTGCCAAAATTTGCTATAATTTAAGAGTTTTCGCCACATTTTTTTACACCATTGCAAAGACGGAAAAAAATCACATAAAAAAGGTTTTTGAACTATTATTCTAGGTTAGCTAGTTTTTGAGAAAATAAGAAAACAAGTTCTGGACCCACCATCCACTACCGGGGCGGTTCTAGAAACCTCCGGCGGTGGGTGGAGACTCATATTTGTTTAAAATATTGCTTTTAAATAAAATGATTTTTTGAGTTTGTTGGTGCCAAATTGATTTATTCTGAAACTAAAATACCCCTGTCGCAGCATCCTGCATAACATAGCGAATTTCCATTTACAAAAGTACGTTTTTCTCGGAAACTAGTTGATATAGAGTAATTGTAAATAAAAAAAATCTTCTTTATGTGAATTTTCCGCCTCATTCCGCCAAATCTTTTTCACGAAAAATGTCCAAAACACTGTAAACGTTTTCACGAAATTTCTTAAAAATAAGATGTTTCGTTCTTGAGTTATCGTGCGGACACATTTATATATATATATATATATATATATGTTTACTAAGTGTGAAATTTCGTGAAAACGTTTACGGTGTTTTGGACATTTTTCGTGAAAAAGATTTGGCGGAATGAGGCGGAAAATTCACATAAAGAAGGTTTTTTTATTTACAATTACTCTATATCAACTAGTTTCCGAGAAAAACGTACTTTTGTAAATGGAAATTCGCTATGTTATGCAGGATGCTGCGACAGGGGTATTACTAATCTTAATATGTATATAGACCGTTTTAAAAAGAATCCGACGAATATTGTTAGTATATACCTAACTTTTAATGTTACATCAAACTCCATATAACAATGACAGAATTTAAAAAAGATTTATTGTGTCAATATAACATTAAATAAGATTAGAACGTGCCTTGAACTATTATATCCATCTTAATTATAAATCTAACTTTTATTATTAAAGACATTTCTGCAAATTTTACATTTCATTCTTATTTTACAAAAAAGAAATTCACTTTAAAATTATATTAATACAAATTAACAATAGCACGCCTACTTTTACATACAGGGCTTGTAACTATCTCTTGGAGAAGTATTGTTTGATTTCTTAAAAAAAACACGGGAAATATATAACAACGGAAGGAACAAAAATCTTTATTATTTTGTAGTTTGAGGTGTGGGCAGATGTAACTTTTAAACACAATAATTTT
This sequence comes from Brachynemurus nebulosus, assembly GCA_035578155.1. NCBI lineage: Eukaryota > Metazoa > Arthropoda > Insecta > Neuroptera > Myrmeleontidae > Brachynemurus > Brachynemurus nebulosus. Next base: position 57,960,854 of record JAPWDM010000001.1, read on the forward strand.
ATGTTATTTTATGTTTTTTTCTTTGTGTTGCATAGAATTGTCCTTAATAGTGTCCTTACTTACCTTAAGTATGTCATTAAATAATTGTGTTAAGAGATAATTATTAATAACAATAAGTGTCTTCCGTTTAAGGTGATTTACTTCACTTTCGGTATTTTTTCTTACATTCACACAGAGGAAGACATAAATTTTTAAATTATTTGTGGATTGTTGACAAATTGGCCGTAGTTACTTCTGACCTATTGATTAATTATTGCACCTATGAAGTGTCAAAAAAAGGACAAAAAGAGATTTCTCTAAATGTTGTAACTTACGTTATTGTCAGTTTTTAAAAAGTAATTTTCAGTCATCGAATCTGAAATTGTTTTCATTCGCAACAATAGGTGATTTTATGGCAACTTACTATGTGTTACCTGTTTAGAAGTTCCCAGATAGTTGCCATAAATAGAAATACTAATAACATTCAAAATGGATTAGGAAAATCAGAGTTAAAGATTTACAACCATACTTATTGCAAATTTTGTAATTAAAGTTCACACGTCTTTGAATCTTATAATGACAGTGGTTTACTATTTCCTGTTGTAGGATTATAAGATAACCAACCATTCTTAGCTTTAAAACAATCAGTTTCAACCAAAAACGAGGTCTTTGATCCCAATGTTTCAACCTGTATGCATGTTAACCAGCAGCTTATTATTTTGATAACAAACGGTAGTTTCCAAAAAGGTTGCACCATTGAAAACTTGAAAGCTTATTGGTTGTAATCTCAGTCGAAGCTACAAGAAAACTTTAATATTCGTGAACATAAAATGTATCATTATACATTTGTCAGTTAATTTTAAGTAAAAAGTAATATTTACAAAAGAAATAAATATAAAAATTTATTAATTTCCTACAATTTATTATATTTAATAAAATGCTACGTATACCACCTGGTATTTCTTCAGGAAAAATATAAAAATATTCACCTATTAAATATATTCCATAATGTTCTTTTCTATTATTATTTTGAAAAAAAAGAAAGAATAAGACAAATTTGAAAATTATCTTCCGCCTTCTTTCAAACATCTTCAAATTTATAACATTTAATAAATCATTATACAGGGAGAATACATATTTCTGTTAAGGCTCGATTATGTATAATACCTTTTTTTTGCAAAAGTAATAGAATGAATCTCTTAAGATCAGCAATGTATTTAAAGTCCTCAGTAAGTACCCGAACTGATTGTTTAATCTAGTAAATCTAACATGCCCGGTGATCTAGAATATACTATATTAGATGATTCCCGTTGAGTAATCAATAAGTAAGTAAAATAGAGACTGATTCTACAAAATGTTAGAAGCATATAAAAAAATACTATTTAACAAAATAAACAGTATTACCACTTTTAAATACTTATGAGCAAAATCAGAATTGGTGCTGCATTTCCTACAACACCAAGACCAATATTATGTATTGTCTAGTAGAACCAGTACCAAAATTATAAATATGGTTGCAATACTAGTACCAAGTGAAAAAGATCAAGAAAAAAGCAAAATTCTTGCTAAAATATAAAAGCTAGAGATTTAATTAGACAATGTTATTAAATTTTTTGAAAATCTTCAAATCTCCGCATAATATCTCATTAATTAACAATTTACTAGAATTTTCAAAGATTTCTTAAACACCGTGACCGCAATGTAATTTAAAAAGGCAAGAATAAGTAAAATCAGTTCTGCTCTTGCAATATCTTTAAACAAGCCATAAAGCCCATAGTTTTCTCTCCTCTCTGAAGATTGTAGGTGGGTATTCTATACTTACCTGTCGCACGAATTTTGTCATATAATACAACCTTTACACTTAATTCAAAAACGTAACATTCTTTAATGGTTAATAATTGGAATTAAAACATATGTTTCACCCTCAATAACATTCTTCAAAAATATATGTAGAAACTTTTTTTTCATATAATAACCTCAAAGGTCCAAACAAATAAAACTTTTGATAATCTTTTTTTCTATTTGATTTTGGTTTACGGGTCTTTTTTATATCTCACCTGTTTATCGTACTTAAGTGCATAAATATGATTTTTTAAGAGGCTTTATTAAGCTACTTTGATATTTGTGCAATAAAATAAATGTTATATCATATGTTTATACGTTTTTTTTCTTTTTAAAAGAAAAAGAAGAATCCCCGTGCTACAAACAAAGCATTTTTTGTAGGAGTTTTAATTGTCTTATTATAAACACAATTTTTTAAAGGTTTTTTTATCTATTCATTTTTTTTGAAAAGAACATTTTGTTGCGGTAGATTAAGTATTTGGAGCACGCACTATAAAAAATTGCTAAATAAAGTAATAAGTAAAAATATATTCATAAAATATTTACCACGTAAAGAAGTGTACTATAGAAACAGTATTGTTTAATAAAAGAAGTGGTATGGTAGACAGAGTTGTGCTAGGTAAGCACAACTGCGATTAGGTTCACGTTTTAAAATACTGGGAGTTGTATTCGTTACTGGAACTAGAACTGTCTGTTACCGAAGTCGAACTGTTCCTTGAATATAAAAAGGCGAGCAAATGCGACGACAAATAAAATCTTAATATTGTTCAAAGAATTATTAGTTCAACAAAGCTATGTGAACTATGCAACTGCCTCTCGAATATTCGAAATTTGAAACCGGTATTCAATAAAAATCCTTTGTACCTAATGGTATGGTTCATTTCAGTTAAATTTGACCATGCTTCGTAACTTTGAATTTAAATAATTTCCGTTTTCTTGCAGTTTATGTTTACAAAAGAATAGAAGATCGATTTGTTTCGAATATAAGAATTATTTAATTTTTTAACGAAAACTCATGATCAATTTTATCTGAAAAGAGGTATACCTCTTTTCTTTTCACCTCAAAAGGACCGGAGATAAAGGATCCTCGAAATTTTAGCTACAGACAACGAAATTCACTCTACCTAGAATTTCAAGGATCTTTTATTTCCAAACTCTTACATCCCATTCTTAATGTTCGTGAAATTTTCAGATTTTTCTGAAAAACCGGGAACAGCAATTTTTATAATGTTTCTCCAAAAAAAAAAAAGAAAAAAAATGGACAAAATTATGTAGTTATAAAATTAACCCCCAGAATCGAAATTCAACTTCACATCTGGAATTAAACTACCACACTTTATTTCCGTGCCAAGTTTCGAATTTTCGCGTCGAGTGGTTTCGGAGGAAATTCTGTGAAACTCGGACTGACACTGAAATGATTGCATAAGTGTTCCGTTTTGCCAATTTTGGTACGTAACAATAAAAAGGTACAATAAGGTACAAATTCAGTCAAATGCTGCTTTAAAATGTTGAATATCTTGGAAAACCACGAAATTCACTCTACTCACTCTACTTATAGAATTTCAAGGATACTTTACCGCCGGAATTTTTGAGACACAAACAAAAAGAGGTACAATGAACAATCAAATAAAAATGATTCTCTATCGAATGCTGTTTTCAAATTTCGAATATTCGAAAGTAAGTTGCATAGTTCATATAGCTGTTCAACAAATGATTTTGGAAATTTAATAAAATAATTTTGATATATTTCTACCCTACATGTAATTAACCCAGAACACATACTCTGGATTGATTTCCCTTCTAACGTTTAATATGTGGACGTCACAAATCCTTTTAAATGCTTGCAATCTGGGCAGATAATATTATGAAAATTTTTACACTTAAAAACGTTAATAATTTTGGAAATATATATTCGGAACATCTTTCTAAATGAGAGGCACTATCTTAACTTTCTAAACGACCTGAAACGTTGCCTCTGTTTTGTTGTAGGCATTTTTATCAACACATAGCTTGAATCTGAAAGATTTTCTAAGGTTAAAATTATTTGCAACATAATCATTAAAATAAAAATGACAAGAAAAATAGCGAAAGAGGTAAAATTTTGGGATAGAACGAATTGAAATTCCTTTTCAATATTTTTGATTTCTTAGAATCGCTTTCTTTAAATTTCATTTTGTTTTGAAAGACGTGTAGAAGCAGATGCACTTACTTAACATATGATATGTTTGCTAATTTTTAGGTAAAAGTTTTTCAAAAAGGAATCTATCAGAAATAATAAAAGTATATCAATATCTGTCTGCTTTCGGTACTGATGCACTGTCATATGCACATATGCGTTAGTTAGTGAATGCATTCATGTGTACCATATATGTTTACATTTCACCCAAAACCATATGTTTGCTATCTTATATTTTTATAAGAAAAGATTATTTTTGTATAAAACGCAACCCTTTTCTATGATTATTTGCAAATATTAAAACTTGTGTCCTTGAATAGGCATCTCCTTACATGTAAATACTCGTACATTTATTCATTTGATACCCACTTTATTGTACTACGTAGAAAATATCAAATCATTCTCTCCTACAGTGTACATTCAAACTCAAATATTAAATGCCAACATGGTTGAAAATTCTCATAGTAAGGTTTTCTATTCCCTTCTGATCTTTTTTTTTTAAATTTTATGTAAACATGCAAATTATTTAAAGAGTTTTAGAAAATCAAAACTTCTAATCTTTTTCTTATTGTTAGGGCCTCATTGTGAGTGTAATAAAATTTGAGTGTCATGCGTAAGAGTGGTTAAATATTTTCTAAAATAAGAATATTCCCGAGTATTGAATATAAGAACCCATTTGTCCTTTTTATCGACTGTAAAAGAAATGAACAATTTCGCTTAAGCAGAGAAGTCATAAGCTAACTTAACAATATATGGATAGTATATCCATCAAATTAAGGGTGGTTCATTTTGAATGACACTAATAAAATCATTTGATTATGAAGATATCTTGAGGTACCTCTGTTGTAACCATTTTGTTGTTACACGAGAAATTTTCTCGGGTAAATTTGTGTTTACCTAACGAAAGTTTGTTGCTTAGCAATTTAACAAGAAGAATTGTTAACTAGCAAAAACACAACCGGTAGAGGCAGTTGTAGAAAACGTAAAATTTATTTAGAAAAAATACAAAACTTGGGTATAATATAATAACGACAATTTAACGGTTAAAATATAAGTAAGTATAATTCATATAATTATTTGATATTTAGTTTCTATGGTTTTGAAATAAGTTAAATTTACCAATAAGAGCTTTTGTTCTGTCGTGTTTATCTACAATGAAATGGCCAATGGAATATTTTGTACCATTTTTTTTTCGCTATAGAAATCGGCCCTAACTTTTTTTTCATGGTAAAAGTGAAAATACTACAGTATTGTAATGGGACTTGTTACACGTGAGTTAAATCGTTACAATTATGTAATTACTAAATTCGAACTACGAACTAGTAGCGGACAAAAAAATTATAATTAATAATCAGAAATACTAATCATTCGATTAATTTTATAGACTATTTTTGAAATATCTCATTAACATATCAATCGATTATGTGAATCATTCAACATCACCCTCCTCCAAATCAAATAGTTACAATATTTGAAAGAAGAAAGGTAAACAAGCAGAATTTGAAGCATATGATATTGTATATATAATATTTTTGCTATTTATAAATTAAACTTCGGGATAGGTTAATATCTATCTGACCGTTACGGTATTTTAGCCCAGAATCTGCTTCTGATATGAATGAAAGTTTTAACACAATCTTAACCTTTTCACAATCACACATATCAAAATGCACACATTTAAAAATTGCAATTATTTGAAAAAAGGAAAAATAAGTATTATGGATTAGAGAAATAGGGTTTCAGGCAACAAATGTCTTGCAAGTAAAAGTATTATATTTTTGTATTCAAAATAAAGGTGTTCTTTAGTCGGCACCCGTACACTCGTCATAGGGTTAAGTAATTATAAATATTGTTATACCTAAGGTAGGTGCATCTGCCCGATCTTTGTAAATATATTCAAAATATAGAAAAGTATAAAAATTAATTTATCGCAAATTTTATAGGAAATAATATTTATAGATGGCTCAAATTAAACTTATGATATCACATAAAAAAATACGCCGATATCATAGGCCAATGAACAAAATATATGATCATAGGCCAATGAACAGATTCGTATGAATCTACAAAAATTAAGAATTCAGTCTATACGAAAGGAACAAAGAACTTATGAGAATGTACAGTACCGGAAAGAAATTAGCTCCGAAAGCTGAAAAATCTTTTTGTTTTTTAGCGAATTTCTAGAATGGAAATTCAGCTATTACAGTAGGTCTCATGACGGGACTTGAGCCCGGGACTATGGCAGAAATTTGTTTTGAGGTCCCTAGAAACCGAAAATAATATTCACTAAAATTTATATATATATATATATATATATATATATATATATATATATATATGTATATATGTATTTATGTATTTATGTATCAGCACGATAACTCTCGAACGAAACGTCCTAGGGTTACGAAATTTGGTGACAACGTTGGAAGTCCAAAAATCTTGGATGAGTTCTTCAGCCAGACACGTCGGATGCCAGGAACATGGTTTTTGTTCTTGCAAAAAATTAGTTTTTTGCCAAAATTTCCACTTATTCAAAAATTTTTGCCAAATTTTTTTACACCATTTAAAAGAGGAGAAAAGGTTACATAAAAAAGCTCTTTAAAGTATTATTCTATGTCAACTAGTTTCCGAGAAAAACTAATTTTTATAAACGGAAATTCGCTATGTTATGCAGGATGCTGCGACAGGGGTATTATATGATTAAATTGCTCTCAAATTGCTCCTTTAAAATCGGTATTGTAATTGCTTTACCTGAAACTTAATTATTTAATTAGTTATTTGTAAAGAAAAAAAATTTTTTTTCCGTTAAGTTATCAAAATCCCCCAAAATAATATTTTTTTATATAATTTCTTTACGTCAATAAATTGCTGCTAATTTGCTCTATTTAATTTTTTAAAAGCTAAATATTAATTTTTGTCAATAATTGGCAAGATTTTGATAATGCAAATCGTGGAAGAAAAAAGTTTTTTTTGTTTCTAAATAACTAATTAAATAATTAAGCTTCAGGTGGAGCAATTACTGATCCCAAAGGTGCAACTTGGGAGCAATTTAGCCATATAAAAATCAAAAAGATTTTCCAACTTTTGGCACTAACTTCTTTCCGGTAAGTACAGTGCGCTAAATAATGCTACTTACAATATTGTTACATAATATAGTAACAAACAATACATTTGCACCTGCTGCAATTAGTATATCCATCATTAGTTAACGCACTACTTTCTCATATATGGATAGTGTTCTTTGTTTGTGACACTTTTCCATGTGAATCAAATAATTATTGTCAAAATATAACACTGATAAAATATTGGTAAAATTTAACTTTCTTTGAGTATAAACTTCAAAGTTATGAAAAAAGACGTTTTATTTAAAAAAAAAATCACGTATACTTACAAATTATATCTTGCAATAAATATGGTCTTATTTAGTGAATAATAAACACATTACGTTTCTCATATCACACGCCACTAGATACTTCAGTGAAATAGCTCAAAACTGGCTTGTAAGTCGACGAAAGACGTGTATATTACTGCATTTAGACTGTAAATTTACTTCAGATTTGATCAAGAGCAATTAAAAAATTCGATCGACAACTATGTATGAGCAGAGGACTTTTATAAAGTTTTGTGTTGGTCTCAGTTGAACTGCAAAACAAATTCACAAACACCTAGTGCAACTATTAGGTGGCCAAGCCTACAATCAACGTACAGTGGAATCGTGGGTGACCCGATAGAAAATTTTCTGAACTCAGATTCTGTTCAATTTATTGTTTGTTCAATATAATATTTTCAAAGAGATTACTTTAAATGAACTTTACTACAAAAAAGAAAAAAAAAACTTCAGATTTTTCGGTCTGCAAACGATATTCTAGTTGAAAGCTAAGTATAAAAAATATTTTAATTCGCTTAAATGTTAAACAATTAATAAAATAAAAAATAATTTTTACATAATCATAAAGGGTTAATAATATGGTTAATCTTTCAACGACCAAGTGAAGGGTGTGGTCCGTATTTACTACTACTACTACTACTACACGACTACCGCCATCATATAGGTAAATTTCTGTAAAATATTCCCTATAAATATATCCTACTGCAACTGATAAAACCCGTTCGTGTTAGCCGACGCAATAAGGACTGTCCATCCTATGCCTGCATACATGTATGAAAAACTGCATACAATATTATCAAACATATACATAAATAAAATAGTCAAGAGGAAAATTCCCACGTAGAACGGCGTGAGTTGTAGCATGAGAAAGATGCAAAAAAGAGTGCAATAACGGATGGGTGTGAGACGTGCAACGGACGGGCGAACGATAGAGAACGCATCTACCTATTGCTTGCAAATTGCATCATCAGATGTGGTAGGCTCACCAGTAAAACTTCAACACATTGAAATTTTTATATGTATTGGTACAGTACAACATTACTAAGTTGATTTTTCCCGGTGTCGATGGAGAGTAATTTCGAAATAAAGAATTCCGATGTCGATGATAAAAATGGCATTGCCGAATATATTAGTACCAAATGAAAACATGGTTTTTTATCATAATTATTACAATAAATACTAGAACTACTTTCTAAGATAACTTTTATTGTGAACTTAAAATTGATACAATTTTATGAGATTGTTAAGGTAACTTACAATTAGTTTATAATACTAAAGCAACTGAGGTTTCTAACCACGTATTCTTACAGGAGAAATTTTTATACAATATTTATATGTTTCTTTTTTCAAAATAAAAATTAATTAACTTTTCAATATTAAAGAGCTAAACTATTTTAAATGCATACAGGTTTTAGGTGAGATTCGCCAGTGTCCAATATTTGAGAATTCGCTATGTTATGCAGATGTTTTGACAGGGATATTTAAAATATTAAAATTAGCACTAATGGTTTTTGATCAGTGATATTTTAGAGACTAGTTTCACTGTAGATGAAAAGCAACTAATATACATACATACACATTATCACGAGGAAAAAAGTTAGAACTGAGCTCTGGTGGTCGTTTCATTACGCTATTATCAACGACTTTTTCTACACAACACCAAATGTTTTTTTTTTCTAAATAAAAAACGTTTTAGTTCGTTTACAAAATAAAGACAGACATATTTGAACATAAAGGAAATTCACTAGAATTATCTCTCTCTTTGATTACAAAAAATGAGGAAATTTTTATTAGGTACCTACGCTATTACTTTTACTTGAAACTGACCAGTTGGGTAGTAATATTGACCAACATCTACTGCTTTGCATTTTTATCTCGAGTATACAATCATGTATGTATGTTTTCCGCCGAAGTTAATAAACAAAGACAGTTATATACATATTGTAGGCAATTATATTGCTGTTCTTTCTTTGTATGACGTATTTTGCCACCCATTATACATAGACGTCCAGAAAAGTTAGGTTAGGTTCGATATTTGGGGAGTTTATCAGAATGTTAGGTATGTACATGTTTTCAATAAAATGTGTTAAAATAACACTACTTGCTTATAATATCAAAATTTAAAATTAAAATCAATATAATATCAACTTGCTGTTTACTTTTTTAGTAACCAAACTGACTACAGTCAGAATCTATCACAGACATTTAAATTTCACATATACAAATTTTATTTTTTAATTAATGTATTTATTATTTAGTTATTAAGAATTCGTTAAGTGCGTGTTTTTGACACGCACTAAGTAATGTCACCTCAGTGAAAGTGTTAATTTATGATTTTTTGTTAACTCTATAGTTGTTAACTCTACAGCCCTCTTGCGTTTATTCAATATGGATGTACAACTCTATAATTATTCAATATGGATATACAACTCTATAATAATGTTTCCCCCACTATGATCACACAACGATATTAATATGTCATCCTTCGATGACATAAAAATGAGTCGTGCAAAAAATATTATAGAACACACAGTTCGTTAAGTGGTTTCACTAATCTCAAAAACTTCAAATCTCGGCAATAAAGACAACTTATGACTTACTTATATCGTGAAACATTGTTATGTTTTAATTTAAGATGATACTTGCAATGTGACTCATAATATTACATATCGCGCGTACTCTTTCTCAACCTCGTATATCAAAAACTGCATGTTTTAGGACACACAAAAAACATCAGATATTGTTGTATATATTTCACAGTCATGGAGTTACGGCGTCTCCCGTTCAGCCAAATGAGAACCTAGTACTATGTACTAGATTCACATTTGGCTGAATTGCTGTGATGAATATGGTACAAAGTTTAATTCTTCCGGTACAAGTATAACTTTCTGATTAGTTACAGGGGATCTTTCACCAAACTAAAAACGATGAAAAAGTAACTACGTATGTAAAATTCCAAGTTGGTTAGAAATATTCGAAGAATTTAATTATATTGCCAATCGGAATTGCAGAAAGAGTTAATCTCAACCATGTCATTGATAAAACGATTTCAGAAAGAGTAACGAGATTTTTTAAATTTTTCTTAATTTAAAGACATGGGGCGGCTTTACACGAGAGTGGGTCCCATCAGATTAATAATATTAATATTAATGAAGCCTTAAATCACTAATTTCACATTGGACGCTCATGATGCTACGTTCCGATTCACACTATAGTGCCAATCTCGATACGCTTCCGCTCCAGCCTCGTACCGATAAAGTCTTGTTGTGTTTACATCACAGTGATAGTACCTACTCGTTCTCCATTCACATTATAACGTCTACTCATAATAATAATTATGTGTAAACAGAGTGGAGTGGAATCAAAAAAATGTTCACACTACCGGTACAAGTCATAACAAGCCTGATATCGCTTCAATAAAATGATATCGGAGCGAAATCGGTATTGGGTCGGTACTTGGATCGTGGCAGTGATGTGAATATACACTCATTGCTACTTGTGTAAGAATATTTTATCGAACTGAGAGCGTAGCGGGAGCGTACCGAGAATAGCACGATGGTGTGAATCGGAGCTAACTCAGACATGTGTAATGAAATTTATTTATGGAATTGAACCTTATTCTGCTTACAACATATTATCTTCTGATTCTATTCTGTCTGAAGAGAAAGAGTTAGCACTTGAGAAAAATGGGCCCAGTATCGGCAGATGATTATATACATACCATTTTATTGATTAATATAGCATAATATTTATTTAAAAGTATAAAATACATTTCCGTAAGACAAACTATAGTTCTCTAAAGAAAACTATTGTATGGAATTGAAAAAGTTCACCCACCAAAAAATTAAAGTCAATATTGATTTTTCATCCAAAATGAAATTTTTAATTAGCGCACATTGCTATTTGATTAAAAAAAAAATTAATATAATTGAAATAAAATATATAACTGTATGCACCGGCTGACGCGGCGCGAGGAGGCTCGTTACTTTTCCTGGTGTGTGTGTGTGTGTGTGTGTGTATTGCAATACGTACGTACGTACATAACAGAATAGAACTGTATTGTGTTATATAAAACATTGATCGACATTGGAGATGATCTTCCCGCCCGTCCCATTCGTAGGACGTTGGACGGACGAACGAATGAACACCACGTAGGTACACTACGAGCCAGTACAGTTTGGACTGGATGGGGTATCAACCACTCTTCTACGCCGACCTAAACCCATCGGCAACGGGAAAGTTAGCCCCGGCTTTGATTTTTAATCCTTTATTACATTTTGTAGTTCAGAGTTTGCCTCAGCTTTTATATATAACACAGAATCAGTGTATAGCGTCCATATTATTACATAGAAGCCTATATCAGTCGCATGTCTGTATGTATATGTAGATAGGTACCTATATTATGTAGAAAACTAAAATATATAAAACTCCAGCTTTGTATGCTTGGCCAGAGATACTTGGTTGGTACATTCAAAATGAAAATGTATACGTCATGTACACGATATAAAAAATTTCAAAGTGAAAAACGAGATGGCGAATTATACACGCATTTCATTTCATTACGATCGGCTACGAATATTCACTTGCAGGTTCATTTTATTACTATTGCTACGAACTTCCTACAAGGTTGGCAAAGACAGAGAGGGAAATATTTTTTTTTTTCAATTTGGATTATTTTCTTCATTCAACAGTTATAGAAAAACTTGTTTGGATGTATATTTATTATTAAAACGAAAATTGTCTTAGCTGAATTTTCTTTGAGGTTTAGGTAGGTATATTACCACGTTCGATTACAAGTAGATACACAGTTCGAATACTATAGTAATTCCAAAATCATCGTAAAACCAGTAATTCCATTGTAACCGTTTTATTATCTTGTACAACCAGAATTAAAATAAGAAAATTTGAGTTCTTACATATAAATTGTTTTACTTCTACATCGTAGTTATTTGCTTTTCAAATACCGTCAAACGGGGCTATTTGAAAACGGTGGGGCTATTTGGAACAAAAAAAAAAAAGAAAACGATTTAACCTCTTATATCTGTTTGATTTCTGAACGATTCAAAATGTTAATGCGTCTTTAATAGGGTCTGTTCTTAAATGCGTCTGTCCTTTAAGAATTTAAATCTTTGTAAATAATAAACAAATATTTTACTTCGCAAAAGTACCACTTTTATTTTGAAACTGTGACAATATTGTTTCGAACCGTCAGTTCATTTTCAAACAGAATTGTCGAAACAATATTGTCACAGTTTCAAAATAAAAGTGGTATTTTTGCGAAGTAAAATATTTGTTTATTATTTACAAATATGGAATACCATAAAGTAACGCTCAAATCTATTAATAGTTTAAATCTTTTTTAAAACTCTCGTAACAGTATCACTACTACTAACTACTTACTGCTTCAGTGTGAACTCAAGTAGTTTGAAATATTCTAGAACAGGGGTTCCCAAAGTGCGAGTCGCTAACTCCAGATGAGGCCCGCAGTAATAGATTATCTGCAATATCGAATTCGAAAATTAAAGATTTTCCCACTGAAAATATTAGATTTTATATGTACTAATACCTTATTATAACATACATTTTTAAATACCGGTGGTACTAAAGCTTTTTTTTTACTAAGCTTCTCAAATTTCTTCAGGAAATGCGATTTAATTTCCCCATGTCATTTTTCTGTTGTCGTTACAATTCCGATGTTATGAAAAATGAAAAAGGCAATTTCGAAAACTTATAACCAGCTTCGAATTTCTAGCATTTAATATTTTCAATATCGAAATTATGGTTTTTGAAGCTTTTAAAATGATAATAAATTGCACGTGATGATGCCATGGGTGGTAGTGCTGGAAACTAAATACCTACCTATATAAATTTTTGTATGTATATTTGACGATATTTTTTTAAACACACGTTTTCCCCCTTGTAACCTTTTTGTATCTAATTTTTATGTATTGCAATTTATCTTTTTTTTATGACGAAAATTCTTCTCTTACTTGTTGACAATATGAAACAATTACAGTTAGTCAACGCCTACCTCTAGTATTGTAGCATGTTTAATAGTTATTTTTCGAATTTTTCAACAACATTAAGGACACTTTAAATTAGCCATATCATTAAACGTCAAAAAAGTCAGCTTTTTCGTAAAAGGAAACCTGGCTGAAACTTAATGGTTTTTAATCGGAAATTTCATGAAATGACGCCATTTCACGAAATGCCTGTAAATAACCAAGTAATATCACGATCACGCCTGAGAGCCTAATCACGATCGACCCGCTAACATATAATATAATTATGTATAATTATGTATATGTGAATATACATATAATTATTCCATTAATTCTGTAACCATAAATAAAGTATATGTAACGGTATAAAATACATTGTTAAAGTTCAAGAACAAAATAATCATCCCTAACAATTGATTAAAAATAAATTTTTATAGCAAAAAAAAGCATCTGATAATGCATTAACGGCAATCCATAACGGTGGAAATATAAGAATTAATAAAAAAAGTCGTTTCTTTCAATATGTGCCTACGGTTTTTTTCTATTATTATTAAAAAACTAAAAGAACTAGTCATAATGAAGTTTCTTTGTTTGAAAATTCCTTAAAGAAGTAGATATAAGTTACGGTTGATTAGTAAAAGATGCTGATTCAGCGTCTAATAACGTATTTTTTTTTCTTTGATTGCCATTTCATGACAAAGCGGAAATAATCCTCTCTGCTTGTATGCCTCCGTGTGCGGCGTTTATAGACGCGAGAAATGTGTTGTGTTTGCTATCATTTAAAATATTGCCACACTCAATTGAATGGGGTGAATTGATGACGGTGTCAATAATTATAAAGAAAAGGCGAAATTGCTGTCTTTTTGTTCGCAATTACTTAACAATATACTTAACTGTTAGTTTCATTTTTGAATACGATAGGTAGTTATAATATGTGCTATCGATAGAAGAGATAAGTAGGTACTATTATTCAAAAGACTACTTATAATGTCATGGCTAAAACTAGGACAGCCTGAAAATTCAAATTAATATGGAACACGGAAGAATGAAATTATTAAAAATTTATGGTGCTTTTTAGGTCTTTACTCAAATATTCAAATACAATTGTGTCTGTCTCATTTATTGTTAATTAAGATTCAAATTTTTCTAGACTTAAAATTATTAGTTTGATTTTAAGACAAATAAGTTTGAATCACATAAGATAAAAAAAGAAGCTACTTAGGGCTTGAAATCCCAAATAAGAATTGTATTTCTATTGTGCTGGATGTAACTGTAAGGCTATATTTAAGCATCGCGTATGAATTCGATTGTTATTTCGATTTAACTGTTTAGACGAAATCGATGAGCCTTATAATTTCAACCCAAATAAACGATTTAGTTGGTATAATTGTTAGGGGTGCGAATATTATAAATTATTTGTGTAGAAATTTTCAAAGTGTTCGTATGCGTACTTATCCCTACTTGTAATTAATACTCTTTGGTTCATTTCATCATAAATAAAACTAAACTGTTACCACGGTTTTAGATATGTAAACTGTTCAGTTGAATGTGTTGAGCACACTTAAATACACAGCAATGTATATTTACTTATCGATCGATAGTTGTCTAAATTATTCGACTTTTTAGTCAAAAGACGATCGATATATAGTTGTTTGCTTTTTCTGTGGAGCTGCTATCGCGTTGATACTATGCGTAGCTCCATAAAATTCCATAATCTTTAACGTAAATCTAATGTCTGCTTTTAGGGTCTGTAAATTTTATTCGGAAAAGTTACATAATTTTTAATTCCCATCAGAACACAAAGCGACATTTGCGTATCGTTATAAAATTTTTCTCGTTTTTAAAATTCATAATTAATAAATGAAATTAATATCATTAATAATAATGGTATGTGGAGTAAAATATTATTGTTTTATGTTTAACATACATAATTAGCAGGATGGCTATGTCAACATACCCGTTTATAAAGCTAACATTATTTGGTTACGGTACGCGGCCAAAACACGTACCTTTGCACATTCATACACATACCTACATACATACATCTGTATTAAATGTATTTTATACATCAGTGAATAATATTGTTACACAGTAATAAACACACACATACAACACACATGTATTAATTGTAGCTATCCAGTAGTCCTAGGTATTTACCATATGTTTTGCTAATTTAAAGTAGGTATTTAGAAAAAAAATAGAAATAAGAAAAATCGTTAGTAATCATCTTTTGTTCTGGTTAATTGCATTATTATTAATTATAAACATTTTTTATAATTTTTAATTAGTTTTGACTTTTCTTTGTACGGTAATTAAACACGGTTTCTTAAAATTATTGCTTGAAATAATTTAGATGTCATCGGAATCAAACTGTTAGTAAATAAATTAGAATAGAAAATGAAATCACAAAGTAAAATTTACATTTCAAAATTTCAATTTAGAGTAGGACGGGTCACCTTCAAATGATTATGTATGAATAGAAATGTTACAAATACCAAGCTCAAAAATCTGATTTCGTCACGAAATATGTATCGTGGGTCTATATCATAAGGAGATGCAACCTGTACTAATTTAATAATTTCTCATTCAGTTGCTTTTGAGATATTCAACTTTAAATATTGCTAAAATACGAGTTTGGCCATTTTTAAAAAATTATATAAAAAAGCACAAAATTCTCAAGCTTGAAACTTCTTCAGCTAGAAGCCCTATAATAAGTCTATACAAAAAAAATTTAGGTGAGTCTTTCTTGCTTTTAATAATTTTGCAGTTTCAAAAGTTCCGTT
The DNA here is from genome assembly GCA_035578155.1 of Brachynemurus nebulosus. Taxonomy (NCBI): domain Eukaryota; kingdom Metazoa; phylum Arthropoda; class Insecta; order Neuroptera; family Myrmeleontidae; genus Brachynemurus; species Brachynemurus nebulosus. The sequence continues at coordinate 57,977,024 of JAPWDM010000001.1, forward strand.
TTAAGTTAATTTTTATTTTATATTTGTAAATTTTTTTCTCCCGTTTCTTACTACTAAATAATATTATATGAAGGCAAAAAATCTAAAGCAGATGGTTCTGATAATTTTGGTTTTTAATTTGTCTTGATATCTGTAAAATTAACAGTGTTAGGGTGTATTCGCGTTGGGGCTTTCATCGCTTCCGTGGGCATCACTTCGGATCAACGCAATATTCATGTTCGCGTTACATAAGCGTTGCTCCCATGAATACGCGCTATAGTTGTTCGTGTAGCATACAAAAGTTTTTTGTTGACAATTTCTTAAAATGATTGCAATTGTTAATATAATGAAAAAATTTTTATTTTTGAATTATTAAAATTAACGTGGCATAATATAAAAATTATTAAAAAACAAACAGTTTGAAAGATTAAAAATTTTTTTTAAGTTACATGTTAACGGGAGCGGCGAGAGCCATATTGCGTTAGTCATTTCAAAATATTTTTATACCTAGCTCTAGTGATCACCGGAATCAATGGTTGCGAGTACGAGAGCATAAAGTAGCATCGCTCCTCGCTACGGTAGCCCTTAAAGATACATTACGCAAAACTTGTTTCAGTCAAGAAACACTTCCCAAACAAACTCAAAGCACCTACTAAAAAATAGTTAATATTTCAAAAGTGTCAATGGGATTAAGGCCCTCTGAACTCACGTTTAAAAGTTGTAGGTGAATGTCATTCTACAATCCAGTAGGTTTTGTAGTTAAAGGTGTATTCATCAGCTCTTTAACGACCTAACGTTTGTTCAAATAATGTGAAAAATTAATGATTTTGAAAACAATTTTATTACAAAAGTCCAAATCAAATCTTTCTCCGGTTCTTCTCCAAGACTCTCAAATTCGACACAGACATTTTCTGATCTAAATACCGAGGGACTGCACATTTTTACACTGACAGTAATATCCCACTACGGCATTTGTATTGATCTTTACGCCATGGACAAAAATATAATGATACCTATATAAAATATTTTGTTACTGGTCAATGCCAAAATTGCATCAGTCGGCATACCAGTCGAATTCCATGAGAACTGAGCAAAAGTGTTTGCATACTTAAATTTCGAAGGTACCATCCAGCTTTACCTATTCTATGTAATAAGTTTTTTCTTGTTTTAATTAATATGATCCTGAGCTAAAGACATTGAGTGATGATGTTGAACACCTAATAATACTTTTTTTGATTTTATTTGAGGAGAAAAACGCTTCTTAGTTTTTGACTGTAATGCTTGATAATGATGTGTTTGTTTGACTACGGCACATCGAAACTATATTTTTCCACGTTTTTCATTTTTTTTTTTTTGTTTAAGTTGATTCTATTGAAATGGTTACGTTAAATTTCTAAAGTTTATTTATTGTGAAGAAGACGTTATTGCTTTTAAAATTTTTAGACAAAATAGCTACAGCTATCAATTTTGTTTTTATTTTTATTTTTTTAGCATTTAATATGATTTATGAATTTAAAGTTTATTTATTTTTAAAAAAAAAAAAAAAAAAACTAAATACTTTTAATACATTGTTTGCGCAATTTCACATAAATATATCAAATAAAATACGTAAATACATTATGATGTATACAAATTGTGGATTTGCTCATACAGGATGTTCAGTAATAGGTAGTAGCCAATTTGGGTGAAAATAAAATAATTTAGATTTTTTTTTTAGATAATTTAGATTTTTTTTATTGAAGGTTTTTCTAATACATTTTTTTCTAATACATTTTTTTCAAATAATTTCCTTTTTTCTTTAAAGTGAAAAATACTATAGCGAGAGTACCTCTGTTTGAAAATGTAAGGAAATCTCTAATATTTAGAAGTGTAATAGAAACACTAAAATGCTGTAAGGAACTTTTGAGAGTGCAATGAAAGCAGTAATGCTTCGAGTGACATTGATGGTCTTTTTAACGTTTTTCGTGACTTTCAAGCACCCGCAGTTTTTTTTTTATTATTTTGAAATGAATAATTAAGATATGATAGCAACGAAGCGAGCATTTTATACAAGAAATTCGCTAGGTGTATGTTAGACACGCATTAAGTTAGTATTTCGTAGTTAGAGTTTTTTCACAATTCTTATTTAATATTAATAATTTTAAATTTTAATATTAGTAATTTAATAATTTTAAGTTAAAAAAAATTCAATAGCAATTCTTAAAAGGACAACTCTGTTTGTTAAATTGCGTAAGGCCCGACATTGATCGTTAAAAAGTGATCAAGTAAGGGTAGACCACCTAATGTGATGATAGACAAAACGTATTTATAAGGATTCGTGGCTATATGTAACTACGAAATCTTAAAAACCATACAAACAAATGATAATATTGATGCTCTTATTGTCTGGAATTCCATAATGATTCATTTATCAAGACTGATGGTAAATTTACTGATCATAAAGACTTTCATACTCTGGAATTTTGTTGCCGGACAAATTTTCATTTTTTTTGCCTTATTTTGAGACAAATCATCAAAAACTAAACACCAACATTTTTGCTTGAAACGCGGCCTGAAACGATTTTAATTAATTTTTGATGCGAATGCATGTAACATTTGTGCTGGACAATCTCATGGGACAAACGAATAAATATTACGAATTTTTAAATAATTTTTTTTTTTTGAATAATTTTATCCCGAAAAAATATCTTTCATCCATAAAATGCTGCTGTATTTTTATGACTATATGTACATACGTCATATAGTTGGCATGTAGGCATATTACATTCGAATATATTGGTACAGATAAATATACATTCGAGCCTATTCCTAGGCACCAATGCTGCAAGCCATTAATTTGACATTAATTTTTTATAGCATGTGAAAATCTCGTTACGTATATGTTTTATCTAACCAGTAGGCAAATGGTGTTCGATTCGTACACATATATACGAACATGCACATAAAATGCATCATATATAAATGCATCTATTTGCGTATACATATACGTATATATAATATGTATATATACATAGTTACTTTCATGTCATTTGAAATACAACTGACCATATGTACATATGTGTGTGTCTGTGTGTGTATGTACGCAAGGGCCCATATCCTCACTGGTGCATTTGTGCATCAGTCCTATCGTATTGATCTTTTCCCTATTTTTATATGTACCGTGTGAAACACATAAATGGGTGCGAATAAAATAGCTGATTAAAAAAAAAGTAAAACTTTCCGCGAAATGTAGCTAATGTAAGAAATCTAACAAAATCACTTACAAATTAGAGAAGTCAGATATTACATCCATATTTTTAATATATTATGCCCATCCATTTAAATCTCGTCCTATTTCTACTTTCTGAATGTTGAAACAATTTTAGACAAAAACTCATAATGTTATTCTTATGTAAATACCTGTAATATGTCTAGTAACAGGCTTTTAATTTTTATAATCATTTTTCTGGACTACTACTAATCTGGATCCTCAGAGATAGGTCAATTTAGTTGCTGTTGTAGCTTTAACGGAATGTTTAATGGGATTTGTTACACCGGGCGAAAAGAAAGTATGAAGATATCTTTCTTGATGATTTTCCATCATAATTTTCCAAGTTGTGTGGAAAATGTTGCCATATAATAGATTAATACTTAACACTCAAATAATGGTCGTAGTACTGAGAAATGATTTTATTAAGTATAATCATAAAACAAAATTGCATTCTATAGTCCACTTCAGGCCCGACGAGAGGGCGGGGTAAACGGTGTTGCCACCCTAGAGCCCGGGTTTGGAGAGAGGCCCTTAGCTATCGGTAGGGGGACCGGGAAAATGTAAAAGGAGCTTTTTTTGCTCGCTACTTTTTTGGAAGTGGAGAGGAACTCTAAAAAATGTGTTTTTTCCCTAGGGCCCACTTTACGGCACTGGTCCACTTACATTCCGTTTATATCTCATGAGATTAATAAAATGTGTTGACAGGAACATGACAACTAACAAAGAAACCTCAAGAAGTCGAAAATTCAAAAAGATCTGAAACTTCGTCGTCATGTAGCGGTGACTATCTAATAACAAGAAAAATATTAGTTGCTTGAAAATTAACATGAAAAATATTAGCTATTAGGTGACTAAAAATATTAGGGGCGAAATACTTCCTTCAAAATTGAAACTCAAAAATTTAAAAATTGATGAAGCTTTGTTTGTACGAACCTTACAGAGTTCTAGCAATAAATATAACACTATTTTTTCTCCTACACATTTTTTAAGAGGTGAAACCATCCCTTCAACTGTGTACTTAAAAATTTAAAAAATGACGAAATTGTGTTTACATATACTAGAGAATAGTCTAAACTGATCCTTGTAGATAGATAACACCCTTGACTTTTCCCACAGTCAACTTATTGAAATAATGTGAGTTTTTGGTACATTTTTGGTACGTAGGAAGAATGAAGGAATAAGCGTACAAACAGTAAGAGAATATATAGATTTATATTTTTATGATTTTCGTGGTTAGTTGATTACAAGGTGTATGACTGCTACTATGAGACTACAACATACTATTATCGAAAAAAAATACATGACTTGGTGGCATAACTCGCGGCTCGTAGTATCTTAAGGATGTAGATTCGATTTCCACTTCGTTTTAGCCAATTTCCAGAATGGAATTCAACTATTACAGTCACTGTTATGACGCAACTTGAGCCCGGAACTATGGCAGAAATTTGTTTTGAGGTTCCTAGAAACCGAAAAAATATTCATTAAAATTTTTATATATACGTCCGCACGATAACTCTCGAATGAAATGTCTTACTTTTACGAAATTTGGTGAAAATATTGGAAGTCCTAAACTGTTGGACGAGTTCGTTAACCAAACACGTCCGATTCCCGGAACAGGGTTTTTTTGGCAATTTTCGTGAATAAAATTAGGTCTTTGCCAGAATTTGCCCTTATTCAAAAATTTTTGCGACATTTTTTTATACCATTGAAACGGGAAGAAAAAATCACACAAAAAGACATTTAAACTAGTATTCCATGTCAACTAGTTTCCGAGAAAAACTAATTTTTGTAAACGGTAATTATTAATTTATAATACTGTGTAGTTTTTTATCCTTTCTTGTATAATGGATCCGAGAACATTCTACATTTAAAAAAAATGACTGAGTTACCTACTATGTAAATCGATTACTTACAACTTATGAAGAAAAAATACACTAACGCTGAGTGTATCCAATAACTTCTTTATTTTCTGAATACAAAAAACTTTTAATGTTACTTCCTTGCTATTATTTGACAGTTCAAAAAATCAAATAATGTCTATCGATTTTTTCTACTGATTGATTTGTTTAACAGAATTACGCAATCAGTCTTTTCATGATAGTCAATTAGCAAATCTTAAGGAGTTTACTCAATCCTTGCTTGAAGTTAGTCTTGTTTCAAACATGACATTAACAATATGATATGACAGGTAATTTAAGACAAGATGCAATTTAAGCACTTAAACCAGTTTAAATATTAGATCAAAATATGTTACGAGTAGGTACGAGGTAGCTGTGTAGATAACCCCAGTTGGCCGGGTATTTTCATCTTTGCGTACATATCGAAGAAGTGTTCAGAGGTTACCACCGCTGACCAAGAGTACCATAATATATTACGAATAGAATAATTTCAACATACAGTTACGGCTTTGCGTTATATAATAGATTTATTACATACGAGGGTAGGTACACGTATAAATAATGTTTAATAAATATGAATTAATATCAAAGTGAAAAACATCTTCCGATAGAAATCGATCACCCGGTATAAGGATCTTCATCCCATTAAACAATTCACATGTACGATACAATTCATTGATACACGATGCACTCCGACAGTCCAGTCTAAGCCTATCATACCTACAAATATATATATACATATATGTATATGTATATATGCATATGGATACATTGTACATGTATGGAAAATATAGATGCAATGTCGCGGAATATAGTATTGTAATAGAAATTTTCTTTTGTCGCACAATACTTTATTTCATCATGGATACTGGCTATCCAACCCATCGATAAAGGAGGCTGAATATGGAATAACAAATTTACTACATAGAATGGATATATTTTATTTATATGTATAAAATATTATATATATGATATAGACGTCAAGCGCTAAAAAAATCAATATTTTTAGAATTGTTAAAGAACAAGGGATTGTTGTGCTTTAGTTTTTTTCTCTGTAAGAGATATATATGTACGTGGCAAAAATAAAGTAAGACTTTTTTGTAAAAATTAAAACTAAAGTTTATCTTTAATGTTTTCGCAAAAAATTCCTAACAATGGTCAACATTTACAATAGAATTTAACTGGAAATTTACTCTTTCTATTTACTTTTTCTAGAAATACAATATTGTAAATGTTTAAACAATGAAAAATTTCGAATAATGCTAGAAATTGTAAACTTAGTTTGTACCTTAGTACACTTCAAAGTGTAGATTCCGTTCATTTCATGGTGTCGAAAGTACCAAAAAGAGTCAATAATCACGCAAGTAATAAAATCGTTTCCAGTGTGAGTAGTTTAATCCCTGGGAATCGTCTAAATAATTCCGGATTACTAATGATACATTGCTAGTACAAACGCCAGCACTTGGAATAGTAATTCTTAGGTTTAGGCCGTCTAGGGAAACATATTCCTTGTTATTCAATATTCAATATACATAATATTAATTTACAACTACTTTAGATACGTTCACCTATATTCTAAAGACATATATGTTGCCATTTGGATTTGTTATTTTCTTATGAAATTTCTTTAGATGATTATGACGCGAAACATTTTACATACTTACTAACAGTTAAGGTACCATCACAGTGTGATCAGCCGAAAAATAGTCAATTTTCACAATTTTTTTTCAGATGGATAGGATGGGGGAATGAGGAGGAATTTTTTTTACGATTAATACCACTATTTAACAATAAAAAATATTTTTTTCATTCATTTAATTTTTTTTTTATAATTATTATAATTTTTTGAAAAAAGTGTCTTTAAAAAGGGCCGAAAAAAAAATCAAATAGATTATCAATCTGTAGGTAAGCCGCTATGTACCTATGGGAGCATTTTTTGAAATCTTCCTATTTTTCCACACGGAAAACTATAAAAATTTTTGTAGTTTTTATTCAAACTGCCGCCATTTTTCCAAATTTAAAAAAAAAATCTTTCATAGGAACATACAGGCTTACTACAGATTGATAATCTATTTGATTTTTTTTCCAAATGTAAACTGCCGCCGCAATCGTGGGCACCAATATCTATAAAAATGAATAAAAAAATATTTTTGTATTGTTAAATAGTGGTATTAATCGTAAAAAAAATTCACCTCCATTCCCCCATCCTATCCATCCGAAACAAATCGCGAAAATTGACTATTTTTCGGCCGATCACACTGTGACGGTGTTTGTTTTTACATGTGTGAATTAAACTAGAAAACATATCCAATATCTAACATTCTTTTGGATAGCGAAGAAAATTGCCTCAGTTTTTTTTTCTGAATGAAGGCCAAATCCTATAACTGAAACCATCTGCAACAACCTATGGTTACACTAAAATCAAAATTGTAGCTTATATTACATCTTATAAAAAAATGTTCAACATCTAATATTTATACGAATCTTAAAAGAAATTTTTAGTATTTTAATCGAATCATGGATAAAAAATAGTACTATAGCCCAAATTTTTAAATAGTCAATATTTTTGTTGATTAAAATCCATTAATATATTTTTTTCTATTTGTTTCAGGTAATGTGGTTTTTCGAATAACGAGATTACGACTTGACCACAACACGAATATGTCTATGGTCAATACTGCTAGTTTGTATGTGTGAATAGAACATTATTTTAATAAATGTTAATTAGCTTTATGTGTCGGCATATTAATTTTTTTTTTTAATTTATATATAAAATTTCAAAACTGATATAAAAAATATTTTATTAAAAATTTTTTTAAAACAAAAAATAAATAGACCATGTATATCTCGAGCATATATCATATTATATTATTGATTTTTGATATAAATCATGTTTTATGCCTACATTATTATTAGATATATGTATGTAGGTACATACATGTCATGTACTGCCTAACGGGTGGTGGGAGGAAACTGAGGCCGAGTTATGTATGCACTATGCACACATGTATTGTAAAGGTAAAAGACTGCACTGTGTGTTGCACTGAACTCGGCTACACACACACATATCTGTGTTGTATTGGTTTTGAAAATATGTGGAAAAGAGTATGAGTGTGAATTGGCCGGCAATAAATGGGATTTGGTGTGAGTCACAAAAAGGTGATTAGAATTGCATTTGGGATGCGACAGACCTTTTGAATATATGTGTGCACTGGTTACAATATAAATTATTACTCTGATATTTATATGTATACATATTATATTTGTACGTATGAACGGGGCCGACTCGTGAGGTTGACGCAGGGGGGTATGGGGCAGGGTGACCAGTTAGTCCGGTAGTCGAACTCTGTTGTCTCTCTATCTATCACTGTTCATATTGTTTTAAAACAAAATTCAATTGATGTATAAAATCAAGTATGTTATTAGTATAGAGTTTTGGCCGATGGATGCCATGTACGTATGTAAGCCTATTGGGATAAAACGTTTTGTTTCATGAATAGCAGAATCCATTTTGGAGTCGAAACGAAAAATTTTATAAAGCAAAAATACAATTTATTTAATTTTTTTTGTTATTAAATTTTGATATTGTCCTAGCTGTATCAAGATTTGTTTTCCGACAAAGATTTAAAAATTGTGAAAAAAAATATATTAGAATCACTTTGTTTAATTTTAATTTAGCAGGCCATTCTCTCCTAAAAAAATTTAAATACCTACCTACTTAAAATAGAACAGAACTATCTCAAAAAGATTTTTTTAGTTCAAGATTGAAAGTTCCCTCAATTTCTTTCCTTTTTTTAAAATAAATATTTTTTCGAATTTTTTTCAGTAGGTGCTCAAGAAAATATTTCTTCGAAGAAAAAAAAAATTCTTTGTGATTATAAAAAAAAAGAATCTTTTAATCTGTGAACAAAGAAATTGTTTTGAGATTAGATTTTATTATCAAGTAGATTAAATTTATTTTTTTACTCCCAGTACTTGAGCCTAATGGATTCTACAAATTTTTAGTCTGTACTGGAATTTAAAGAAGTAAAAGATGTTTCTATTTTATATTACTAAAACGTAATATAATTTTCTATTACATCTTTTACTGAAAGTAGTTTAAAAATATCTTTTTTATTATAAGTTATCTACTCTTTTACTTTGCATAGCTGCATTATTCTTACAAAAATGTTTACTTATTGCTTCTAAGATTTTTCTTCATCAAATACACTCACTACTTATACCCAGTTAGGTAAGAATATGACCTTTTAAAAAAATCGTAAAAATAAAATATTTATATGCCTATGGAAATAAATGTGACCGATATTTTTCTTTGGTACACTCATCAAGAAAATCTTAGAAGCTTAAATAGGAATTAATTTTTCCGTAATCGCTTCTTTCAGTTTTATACTTCCCTCGAAGACAATTCCTAAAAAGAAAATATAAAAGAAAGTTTCAATAAAATTCGAGAAGTTGGAGTTCGTTTCTTAATTATTATAATTAAATAGACGTGTTGTAAACCAAATTGTAAACTACACTAATGTGAACACTGACTCTAATTGTAAGTAAAATCAAGGAGCTCTATATAACTGTCGATATAGAGTTCATATTGGAAATTTTTAAAAATCTTAATAGTGTTGCAAACCATATTTTTGTTTTACTTTAATTTTGGTATTGGTGACGCGTAACATAAGAAATAAATCTTGCAATAAGGGTTGGGACAGGTGGGGACAAGACAGTACCTAAGCATTAATCATAAATAAAAGTCCGTGCTTTTACAATTAAGACTTTCTAAAATTGCTTCTGCTATCTTTGATTATTCATCTTCCAAACGAAACCGAAAAAAAGAACAACAAATATTTTATCATTTCCATAAAATATATAAAAAAAAAATTAAATTTCTTCCCGTCTTGTCCCAGAGGAAATTTAACGTTGGCAGGTGAGAGGTAAGATTTGCTGAAACGTATGCCTTTTCTTGCACCTCACGTAAAAATTTGAAATTGAAATAAAATAATTTATATAATTGTAAAAAATAGTAAAAAGAGTAAAATATCACCTAACAAATCACTTTTTTCTCTATTGAACGCCATAACATACAAGTCAAATTTCCTTTTTTAACCGTAGGATGTATACAAAATAGTAATACAACAAGGTAAAAACACTTTTTTGGCTATGACATAGAAATGCAATTACTTACTGCTACCGTTTGCCTATGACTAATTCTAACTAAGAGTACAGATCGAGTGTGAATACTTGTTGGTGATTGATGCGTTCAGATGATGTGGGTATCCCGTCTCCCCCCTTATTTCGTCCTGCCCTACCTTATTACATTTAAACGTGAGCATCCCAAAATTTAAATTTTCTAGAAGATTAAATATTATAAATACCTACCACAAAAAAAATTGTAATTAGTAATTAAACTAACAAATAAGTTTCTATCTAATTTAAGTCATAAGTTTTCTTCTAAAAAAAATATATTTGCTTTATTAAAAAACTTTTTTGATTTGTTAAAATTCCTTGAATAATTTAGTACGCGAGATAATTATATCCATAATATCATCAAGAATACTATGTACATAATGAAATTGTGCCAAATATACATAATTTGAAAATTTGAAGATTTTCCTCTTTGTGCATACAAATTAATTTAAGCCAACAATTTTGCCAATTAGAATTTAAGAACAGTTTTCTTTTTTATTTCCCCACTCACACCAACCATTTAACATCATCTTCACCCTCGATTCACAAACATCCATCTGTCTTATACTTAATATACCATTAGCATTACTATTTAAAAAATATTCCTTAGCGACCTACTGAAAAAAAAAATTTCAACTACTTGAGTGCTGTTTTTTCTGCCTCTATACGTTATGAATACACGAACGACTGACTGAGTTGCTGGGTGAACGCGACGAGAAGATTGTGGTAATATTAACCTTTAAGAAACCAAGAGTTTTACATCCCCCAGGGTATGTTACACTCTGATGAAGAGTTATAATATTCATATACACATACATGTATGTTGTCCTCCAGTCGGTCGGTTCTCGTAGCATTGATGAAGAAAACTGCTTCATCGCTGTCGTTATCATTCCTACTTACTCTGTCATCGTGGTTACCCAAACCACCAACTACTCCAGGAGTCAGGACGTATATAATATTCTCTTATATTTATGTATTTATTTCTAAAACGTGGAGATTGTTGATGGGAATGAGGATTACGAAGAGATTGTCTACGTCGTATTAATGTGTGTATGTGTATGTACGGTACAAATACACATAATAATTTATATCACCTTAGGAAATATCAAGTACAATACATTAAGTACACATAGTATATATGTATGTATGAAGGATACTCTTATTATAGTGCATACAGATGCAGTAGTAAAAATAGCAGTAAAAGCTGATTTCGTTACATTTGAAATATTGCCGTTATTAGGAAATAATACGTTTTAAATATAGGTACTTAAATGTCAATCTTTTCTATAAAGCAGTTAACTAATTTTGTAATTTAGGCAGAAATTTAAATTTTTTTCAGAAACGAACGCTCAATTTATTAAAAAAAAACTGTTGGTAACTAAAAGCCTTTAAGAGAGGGAACTGAAAGGGAGTGAATGTGCAAAATAAGCAGAACAAATTTTATCAATTGATATAATTATGTTCAAAAAAGTCCAAAGATTAATATTTTAGATATTGACGGAAGCACGAATTTAGTTTCCATAGCCGCAAAATTTCGCGCACAAACAAACTTTAATTGTACTTGATAGATTTGAGCTTTACTTTATGGTATTCCATTTTAAAATTAAAAGACAATTTTAATTGTACTACTGTTTCGTCGTTCGACTCGCATATATAACGATCTAATTAAAAAGTCGGCGAGCACCCCCAACAGTAGTTTAACTCAATTATAATGAATACAAAAAAAAAAAAATTAGTTAGTCTGTAGTTGCTGGCTTCAGCCAACTTCAGCTGCAGTGCCGCCCAACTAAAGTTGGTAGGTGTATGAGGATTCTTATAAATCTTACTGCGCTGAACAAAAAAGGTAGAATAGAATTTTTCGGTATTTCGTTAAGTTTAATTATTAATAAGTTTTTATTTCCGTGACTCCAAACGCATACTGAAATTGACTCCGAAGAGTCGGTGTATTTCGAAAATTAATCGAAATATCGAAAAATGTTATTCTCTGTTTTTTATTCACTGCATCAAAATTTATAAGGACTCACCTGCAGATTTTAAGGCTTTCGAAACCAAAATCACACCTCAATTGTTTTCGCTAGCAACAACAATGGGAAAATAAAAAAAAATTGAGGCAAAAAATTCCCTGGCAACATCAAAAATATTAATCCGTGAACTCTTTTGAACTTATTTCGAATTTTGCAAAGTCACTTCCTTTCAGTACCCATATCCAAGATTTTTCCAAGTGTTGATATAACACCAACAAGAATTAAAATCACATAAACGACATCAGTAGATATAGAAATCAAATACCTAATCTATAAATATTATTATATTATATATCGTCGCCGTTACTTCAATATGTCGTATGTCAAAATTTGTCATTTTCTGTTAACAATGCTATAGTAACCAAATTCATCTTTTCTATATAATAGTCAAAATTCCAGTGTCTAGGACTACAGTGAAACAGAGAATGCGCACTTGAAAATATTTCGTATATCGCCATTTTTATTTGGCAATGCGTCATATGTCGTACGGTGCTTTAAAAATACAGGTACTTTAATAAACAATAACACTAATAACACATCACCAAAACTCCTTGATAATTCAATAAACAAAGCAACCAACAAGAATTGGAGCGTAAAGAATAAAACAGCTTTTTTAATTTCTGACAAATGCCTTTTTTTGGCATACGATGTTTTAAAGTAACGGCGACGATATACCATGACGTGGGTGGATATTACACTACGATGTGAGTGGACAATACATAATACTGTGAGGCCCAAAATTTGAAAAGTGTCTATCTACATCTACAACCCTTTACTTACTGTTATAGGAACTGATGTTTGTCTATAATAAATGTGAAAGGGAACTACATAAAATTGTTAGGACCGTAGTACGCCGCAGAAATTGAATCCAGGATCTACGCCAACCTAAGTATCAGTAAATAAACACACTCGTCTATTTTAGTAATTCGCAGCTTTTACAAAAGAGTGAACTAAGAATGAAACTAAACTAACTTAATTAACCTAAACTAACATAAACTAAACTAAACTAACCTAAACTAACCTAACCTAAACTAACCTAACCTAACCTATCCTAAACTAATCTAAATTAACCTAAACTAACCTAAACTAACCAGCTTAACCCACTAACTACTAATTCTTAAAAAATAAGCAATACATAATTGATTTTTTGACGGTATAGGACGATAAAAATGACCATTTGACTACGTTACGACCATTTGAAGTCATTTTGATCATTAAATTCGTAATCAACATCTGGGAAAACATAAGTATACCCTTTTCCAGTGCAACCCATGACAGACGGTATTCGGAAGTACAGCCAAAAAAAAGCCTATAGCTTCAGTCATATCTATCAGTAAATATAATGTCAAGTAAATCAGTCCTGTATCAACGATTGCATTTCTCAACTATAATATGTAAAATAAATATAATATGCACATTCTTCAACAATAAATGAAAAAAAATATGTGTAGGTATATGTTCCACAGCAGGCTGTACACAAACAAATCTAGGCATTCAATACATAAACTTTTGTTTACAAAAAAAAGTGTAACATGGCATCATCATCTTACTTCTGGAAAACAAACCTTAATATTTTCCTTCATTTCCTAGTCAATTTCAATACCTACTTGCTCCAGCTTGGCTTGTATTTGTATACATATTGTTGCGTACTTACTCGCACTTATTATTTTCAAATACGTTTTTACTCGTTTTCCATTTGGTGCGCTCATTCTACACGCCATCTATCTATTCATTGTTACTGTTGTTTGGTGTTGTTGTTCCTGCTCTTGCAAGACGAAGGAATTTTTTCATCTTTTTTATTTTTTTTTTTATACTCTCCACCAGCAGCATCAGTAACCAACCCATTATCACAACCCAGTGCTAAACTGAAAACGATTCACTGACTTCATTAATCATGTTTATGCACAACATGTCTCTGATAAAAAGAGATCTATGTATATATATCCTGTATATAAGTTGTATTTGCATCATTGTTTTCAAATAGAAAATAAAACACTTTAAAACTGAATAACTTGATATATCGGTAGATGTAGTCATAGTCGATATATATATTTTTTAGTTCTAAAAAAAAGTATAAAGTAAAATGAAGAGAAAATTCAATGAATAATCTCGACAACTAAGTTAGAGAAATAAAATTCTGTAAGACTTAATATGTACAGTAAGTTTTAAAAAATTTGGAATTGATTTTGACAAATCCTAATATATGTAGAAAGACTTAACTGACAATAGTCCTACTGCCACGCAGCTACATTGTATTATTTTTACTAACTTAAGTTTTAATAAAACTTTTTCTGTGAAACTTGATATTATCAATTTAAACAAAATGTTAGAAGTCCCCTTCGATCCGGATGCCACTAAAAATTTTATCCTCGCTCAAAGATCACAAGAAAGTGTTTTTTGGTGAATATTTAATTAGCGATCACTTTTACAAGAAAAATTTGGATTTGTAGATTAAGAAACTTTCTACAGAAAAGAAAAATATTGCCTTTTATTTATACCTTTTACCAAGTTTGTTTAATTTATAGTAAATCTTTATTTGAACGTACAATTTTTATAATAAAACGTAGACTTAATACTTGGAAAGTTGCTGGCTGTCGACTTTTGAAAAGAAGTACGAAAAAATTAATATTTATGAAATGCTAATTCTTTAGTAATTCATATACAGTACCGTAAAGGCGTAACATGCCGAAAAACAAGAAGAGTGTAAAACGAAGTGTACGTTTCGAAATCGAATTATTTTAAAAACCGTTACTTTTATAATTGAAAGTCACAGTATATTTTTATTAGAAATTCCGTAAGCTATAAATTTAGTGATCAAAATTTTTTCTTTAAAAGTGACCATTAGTGAGATATTCACGAAAGAACATTTTCAGTAACGTTTGTCTTCACGCAAAATTTTTAGTATTTCAATATTGTCATTTCGTTTAAATCGACAATCTGAAAATCCAGTTTTCCAGGATTTTTTCTGATGTTGGAAATTTTTTTTTGTCGCTTTTTTCTGTGTTATTAACATTCCCCAAATAACAAACAACAATACTATGCCATCAACTTGGAAACATACTTTCTAGCAATACTGTAATATACAAAGTTAGAAGCAGTTGTCCTTAATTCTTTACATATCATGAAACTTTATCTAACATACATAATATGCACATATACGGATATTATTATGCACATATCTACTTCTAAGTATAGTTTTTAATTATTTTAACTGGAAAAGTTTACAATATATTTTTAAATATTCTTAAAATATACAGAGCAAAACATTATTTTATATGAATCAGGAAGAATTTACTTTTATAATTTTTAAAATAAGGTATCAGTAACCAGAGTGGTGCCACTTTCGACTAAGGTGACATTTCGTGCCACGCGGGTACGAAAAAGTTAATAAGTTATCAGACTGTACGAAATTGTAAGCAAAACTAATTGTCTAATTTATTGCATTTATTTATATCTAAGTATATTAAAAATGGACAAATTGAACATTGATATATTTTATAGAACATTATTAGATAAAAATAACTTTACTTTCATTTTATTATTATCTATCAATTAATTTTTGTCCTTATCAGACTACTAAAATTCAACAAGTCTGTGGAAATAGAAATATGAAAACTAAAACAATTGAAATCATATTTAATATGCACTTAATTGGTATATTTTTTTAACTTCCCATTGGAAGTTATTGTAATGGGTCCGATTTTACGAATCGCTAATTTTGACATATCTCCACATTTCAAGGTCACTAGAATTTGAATCCATCGTTTTTAGCGTGATGTCTGTGTGTGCGTTCGTTAATTCATTCGTTCGTTCGTTCGTGAATTTTTTTTCGTCTCGCATATCTCGAGAACAAATGATGATATCAACTCCGGACTAATTTCATTAGATGCGTAATCAAAAAATGAAGACCGGATAAAGTTTTCAGCAAATTCGTATTAGCGGTTTGTTTTTTGTGATAAAAAAACGGAATTAACTTTATTAACATAGATTTTTATACCATAACATTATGGATTTTTTACCATAACATTATTATATAATGGCCTAAGAACCTTCCTTAATGTTAAAAACGCCAGTATTTTATTATAAAATTAAAAAAAAAAAAAAAGAAAAACAAAACTAAATGGATAAACGAAATAAGAAACTTTCTGTGAAATATTTTTTGTCTCGCGTATCTTGAGAACAACTGATGTTATCATTTGTTTGATGAGGGTGGGGCCGCCACCCTAAGGTACAGAAGGCGAAGCCCCCGGTATGGTGCAAGGGGCAAAGCCTCTATCGGGGGGAGTTCCCTGAATTTAAAAAAAAGTTATTCATGTACAATCGTCTTTAAGGGCATCCAATGGGAAGTTGACATTGTGGGTAGACCTGTCTCTCCAAATTTTTGTATTTGTATTACTAATTTTAAAGCCAGCCTTCTGGTACAAGCTATTTTACAATATATTTCCAAATCTGGTTACCGATTCTCAAGGGCGTTTATGCTCGGGGACAAGAGAGGGGCGTGGAGGCCCTCGAGCTGTTAAGGAAACGCTAAAATATATAAACGGTAGTCAAGTGTTTTTTCTTTAACGTAGCCTAGTTAACCGGATAAAGTTTTACAACATGGTCGAAATTGAAACTTTTAATGGCTACTTACAAATCCCCATTCGTCATCCAAAATATTAAAAATATTCCTTATCCCCAGTTCTAACCCTCCTACAAATCATCATATATGGGCGCCCTTGTCGATTCTGGTTCTAATCTGAGTCCAATTAAGTTTTGTCTACAGTATATTTACATTGATTCAAATCGGTTACGAGATCACCATACAAGTTTTCATTTCGGTTCTTGGTCCTAAGCAACCTCACAATTTTTTTTTTAGTGTATTTTTGTACATTCACAAATTTTTGTCAATATTTTGCATAACAGTACCAATCAGGCAATTAATATTTATATTTTATACGAGTGATCCAAATTGTACAACAGGAGAATATACTCATCACAATACCATGACTCCAACTGGCAATATTACATCGAATCAAAGAATTGTATGGAGATGTTTTGGAAAATTTTATTCTGAAAAAGAAAAAACGAATAAGACTTGCAGAAGAAAGTTGGAACAAGAGCTGTGGAATAGCTCTGATTTTAGATAAATATCTATCGAGCATCCCCAGTAAAATTTTCTTCCTGAAACATATGGGCCACTTATAAGGAACTTAACATTTTATAATTAAAAATTAAAAGTTGTACAAATATTAATTACAGTTATTTAATATTTATGTAAGCAGTTAATATTTGCACAAAAATACCGATAAACCGCAATTAGTGAAGCTACTATTAAATTGTTAACAAAGTATATTATTATATTCATACAAAACTAAATATTCCCCATACAATACATGATAATTAAATAAAATTTTTTAATTAATTCACACACAATTACGCACACATAATGTAATTAAACAAGCCGTACCTTCATACGTATGTATGTATGTGTGGATGAATACATGTAAATGAACACAGATAATCTCACAACATCAAAAAATATTATACATGATTTATTAATTATTGTAATATGTTAATAACAATCAAAAAAAAAAAAAGAGAGAAAGGTAGTCCATCTATCCTATACATTCACATTAATGAACATAACCCATAAGTGATAAAGAAAAAAGATAACCTATATAAATAATTATATTGTTTAAAATAAGACAAATAGATGAAATCTTCACGTGCTGGGTATCACTGATTATACAATAATGTCGTTGGGTAATGAAATGACTGTCACACGGTATGGCATAATGAAGATAAGATTATAGCTGAATGCGTGTACAGGGTGTTTTAATGGGACTGTACAGTACTTACAGTACCTACCTACTTATTGTAGTATTCACAACTCTGTAATAAAAATACGATTTAGTTTTGAGTGGGTCTAAAATTGTTACAGTTGAAGCCCCGTTAACTTACGCACCATAAACTTGCTGTCTCTCTAATTTTGACTGAATAATTTCTCTACTCTTGATAATATTTTCTCCCACCATGATTCTTCGGTAATCAATTAAATTCGTAATTAATGACGCGTATAGCGTATATTTGGTATCCTTCTCTACCCATCTCTTTTTTTAGATTTAAATTGCGTATGTTGCGCAATCAGTGCGCATAGGAGTAGTAAATACTGGGAATGTCAAGATTAGAGAATGGTCCTGTATATGCTTGTCAAGATTAGAGAGCTTTTACTGTATTTGATTCGCAAAATTGTTAAGTTCTTATCGCTAGAGATCCTACATTAAAGTGATAAGGCGTCAGAAAGATGACACATTCCTTACAGTTAATTTCTACTTTTTAAGAACTACTACTTTATATAACTATAAACAATTTTTTACGATCGTTTTTCATGTTGATGTCGATGGTGAATAAAGAAATTGGCGGGAGGCCAAGTTTTTGGAAGGTTACGTCTGTAGCAGATTTTATAAAGGAACTATATCGATATTCAACCAGATTTGTGAAAAGAAACTACACAAAAATCTTCTTTAAGATAGCCGCAGACATCCGGATTATTGCCTAAAAAATTAATAAAACTTTTATGTTAAATATACTTTGTAATTACTTACTTCTACCCTAAAGTAATTATATAGTATATTTGACATAAAAGAAAAACATGACAAATTGACTAAAACATGTATTAATTTATTTTGTTTAATTTTAATTAATTAATTAATTAATTAGTTAATTATTTTGGGTAGTTTCGAATTGTTTAAGAAATGGTTACCTACTTGAGTGTTTAAGTATGTGTTCAGAAAGTATTGCCTACTTAGGTTTTTGGGTATAAATGAAGTAGTGCAATCAAATTATAAAAAGATCATGGTAGTCTGATCAATTAATAAGTTATGAATGCACAGAAACAAATGAAATATAACATTTGTTATATTTCCTTCAAGCTATTGGTCTTTCAACTATACCTCTTGTCAGATACAATTGATGATGAGTTTTCGTTAAAAAATTAAATAATTTTTATATTCGAAACAAATCAATCTTCTATTCTTTTCTAAAAAGAAACTGCAAATTAAGATTTACATAAATGCAATAATAAAAGAGATAAAGCCAAGAGAACGGAAATTATTTAAATTCAAAGTGACGAAACATGGTTAAATTTAACTGAAATGAACCATACTTAAAGCAGTGCAGATTACCAAGCAGGCTGAATGGCAATTATTCCATTTGACAAGCCAGCTTAAGCAGGGCCGCGCCAAGCGGGGGTGTTAGGGGTGCCTAGTACCCCGGCGGCAGGCTTTGGGGGCGGCAAATAAAATATAAAATTATTACTATTTTTATGTGGTAATTTTGATGACACTAAATGTTACCTGCATTTTACTTAAATACTTATCTATTATGATTGTTGTGACCGGCCAGAGGCGTATCTAGGGTGGGGCAAGTAGGGCACGTGCCCCGGGCGCCTTCCAAAGGGGGGCGCGCAAAATCGCCAATTATTAAATTTAAAAATGAAAATATCGCACAATAAAATAATTCATATCAAACAATCCCGTTCAGAACTCCCGCACTTCGCAAATGAGCGGGAGGGAGTGAATGATGTGCTCAATTCAGGTGCGCTGAAGAGCTACTTGAATTTATTGTGCAGTATGGTGATGAAAGCATATTTCAGAATTTGTGCATTTTCATTCAAATTCTGCTCACAATTGCAGTATTCATCGCAAGTTGTGAGCGATCATCAAGTAAGTTTTTAATACTTTCGTATTTGAGGGCTACAATGGATTAAGAAAGGTTATACGACCTAGTTTTGCTCAGTGTAGAGCAAGAAAAACGAAACATCGGAAACATCATCGATATGTTTGCGTCGCAGAAGGCCAGGAAGATGTAATTGTAAGCAGGGCTGCCAGTAAAAATTTCTGTTTTATACCGTCAGGTCTCTGAAATTATACAAAATTGGCTTCTATTATACAAAACAACTTTTCGGTACAATGACAAATCAATTTCGGTAATCATTTTTGCAATTTTGCGAAAACGAAAGGAAATTCAAATGTACATAAGGGCATATTTATGTAGTTTCTTTGGGTCTAACGTGATGTCACATTAACAAAAAATTGTAGCTGCTGTGTTCAGCGAATTCAGTTTAAATTTTTGGCGTTCGTATCCAATTACACAGGAAAGTTTCTTATACAGAGGATACACAAAACAACCAAATTATACAGATTTTGTACCCAATTATACATTCTGGCAGCCCTGATTGTAAGTGTAATGCTTTTACGGTCTTACTTTCGTTGTAAAATAGAAAATAAATGCAGTAGCGTAGGTAGGAGGGGGGTGGGGCAATGGGGTCTATCATACCCCGGACGCCAGTTGCAAAGCAGCGCCAAATGTGTACTAATAACGTACCATATATTACTATATGTGCTTCTGGAAGGGGAAGGGGCGCCAATAAAGGGTCGTGCCCCGGGCGCCAGTTATGTTCGCTACGCCACTGTGTGACCCGTCGGTAATCCGATTATTCCGATTGTCGACCAGCGACAGCAATCATTTGCGCGGTAATCGGCGAGATCAAACGGGATCGGGATCGAACATGTTCTTGCACGCTTTAATTTTATAAAAACCGTCGTTAAATTCTACACATAAAACATTTATCAATCTTTAAAATTGTTTAGTTTTCGTTGCGTTACGTTGTATATAGTACGTGACGATTAGTAAACAAAACAAACTAAAAATTGATGACTGAGGATCTCTTAGTAAAATATTATTCTTTTAAATAAGACTTAGTAAACACTGTATTGAACAGTCGAAATATAATAAAAGAGTTTAAGATTTCAATTGTTTGGTTTTAAAACCAACATTTTTATTTTATTTTCTTTTTCCTATTTGGTTGATATCTTAAACCTAATTAATTATTTCTGTTTTTTGTTATTATAAATTTTGTTTTCAATATTTGCTTATCCACATCTGCAAGCAATTTAGTTTAAAATATACATGTTCTTTCGATATTGCTTATTCCACTTAGGATAAGATTTATGGATGTTCTTTAAATTGGAGCACTCCATACTCTTTTCTTGGAAAAGTTACATTATTTCGTTTCTCAGAAATTTAAGTAAAAAACATCCCCTTTTGGGCTGTTTTTTGATATAAATGCGTTAGATTTATGTGATGAAATAGAAACTCTTTTAACATATATTAATCCCGACATGAATGCATTAACAGTTTTAGATTATATATTTTCTAATGATCTTACTACAATGTTTCCGAATATGACAATTGCATTAAGAATATTTTTGACAATACCTGTGACAGTGGCATCTGGTGAGAGAAGTTTTTCGAAACTTAATAAAAAATTATTTAAGATCTAGTACCTATGTCACAGGAAAGAATATCGTATTTAAGTTTAATTAGCATAGAAAACAAAATTGCTGCAGATATTGACATGTCAGATAAATGAATTTGCAATAAAAAAGGCAAGGAAAGTGAATTTTATATAAAATTTTAAAATTGTTACTATTCGTTTTTGTTTTGTGTAAAATTATTTATTTTTATTTACTTGTTCTTGAAATTTATGCGAACTAAATTGTTAAAAAAAGTTTAAGTGTTTTATTCCATTTATAATCCTAAATATTTTATAATATTTTATGCATTTCATTAAAGTAAGTATATATAGTAAGTAAACTGGTAGCCGGGAGGCATATATTTTATTATCAAAAATGTATTAGAAATAAGTTTGGCGTTTTAGGGGCGGCAATTTTTGTCTTGCACCCCAGCGCAAATGTCCCTTGGCGCGGCCCTGAGCTTAAGTCGTTAACTACATTTAATTTCAATATTACGACAAAAAATTGTTTCCAAAATCAATTGGCTATTTTTAGTAATATGTCAAGATTAATCTATGAATTGAAAACAACATTTTACAAAAGATTGTTGCTCCAAATTTTGCAGCGATAAAAATAATAATTAGTATGCAGAAATTCGAAAACAATTTTATATACTTGTCACAAGGAAAGTAAAACATTTTGTACACATAAACTATTGTGGTGATTTTTCTTCCTGCGTGTCTCTTATTTATTTACTGTCTTATGTCTTCCCTACGATATGCTACAACCACCTTATATACACACAGATACTCCATATATACCTCCGTATACAACGTCATTCAACTTCTAGTCAGGATCCTTAGTCTTGCTTGCTGCATTCAGCGTTACTTTACCTCCCACGTGCTGCTCGTGGCGCCTGGCCAAGGAGGTATATTATACATTTTGTGTATCTAGATTACGTTCATACTATATTATACCAGGATTCCAGGAGTGGGGTGAATTTGAATTGCAGCACAAAAGAACTGTACACATACTGGGTAATAGTTAGGTACAGTAGGCAGAGGTATTGCTTATACTTCTCGCTTGCTATGACTATTTACGCCAGCTACCTACCAGCATCGTGGCCGTGGGTAGCGTGGCAGTGGCAATGTGGACGTGTATGTGCCTATGCAGTTAGTAGTCAGTCGATGTAGATGATACTGTGGATGGAATACGATGCATATGTAGAGTCGTCTATAAGAAATGCGTGGAAAATAAAAAGAGTGTATATATGTATATAGAGAAAATATTCCCATCCTCGAAACAACTTAACTACCTTGTGAAAGGGAGACGAAGATATACTGTCATAATCAAAATTATAAGTGTGCCCACTAGTCGGGATCAAGAAGACTTTCAAATGATAAATATTAAACAAGTTTGTCCCAAAATTGGCCATAGTATGGTAAACAATCTCTCATATACTAGTGTGTAGGGTTGTTTGAGTCCATTGATGAAAAATAGAATTAATTCAATGAGGTATATGTGTAAAATTGTATAGTATCATCAGAACGAGGGTCGTCTTTACTCAAAGAGCACATCAAGCACATTGAATACGAGTCCAGGCTGAAAGAGCATCGTACATATAAAACTTAGGACGACAGTTCTAACTCTATTTTTGCATATACAACAATAAACATTTACAAAGTCTTTTCCTTTAATAATTTTCTCCATTAGTCAATAAACACAGTATTTTGTTTTGTCTACCATGATGTCTTGATTGAATTCTACCATTGTTTGAGTCATGTATGTAGATTTAGACACTTCGGTTATGTTGTATTGTTTTTACATTTATTTTATTCAATAAATACTTTGCGAAATACATTGTATATGTAATCATCTGCCGCATCATCTCGAACAAGATCATCTCTTTAATCTGGTCAATAAGATAAATATGGTCCATTTCCCTTAAATTTAACCATGCTTCATCACTTATGAATTTAAATAATTTCCGTTTTCCTTGCTTTATCTCTTTCATTATTGCATTTACATAAATTTTATGTTTGCAGTTTGTTTTTAGAAAAGAATAGAAGATTGATTTGTTTCGAATACTTATAAGAATTATTTAATTTTTTAACGATGACTCATAATCAATTGTATTTGAAATGGGGTATATCAATATCCATATACGTTTGGCTTTTAACTAATTTTAACTTCAATAGATCTTAGATAGGTCACTAAGGATGATAATATTTACAAGAATTCTTAGAATGCTTTTTCAATGTTACAATTGAAAGTGATACTACTAAGTATGTAATGATACATTTAAATTACCCATATTATGTCGTACTATGTAATTTAAATCTAACACATTTTAATTTCAGTAACTCAATTTTTACAAACAGATAGGTATACATACATACAATACAATTCAATGTAGTGCGTTAATGGTCCATATAAATTGTATGAACCAAGTATCATTTGTCCCACCCGGAAAAACTACTATGGACGGCTATTGGTAAAATTTTTAAATATTTGAACTTTAAAGAAATCTTCACCAAACTCTTACTTAGAACTAATTTTAAATTAAAATACACAAACATTACATAAAAATAAACAAACCTTTCACCTGAATATTTACATTTGTATTTAAACATAAAATTTAAATAATTTATAATTTTGAATATAAATTCTTGTAATTACTCCAATGCAATAGTAATATAAGACTGTTTTTCTTTAAAAAAAGTTATAACTCTAATTTAAAATATCTACACATGAAACAAACTATTTTAATTTCAAAAGTTATCGAGTGCCTGTGAGACATTATTAATGTATGGCGGACTTTTGTCCGTATTTACACACACACCAATATTCATATGTTCACTTGATGTCCAGCTTTAGCTGATACTTGAACACTCGATTTACTTTGGTATATGACCAATTCATTATGTTAATTAAAATTCACGTAGTGTTTTGAAAAATTATCAAAACCGGATCGGCTGGGACTCGAACCCGGATCTCTTGGTTGCTAGCCAAGCGCCTTACCAATAAGGCCACCGACCGTTCGTTCGAGTGCCACTCCAATTCCGATAATCAATCAAACACATCCTCTCTTTAATGCGAGACGCAGTTACATTTTTAATTTCAAATCTTATCGAGTGCCTGTGAGACATTATTAATGTATGGCAGCCTTGCATTGAACCGGTTTCTCTGATTGTTTCCTTTTTGTCAGGCCAATAAAGCAAAATTTTCGGGATGGCTTGGAAATTAAAATTATTTCTAGTATTTGATGTATAGCGTGTATAGAATTGAATGAATTTGAAATGAGAGAAGCATAGTACCTAATTCATTTTGGACTGATTTGGTCTAATTGTAAGTTATTTATAAAATAAGGTTGATAACTTATCTCAGTTTGTTAGCAACTTATTTGTACTACACTATATTGGTATGTTTTGTTCTAACAATAGATATTATTTTTTATTTTTGATTAGTACTGTACATTTGAACTATATTTTAATTACTGGATTAATCAAGAGTCTGTTTTTTAATTTTTTCTTAAGTTTTATTCTTGTACACATTACTTCTTTAATGATGTCTGGAATATTTTTTTTATTTTGTATTCACATTTGTTTAAAAAAAAAAAAAGAATAAGAGAAAAACTCAGAAAAAATTCTTTAGGCATTTTTTTAATATTATTATTATTAATGAAATATAATGGCATTGCATTCTTATTATCGATTTTTCTTTCTCTAATGCATGCAAATAAATTCTTACCTCTTTATATGTTTCATTAGTAAACATATATATAAGCGGATATGAAACATAAAACAATGTTACCTATCTAAAATAAAAATAAAAAAAATTCAAATTGAATAAATAACGGAACTTACTAACTATAAACTTCACGTCTCTCGATTTGAAAAAACGTACTCTCGAATTCTAAATCATTTAAAAATTCAAACTTTGAGCCCGTTCTAAAGAATGTTGCATTGAAATTAAAATTTAAGATATTAGGTATACACATTTGTCAAATATTATAAAGTACTTACCTCCAATTTTTTACATGTGTATTTTACATAAAAAATATCGCCAAATACGTGTTGCATTCGCATAATTCAGAGTTCCACAGTATCTGAATTTATCAAGATATGCCATGTACATAATATGAACCCCGACAAACTATGAGATGTTAGACAGAAACGAATATGTATTTCACAGCATTTTCCGTGATAATCTGAACTTGCTTTTTTATGGGATGTTCTTAGTACCGAAACTTTCGTACAGAATTACATCTGCCAGAGACCACTTTTTCACTTGATTTGATTTTTCTCTACTTCATTGACGAAAATTTGGTTGTCTACATTTCCTAAAGTTACCGAAATCGTTTAGCCGTAGGTAATAATTTTAATTGAGTCTTCTTATTTGATTCTAGAATTTATATTGTTTTTCAGATTTTTTGACCCACGATTAAAAAGTTGCAGGCAGGTGGAAAAATACAAAAAGTCTCACTTTAAAGCTTCAAAAGCCCCTTCTAACAATATCCCGCACAGTATGATACATGAGGAAGAAATTTTCCCTTGGAACCCCTAAAATCTAGTGAGAAAAAGAGACAAATAAAAATCAGTGATTTTTTGAAAACAATAGAAAGACTAACACCTTTTGTTTATTTCCTATTTCTTTTTTTGTCTTCAGTCCTTAGTGACACCTTTTTATTTCTTAATATAAGTTTACTCAGCTTGTTCATAATTTCATTTTATTAAAATGGAACCGGACGTTTGTCAATAACTAAAGTGAAGACGGTGACTGAACATTATTTGTATATGTAGCATGCATAATATGTAGTTCTTACATTTGATTCTCGTTACAATGGTTTTGTCTCCGTATCTATCAATAATCAACAAAATTATAAAAAAAAGTGGAAGTAATATTGCAACGGATATGAACCCAAGAACCCTTACTACCTTAAAATTATTTAAAAAGCATAATGAACGTATATATTTGATTACATATATGAACAAAAGAATGTGCTGAAGGGAGATACGCTGAACGGCCACACGCATTCATCTGCTTTAATAGAAAGAAAATAATGCCTGTTAATGTTTATTAATTCATATTGTTCTAATTAATTAAAATTCTTAATTTAATTCGGGAACTTTGAAGTTTAGATCACACTGAAAAGTAAAATACCCCTGTCGCAGCATCTGCATAACATAGCGAATTTCCAAATATTGGACACTGGCGGATCTCATCTAAAACTTGTATCCATTTAAAATAGTTTAGCTTTCTAACAGTGAAACAATTTTCGAAATCAGTTCAGTAGTTAATTTTTGGCGCTTTTGGGTCCTCAGGACCCTAACGAATCTCATATAGTGTAGCATATATCCATTTAATAACATATTATTACATTACATAAGTATAGTTTTTGATCTTTTTTTCTACACGGAGAGAAAAATCATATAATTTTTGTAGATAAAATTTCAGAAAAATTACCGTGCTCTCTTATAATGCGTGCGCGATCGACGACCAAAGTAAAAAATATTTTACGATCATGTAAATATTATTAAATTGAAACATAAAAAGTATTAGTCATGGCTTCATAAAAAATGTTGTGCTAGCATGGCAAAATTTAATGTGCTAACATAACTTCTATCACACTGTTATTTATGCATATATGTTATAGTTTAATTCTTGTTGTCCTACTCTTTCATTTGCGCATCTGACCCGCAACCTTATGTTGCTTTGACTGTACACACTGAGGAACAATCGATCTTTTCCGACCTTTGATTCTTTATGATGCATACAAAATGATTGGCAACAATATATTCTAATACTGAATATAGTGAAGTAACAAAATGATGAATTAAACGGTGACCGTCCTGTAAGACATTCTAATGAATACTGAATACACAACACCACACCAGCAGTGACCAGCCTGACTATGTTACTTGCCACACCAGCCTGGCTGTGTGACCTTCATGTATGATTGTGTTGATACCTTCTGCAGCCTGCCTCGCTATGTGACAGCGTTGATACCTTCTCTTTCTTTCTTTCTACTATTAGCAGATAGCATTTGAAATATTATAAGACAGCATTGTAATTTTGGTAAGAAAAACAATTAAAAAAAATTTTTTTGTCGGGAATGGAACTTTTTACTGTGCTGTTTTACAAATTTTACGGAGCTAATATTACGGAAAGAACATTCTATCCTTTAAAATTTCTATGATTAATTATAATTTTTATATTTTTACCGTACAAAATTGAATATGTTCGCCTTTTACACGTCGATTGTAGTGCTGAGCACAGTAATTTGTCTATGAATTTTCTCTCCGTGTAGGTATGCAAATATATATATATATAAATTATATTTTCTCTCTAAAGGACGACATCATACAAAAATTTCCTTTCCATAACGTACTCTTAAAAAATCTGACTAATTTTAATTTAAAAAGATGAGACAGAGCTATTGTTATTATAACACATACATACATATTGAATATCCAACTAGCACTTGTTTTATCTAGAAAAGAATTATTGCTAAGCGATGAAACATTTATTATAAAAAAATTCAGTAAATTTCGTAATTTTTCTTAAAAGCTAGTTCATTTAGTACAATATTTTAAAAGCTTATGCAATTTTTTACGCCCTTTCTGATGGTGTTAAAAAAAATTTTAAAAAATTTTGAATTGTAGCCAAATTTTACACAAAAACCACTAAAATGGCAAAAAATGGCCAAGAAACCTACTTCTGGCCATCCGACGTGTCTGGCTAACGAACTTAGCCGAGCAGTCCGGATTTCAGCACGCATACCAAATTTTATAAGCATTAAACATTTCGTTCGAGAGTTATCGTGTACACACACACACACACACACATATATATATATATATATATATATATATATATATATATATATATATATATATATATAT